>CM038215.1:27792288-28153383 GCA_021442155.1 Cymbidium sinense
CCAAGTTATGGAAAGGCTAGTTCATCTTATGAAAGACAACCTAGCCAAATACCGCAAGGGAAGGCCAAGAATCCTGCCAAACGAAAGAATAAATTAAAGAAAAAGAAGAAGACTGTAGCACAAAATGTTACCAATATCATGAATGGTCGCAACTTAACACAAAGAATCATCAATAATATGGATGATTGCATATAGCCAGCAAGTTGACCCATCACACTTGTTGAATTCATTACTAATCTTAAGATCAATGAAGAAGCAGGGGAAGAAGCTGAAGAACTTCCCACTGAATCTTGCTTGGTGGTACATGAAGCTGATAACAACCTAGAAGAACTCTGTTTCTTAAATGAAGATGAATCAGAGCTCACCATGTCGGTAGATATGAAGAATGTAAAATTGGACAGTGATTCTGAATTTTCTAGCCCATCATTAGACGGGGCAGAAGCAGATGCTGAAGCAACTGAGTCATTTGAAAATTCAGATGCAAAGAAGTTGCTCAAGTACATTTGAGAAGTGGTCGAGTGCTACCATCTCAATAAAGGAAAGATACAATAAATAGAGAGAAAGGAAAGGAAATCAAAATCAATGAAAAATTCATCCCTAAGGATTCAAATAAGAAGCCTTCACCAAATAAAGGGATCGACTACAACATTATATCCCACTTAAGGAAAATTCTGGCACAGTTTAGTGTATATGAAACACTTCTGATGTCGGAAGATCTCCGTAACACCTTAATTGAAGCTCTCAAAGAGCCGGAGAAGTTTGAAGCATATTTCGCTGAGCATTGTCTAACGGAGACCTTGCATGTTCAATTGCCTCCAACCATAACATTTCCAGAAGAAGGTCATATGCTTAGAACTATAGAGCACAATCACCCTTTATATGTTACAGTCGAAAGTGATGAAGTTATGATACCATGGATCTTAATTGATTCCTGTTCCTCCGTGAATCTTATGAACCTAAGGACTCTCAGGTGGCTATATCTAGATGTACAACATCTGGGATGAGATAAAGTCCTGGTTCAAGGTTTCAATGAGAAGGGACAGAAGAGTATCGTGTCATTTGTCCTCCCTCTTAAATTGAGAGACCTTTTCACAGAAGCCAAATTTCATGTGATCGATGCAGATACTTTATTCAGAGCTCTTCTGGGTCAACCAATGCTTCATAAGTATGGCATCATCCCATTTGTATCAATGTATGAAATATACAAAGGATGGAGAAGAATGCCAAATTATGGGTGACATGCAGTCTTTTGCGGTATATGAAATGAAGATATATCAAGATGCCAGTTACTTCCTTTTGAGGGAATCAAAGCCAACAAAATAACTAGTAAATACTGCATCTACTTCAGAACTCATAAAAGAACAAGTTAAGAAGAAGGGTAAAAATAAAACAAATAAAGGAAAGAAGATTGTTTCAAATATCCCTAAGGATATAAAGAACAAGTTTAAAATCAGTAACACTGTCCCTCATTTAGGCAGTGATATTGAAGAAGAAGATGAATGTGTTCCTTCTAAATCCAAAGGTTTATGTGGACCTTCAAGTAAAGCACTGATTAAAGAAGATTATTTTAACTCTGATTATCAGTTTGAATCTACTTTTAAAGGTAAGGTGCAGTGCACCTACTTTAAAACAATCATAGATCTATTAGCAGCAGAGACTACACTCATAATCACTCCTATTCCTCCTCAACATTTTAAAGAAATCACTCCTCGAGAAACTCACAAAGTCGAAGAACTGGTGACCTTTTATGTACCTCCTCTGCCTGGAAAACACGAGCCAAGAAGCCTGTTTTATAAATCCGATGGATGTCAAGAAGAAGATCCTAATTGGGTAATGCAGTTATCTGAAGAGGAAGAAGCTATGCTTACAGAATAGCAAAATATTACTCTCCAAAGATGCAAAACTTAATGCGTAAGCATGGGGTCCTTGCTGGAGCAAGTAAGCAAAGGACTAAGCTCTTTGAGATGATGTGATATCCAAAAGGTTCTCAAAGTATTGGTAGAAGAAACAAGCACACTACTAAAGGTCTTGGTTTCATCCAAGACAATGGTCAACAGGAATACACCTGTTACACTATAACAAGAATAGAAGTTGAGAATGATGATGAAGATGAGAATGATATTTTTAATGTCCTCAAATAATGAAGAAAGCCAGACCCAGAGCTTGAAGATGGTGGGCAGATATCTATTATGGATGAACTTAAAGAGATTAATCTAGGAACTGAGGAGGATCCTCGCCCGACGTTCATCAGTGTTCTACTTCCTGAAGATAAAGTCGAAGAATTTAAAACTTTGCTCTGTGAATTCAGGGACTGCTATGCTTGGACATATGCTGAATTACCAGGCTTATCCCCTGATGTAACGGTTCATAAATTAGCAATTAAGCCAAATGCAGCACCAGTCAAGCAAGCCTCTAGGTGAATAAGATTGGAGGTTGAAGAACAGGTAGTTGGAGGAACCAAGAAGCTCATTGAAGCTGGTTTCATTCCAGTAGAAAAATATGCTGACTGGATAGCTAATATTGTCTTAGTAAAGAAAAAGAACGGTCAAATTCGTATCTGCATCGACTTCAGGAACTTAAACAAAGCATGTCCAAAGTATGACTTTCTGCTCCCTGTATCAAAGCTGTTAGTGGATAATACTTCAAACCATGACATGTTCTCATTTATGGACGGATCGTCAGTTTACAATCAGATTAAGATGGCTCTTGAAGATGAGAAACATACCTCATTCAGGACTCCAATTGATATATATTGCTACATAGTTATGCCCTTCGGCTTGAAGAATGCTGGAGCTACATACCAAAGGGCTATGACATGAATCTTTGATGAGTTGATTCATCAAAAAGGAGAGTGCTATGTTGATGACCTTGTTGTCAAGAGTGTAGATCGCAAAGATCATCTCGGTAATTTAAGGATCGTCTTTGAAAGAATTAGAAAAATATGATCTTAAGATGAATCCTCTCAAGTGAACCTTTGGAGTCTCCTCGGGGAAGTTCCTTGGATATGTTATGCATTGCAGAGGAATTGAAATCGATCCAAACAAAATAAAAGCGATTGTTGAAATACCTCCTCCGAAGAGCCTTCGCCAACTCCCCTCCATACAGGGACATCTCGCATTTATTAGAAGATTTATATCAAATCTGTTTGGTAGATGTCAACCCTTTGCTAAATTAATGAAGAATGATACTCCTTTCAAATGGGATGAAGAATGTCAAGAAGCCTTCGACAGTATCAAGAGATATCTGTTGAACTCATCTATTCTTGCAGCCCCAATCCTAGGAAAGCCTCTCATTTTGTACACATCAGCACTGAAAGAATCTTTAGGCGCTCTGTTGGCGCAACATAATGAAGAAGGAAAGGAAAATGCTCTGTATTACATTAGTCGAAGACTAATAGGAGCGGAAGCACGTTATTCTCCAATTGAGAAGCATTATTTGGTGTTAATTTTTCTGCTCAAAACTACACGTCATTACGTGTTATCTCATAAAATTACCCTCATATCAAGGATCGATCCATTGAAGTTCTTGATGATAAGACCAACTTTGATAGGTCACTTGGCACGATGGGCTGTCCTTCTGCTATAATTTGATATTACATATGTTCCCCAAAAAGCGGTGAATGGGACAAATTCTAGCAAATTTTCTTGTTACACATCCCATCCCAGCAGATTCATCACTTAATGATGACCTTCGATGTGCAGATCATGCATATATATGAAAAAGAAAAGCAACAAATGTGAAAATTATATTTGATGGTGCTTCATCTATCAAATATGCTCAACCCTAAAATCTCCCAAAGGCTCGAGTCGGTATCAGTCTCATCTTGATCACACTTGAAGGTGGCATAATGAGACATTCCTATAGATTAACTCAACCATGAACCCAAAATGAAGCAGAATATGAAGCATTGGTGGCAGGTTTAGAGGAAGCCATTTCCATGGGAGTCCAGAATATGGAAATTTATGACGATTCTCAACTTGTCATTAATCAAGTGTTGGGCCTTTACAAAATCAACAAGCTTGAATTGGCCTATTATCACAAATGAGTTCTCAAGCTTATGAAGCAAATTCCAAGTGTCATTATGACTCGAGTCTCCGAGCTAAAAATAGTAAAGAAGACTGCTTAGCTAAGTTAGCTAAAGAAATGACGAGTTTGGATGATGATGACTACATACTAATTAGTGTTTGCACTCGTCAAGTCCTAGAGCCAATAAGTTTAAAATCCTCACTGAAAGAGGGGTCATCAAATGCAAATCAGCAGGGTGCAACTCATGTTGCTCCTCACACTACCTTACAAATCAAAGTCAACAAGACAAGCCTCAAGCCATTGAAGAAGAAAGGCTCCAACTAGGGGAAGCGTCGAAACCACACAATGAAGTTCTTAAAGTTGAAGAGAAGGAAGACTGGAGGCAGCCCTTCGTCGACTACTTCAAAGAAAGAAAATTATCAAGCAATAAGTCGATAGCTACATAACTTGAGAAAAGGCTTTGACTATATGCTTATGTTGGCAATACCCTTTATCGTAGATCTTTCGAGCAGATGTGACTACGATGTTTAAGAATAGAAGAGGCTAATAAAGTAATTGTTGAAATTCATCAAGGACTTTGTGGTGCACATCAATCAGGTCCTAAAATGATATTCAAAATTAAAAGAATGAGATACTACTGGCCATCTATGGTAAAAGATTATATCGATCATGCAAAGAGATGCCATGAGTGTCAGGTCCACGGTAACATAATTCATCAACCTCCAAATCCGTTGCACCTAACGATAACATCTTGGCCGTTTGAGTGCTGACGGACAGATGTAATTGGATCAATTGATCCACCATCATCAGTTGGCCACTGCTTCATCTTAGTAGCCACTGATTACTTTTCTAAGTGGCCTGAAGCTTCCCCATTCAAAGAAATTACAGCTGAACAAGTGACCAACTTCATCACCCATAACATTGTTTATAGATTTGGTGTACCATTGAATTATTTCAGATAATGGGCGAGCCTTCAAAAGCACTAAATTCTATAGATTTGCTGATCGACATAAGATTGATTGGCGATATTCGTCAATTTATAATCCGAGAGCGAATGGCTTGGCTGAGGCTTTCAACAAAATATTAATCAAATTACTTAGAAAAATTCTCACAAGAAATAAAAGGGAGTGGTATACCAAGCTTGTGGAAACATTATGGGCTTACCGTACCACTTATAAGACTCCTACAAAGTCTACCTCCTATGCACTAGTGTTTGGGGGTGAAGTAGTTTTGCCACTCGAAGTTGAACTACCTTCGCTCCGAGTAGCCATTCAACAAAATCTTACCCAAGATGAGAACACTCGTCTACGGATGGAAGAGCTTGATGCGCTTGACGAGATTAGGCTCCAAGCTCAGCAAAATCTAGAAGTCTATCAAGTGAGGATGTCCAAAGCATTAGATCATACAGTATGTCCTCGAGCTTTTCAGGAAGGGGAATTGGTCCTAGTGCTGAGAAGACCAATTATCTCTCATCGCAAAATTGATGGTAAATTTGAACCTAATTGGGAATGACCTTTTGT
This sequence comes from Cymbidium sinense, assembly GCA_021442155.1. Lineage (NCBI taxonomy): Eukaryota > Viridiplantae > Streptophyta > Magnoliopsida > Asparagales > Orchidaceae > Cymbidium > Cymbidium sinense. Next base: position 27,797,835 of record CM038215.1, read on the forward strand.
TATTGAAAAGGTATATCAAGGAGGAGCCTACCAGTTCGTTGACTTCAAAGGTGAAAAACTAATGCCGCCAATCAATGGTCGATTTTTAAAGAAATATTACACATGAAGGTGTAATTGGACAAATCCTGTATTTGAAGTCTTCATCACCAATCACATATGTAAATTTTCATTGGAAATTCTCTTGTAACACAAGAATGTATTTCCAAAATAAAATAAAAATCCCCATGTTAGACAGGGGGAATTTTTTTTAAAATTTTAAAGTAAAGTGTTAGGCGTTCCTATTACACAGGGGGCCTTCCTTTCTTTTTGGGATTGACATCGTGCCTAGTACCAAGATCCCCATATGCATACTCAAAATTATGTATTCAAATTCTCAAATTTAAAAGTCTTACTGACCAAAGATGAAAATTTTCAAGTCTGCAAACTTCAACAAACCAAGTTGGAAATACAATTCCCATCCCACATCAAAACTAAAGGCTCGAGTTGGTGTATAAGGTCAGAGTCAATACACCCAAATATGTCTCAGTCGCTGATAGGTCTGCTTACTCAACATGCCACAAAGGCCGTAGTAAGAGATCCCCATCTCGTTAGCCCGAGGATAAAATCTTTCATCAATTGCTCAAGTCCACAACTCAAGTGGGCGTATAAGGTCGGACTTAACATGCCAAAATACGGTGAGTCGTTGACAGATCTTCTTACTCAACATGCCACAAAGGCCATAGTAAAGGATCCTCCTACTTCGTTAGTTCAAAGACAAGAGCATCCAAATCCTCAAATCTTTCCAACTTGATGAGTTCAAGTGGCTCAGACTGAGAGATCATCCCTATTGGTCGTAAGGTTATTTCTCAAAATTCTACATCAAAAAATATCCTAACTCAAGAAGGCACTAAGCTGAGTTTGGTATCAATGCCAAATTTGAAATCTCAACACCTTCAATAAGTCTATTAAAGCAGAAAGCAAAGACCGAGGAAATTCATCTTCAACAAGTCCAATCAAGCAGAAGGAAAAGGATCAAGAAGCCATCCCAATGTTCATATAAAGCTAAAAGCTAAACTAAGGGAGTTTTATCATCAATTTGTCCATTATGTGCAAAGCACAGGATTGATGACTCTTCGCCATTGACCCAACACAACTCTGAGAGCTAGGTCGTCGGCATGTATCCTTCTACAAGCCCACAAAAGCAGACAGCTAGGGTTAAAGGTAATTTTGTATCGCCTGACAAGTTCTTATGATAATTCAGGACTTTCCTCCATCAATTCCTTCAAGGCATGAAGCCAGGATAAAATGAGACACAAGATACAAATTTTTGAGATAAAGTCTTCAACAAGTCTGTCAAATCACAAAGCATAGGACTGAAGATGTTATCATCTCAACAACAAATCACCAACTCCATCAAGTCCGCTAAGGCACGAAGTCATGACAGGAGGAAAATACAATTTTCAAATTTTGAGTGGAATCTTCAACAAGTCTGTCAAAGCATAAATCACGAAGCACATGATCGAAGATGTTCTCATCTTAGCAACGAATCATCAACTCTATCAAGTCTGCTAAGGCACAAAGCTAGGACAGAAGAAAATATAAATTTCAAACTCTTAAGAGAAAGTTTTTAACAAGTCTGTCAAAGCACAAAGCTAAGGACCGAAGACATTCCAAATTCTTTTGACAAGTTGATGATGACAAGTCAAAGCATCTCCTTCATCTAGTCCATCAAGCACAAAGCATTGGACTAATGATAACTTCTATTAGTTCAATTAGCTATTGTAGCTAAACTGATGATTAGGTATTATTAAAAGTTGTTGAAATTACAACCTGAGCGTGACATCCAAGCAAATCTCTTAGAAATCTCCAAGGTCAACTTATTTGCAACAAACACTGTCCTCTCCATGTGCACACCATGTTTGTTGGGAGGCATTTGTTGACCTCCACATATGGTTCACAAGTCAAATGAACCATAAAAGTTAAATAAATATTAACAAGAGGGACGTCGCATGAATTGGGTTTAAAACCCCCTAATCGCAATCGGATTCAATCAAACTCGCTTTGATTTAAAAATTCAGCTTTGTAATGCACCTAAAATATTAAAATTAATTAAATAAAAAATATCGAATCAATTAATAATCGATTAAATAATTAAAATCAATTTTTATTAAAATTATGCACATTTTGAAGTCGGGAAGCCTCGACGACATCTGAACGACCTCCGTTCGTGAAATTAATCAGAGCATTGTCGCCAAAACATCGAAACCTATCAAACGATGTCTTCAACAGTCGATTCAGCAAAGTCTACAAGAATGTTGATCAATTTGAGCACGATGTTGCACAATTTAAGCTTAATTTCACTTTGACTATCGCCGACGTTATCTAAACGACCTCCGATCACGAAATCAATCACGCCGTTGTGTTCGACACAACAAAAACTCCTTAAATTGACACCCATATTGCTATAATTTATCAATTAAGAGGATTTGGTAATTATTTATATTTAATCTCAATATTTTATTGTTAGGCTAATTAATGACTGAAATTAGCTAATGATCTCTTAATCCTTGCTTAATTAGTCTCCTGAACCATCCAATCACGCTCATCCGCATGATCGGCCAATCAAAATAGCCGTCGAGTGTACCCAACTGGAATAGCCACCCTTTTATTTCTATTGGCTGTCGTTTGGGTAGCCAATCAAGAAGCGATTCCCAAAGGCGAAAAGGATTTTGGTCTCATCCTACCGCGGCCTCATTTCTCTCACACGACTCTCATATGCAACTCCTCTTTCATTTTTCTGCTGCTCTCGATCGAGGCTCCTCTCTTCCTCTCTCAGGAAACTCTCTCAGTTGAAGCTCTCCCTTCCTCTCTCGTCTCAAGCAATAGGCAATTTGAACGGGATATTGTTCGAATGATTTGTCTGTTCCATCCCTTTCCCTTTCGTGATTTCCATCTGGAGCAGCCGACCGAGCAACCCTAAGGTTGAGCTTTTCTTCCTCTTTCTTTCTAGCAACTGAAACCTCCATGTCGTCTCTTTTTAACCCTAGGCTTATTTTCACACATTTGAGCTCTTTTGGAAGTTAGGGTTTTGGTAAATCTACTTTATCTTATGCTTGAGATGATGCTAAGATTTTACTTTTAAAGATTTATGATGATGTATGGCCCAAATCTCATTTCATTTTCTATTATCTATGGATGTTCATGTTTCCACTTTGCTAAAAATGATTTCTTCATAGATGGAGTTGTGCTGATTATGCTTCTTTTATGAGCTTAAAGTGAAATCTGAAGTCTAAAATGGGTTTTGAGATAGTGTATAGCTCAAACCCTAAGCTATGTGCAAGTTTTCTTTCTCTTTATACTTCAGTTTCTGTCGTTTGGATGAATGATGTTTGTTGGAAATGTTTTTACTTATAAAAAATTGGACTAGAAGCATGGAAATGTGTTTAGAGATGATGTATGACCCAAATCTCATGCCGCATGCTATTTTCTATGGATTTCATTTTTTTATCTTGCTTAAATTGATTTTCTATGGGTGAGATGATGTATGTCATGCCTCTTTCACATGCTAGGTGGAAATTCGAAATTGAAAGAGGGGTTTAGAGTATTGCATGGCTTAAATCCTAGATTATATGTAAGGTCCTAAGTCTCTTTCACATGCTAGGTTGAAATCTGAAATTGAAAGAGGGGTTTGAAGTATTGCATGGCTTAAATTCTAGATTATGTGTAAGGTCCTAAGTCTCTTTCATATGATAGGTTGAAATCTGAATTTTAAAAAAAAGGGGGTTTAAAGTATTGCATGGCTTAATCCTAGATTATGTGCAAAATTTCTTGTCTCTTTTATACTTCAGTTTGGTTGTTTGGAAGGGTTGATGCTTGTTAAACCTCTTTCATATTGTTTAAAATAAAATCAAAAGTATGGAAATATGATTTGAGATAAGATGTAGCTTAAACCCTAAGTTACATGCAAGGGTCCTTCTCTTTTATGCTTCAGTTTTGCTATTTGGAAGGATTGATGCTTGCTAAACCCCTTTCACATGTTTAAAATGCAATCAAAATGTGGAAATATGATTTGAGATAATGTATGGCTCAAATCTAAGTTGTATGAAAGTTTCCTTCACTTTCATACTTCAAATTTCTATTTGAATGAAATGATGTTCATTAAGCTTCTCTTACATGCTTAAAACAAAATTAAAAATGTGAAAATAGGTTAAAAATCCTATGATTTGAGATGGGTAGAAATGAAGAGAAGTGGCTTATGCATATTGGTGATGAACTTTGTTCTTAGCAAGTTTCTTTGATATACACTTTCCTTTAGCTAGAATCTAAAAAGCCAAAGCTTATGAATGTTGTTGATTAATAATAAGCACTATTCTCATCTTTCCCCATTAAAAGAGAAGTGTTCTTTTCTGGATTTACCTTATGAAGTCTATCCTACTTTGCTTCCATTACTTAGTTGTTTGCTAATATGGGTAGGAGGATTTAAGCAAAGTTTGTTTGCAGATTTCTTTTCTTGATTTGGCAAACCCAAATGTAAGTATTCTTGCTAAAGGATAGAAGATTGAAAAACATGATGTTTTATTAACATTGTGATGTATTATTAACATTGCTTACCTTCTTTCTAATTGCTATCATCATCTAAGTGATAAATCTTTGAAATAAATTGTGAGATTGTTATGTGTGGGATTTACTATCGTTGCCTCATCTCTTAAGATTTTGAATATGATGGTTAAATTTGAGATCTTCTCTAGTAAGATTCAATATTAAACTCCTTTCGAATTTCATGGGTTTTGCCAATGCCGTACTAAATCTGAACCCTCTCTTTTCTTTTGGGTTTATGTAATGTCATGCTTAATGTGGCTATTCATTTTTTGGTTTTATGGCTTAAACTCTTATGGATATCATAATGTGAAATGAAAAGGAGGCTATACATAAATGTTGACTTCTACATATGGTTCACAAGTCAAATGAACTATAAAAGTTAAAATAAATATTAACAAAAGGGACGTCGCATGAATCAGGTTTAAAACCCCCTAATCGCGATCCGATTCGATCAAACTCGCATCGATTTAAAAATTCGGCTTCATAATGCACCTAAAATATAAAAATTAATTAAATAAAACACATCGAATCAATTAATAACTGATCAAATAATTGCAATCATTTTTTAATGAAATTACGTGCATATCAAAGTTGAGAAGCCCCGACGATGTCTGAATGACCTCCGTTCATGAAATTGATCACGCCATCATTGCCAAAATATCGAAATCTATCAAACAAGGCCTTCCGTGATCAATTCGGCAAAGTGTACGTGAATGTCGATCAATTTGAGCGCGATGTCATATAATTTAAACTTAATTTCACTTCGGCCGTCGCCGACGTTGTCTAAACAACCTCCGATCACAAAATTGATCACGCCGTGGCGTTCGGCATAACAGAAACACCTAAAATCAACACCCATATTGCTAGGGTAAAATAATTTTCTCATATCTGATGCGAAATGACATTAATTTGCACTTAAACTAATTAACTGTTGCTTAATATTTAATTTCCCTAAGTTTTATCCTAATCCCGCCATTTGCATGTCCAATTAAAACTATCGCCCGCTCGACTAATGAAAATAGCCACCCGATATTACTTATTGGACACCACTTAGGTGACCAATCGAAGTGTGCGGTGCAATCTAAATCCCGTGCCGAACCTCCTATCCTCCATTTTTCATGTTATATGCTCTCAAATTTTTTCCCGCTGCTCTCTATTTTTTTCCCTTTACAGGTCCTTCGTCTCTCACGACTGCTCTTTGTTTTCCTCCTGTTGCTCTCGATTCCAAAACCGTGGCGTGTGCAATTCTCCCTCTCACGCAGATCTCCCTCTCTCATTACCTGCTCTCGGTTGAAGACTCCTCGAACGGTTTCTTCCTCTCTTCCGTCTGTCCTTCGTGAGCCCTAGTCGGAACCCCTTTCCTTCTTCCTTCTTTGCAACCGAAAACTCTAGGAAGGGGGTTCGAAGTATCATGTGGCTTGAATCCTAGGATATATGCAGATTTCTGTTTCCTATGCTAGTTTGAAATCTGAAATAAAAAAAAATAAAAAAAATAAAAAAAGGGAGTAGAAGAGGGGAGGAAGGTAAATTATTGTCGGGGAGTTCCTTGACTCCATTGCATGGCTAGTTGCTACTATGAGAATCACAATGTGGGAAAAGATTAATTTTTAGATTTATTTTGAGAAGTTTAATTTTGATTTTAACATTTTCAGCAAGTGCTTATTATAAATATTGCCTTCATAGATTCACCTTTGTTTAAATGCAATGCTTAGCAAATGTTATGTCTTGTCTAAGTATATATACAAACATGTTTACGTGCAAGTGCAAGCTTGAAATTTGCTATAAGTACCAACACATATTTCACCAACATGGCAAGAAAATTTGTTATGCTATGTTAACCCATACACGCCTTTCTTGGTGTGGTGGGCAAATAAAATTTCGGGCGCGGTGTCTCACGACACCTACCATACGCCTTTCTTGGCATGGTGGGAAGGCCTAGTCTCCCGAAGCAGCCCCCTATGCAGGGATGATGTCGGGAGGCTGCCGAAAATTTTGGTAAACAAAAATGTGTAAAAATTCCTAAGTGCTTGAAAAGGAAGGTATGTGCATATGTTTATTCATGCTTAGGTTATTCATCGTACTATATGACAATTACAATATGCTAACCCATACACGTCTTTCTTGGCATGGTGGACAAATAAAATTTTGATCTCATACACGCCTTTCTTGGCGTGGTGGGAAGGCCTAGTCTCCCAAAGCAGCCCCCACATGTGGGGATGATGCTGGGAGGCTGCTGAAAATTTTTTAAAGAGAGAGAAAGAAAAGGTATGAATGCAAGTGGTATTTGAATTCCATGCCATATTATGTGTTGATTTAGAACTATCCTATCACATGACCATTTTGATGTATTGATTAATGCTTACATCAATCTCTACTTAGCTTGACATGTTATGAGGCATATATTGATTTAAATTTCTATCTTCTTTTGCCTAAATGATAATTATTACATCATGCCTCTTTTGCATATATGTAAATTTGGTATGGACATCTATTTTTATCTTATTTGTTCAAATTTTGTAATGATGTATACACATTATGAGGTATAGTTGAACATACATATTATGAGGCGTAGTTGAACTTAGAAAGTATATATGAAATGATGTTGAATTAGACTTGCAAAGATAATATGACATCTACTTTTAAGACATCAAGCTAGAATGAATTTACAAAACTAAGAAAAGACTTACAAGTCAAGATGACACAAATTGATTCCTTCTCTTGTAAGTTGGATGACTTAGACTTGCAATATATTTGGTGGGGAGGGAAAGAAAGATAAGAAAGAAGATAGGAGATGTAGGAGATTTTATGAGAGGTAAATCCACTCTTATTTATAAGCTCCCTCTACTTCTTCCTTTTGTCACTTATCTTATGACATTGACACATATTTGTGCCTTATCATAAGCTTCCATGCAAGGAAATCATTTAAATTTATGCCATATGTCATACCACATGCACATGCATGTAAGAAAATTTTCAATTCCCCTTATCATTTATCTTTAATGTCATATGACAAAAATATGAATTTAAGGAAAATTTAATTTCATTTTTGTCACTTTCTTTCAATATCATACCACATGCATATGCATGTGAGATATTTCTATCTCTCCTTATCATCTCCCCCTTTATGTGAGATGACAAAAGATGTGGGTTTAAGGGAAAATTAATTTATCTCTTGACATTTCATCTAACTTCATGCCATATGTCATACCATATGCACATGCATGTGAGAAAATTTCAATCCCCCTTTGTTATTTCTTTAATGTTATATGACAAAAATATGGATTTAAGGGAAAATGGACTCTTTCTTTTGCCATATCTCATTAATAGGATAGGATAAATTTTGTGCCCCTTTTTGTCATGAGCTTACATACAAGGGAGATTGATTTTTAATTAAGCCACTTGTCTCCTAATGACATGTAACATGCATTCCTATATTTGTCATTTGTCTCTTAATGGCATGTGACACTTATATCCTTTTTATTTCTTCTTAATGTCATATGATAAGGATATATCTAAAAAAGGAGGAATATTAACTCCCTTAGCAACGATACTTATACCCTTTTCATTTCTTTACAATAAGAGAGGGCCTATTAGGATTGATGCATTCTAGAATTAATACACCTTCTCTTTATAATTGTTGGGCTTCATATTTGATCCAATGGGCTTGATCAAATGAGTTCCTACAATGCTCAATTTCAACCCATTTTGTTTGCTAATTTGGTGCATAAAAAAGGGTATTTGGTCTAAATAGTGTTCATATCATACCCTCAAATAAATGTCAATCTTTATCTGGCATCAATTACATTATACTTGATCAAATGGACTCCTAAAATGTTAAATTTTAGCCCATTTGTTTGCTGATTAATTACCTAAAAGAGGGTATTATTTACTCATTGGTTATAAAGGAAAGGAAATTTGGTCTAAATAGTGTTCATATCATACCCTCAAAAATAATGTCAATCTTTATCTGGCATCAATTACATTATATTTGATCAAATGGACTCCTAAAATGTTAAATTTCAGCCCATTTGATTAATTACCTAAAAGAGGGTATTATTTGCTGATTGGTTACAAAGGAAAGGAAATTTAGCCTAAATAGTGTTCACATCATACCCTTAAATTCCTGATTTGATCTTAGGACTGGGTTCGGGTTAACAAAACTTAAAAATCTAATGATGCTATTATAAATCTTAGAAGCTAATTCTATCATAGAATGACAAAAGATAAATTTATTGGCATCATTGTTAATGCATCTTTTCAAGTTCAAGATCTCAAGAAGAAAAGCTCAAAACCCGATCCTCTATGTACAATCTAGAGTTGTCAAGGTTTGGAGAATGATAGATCTTGAAATAATTAATCTAGATCTGATCCTCTGCAAGAAGATAGTCAAAGTTGACAGGGTCTATCATCCCGATTTGATCTTAGGACCTGGTCCGGGTTAACAAAACTAAAAAAAATCAAAACTTATGATTTGACATCTAAACTTCAACTTAGACATCTTAATGTTCATGCAATTTTCAAAGAACAGATATTCGTATGCATGTTGAAGTGATTACTAAATCAAATATAAAAGAAACAGATCTTTATGCTTCCGGTTTGGTCTTGGGGGTCTAGGTTAACAAAACTTAATTTTTTTTGATATTATAAGAATTTCAAATTAATAATATCTGAGAAGCTAATTCTGTCATGTAATCACAATATATAAATCAACTGACACAACTTCTGAAGTTCAAGCCCTCAAGAAGAAATGTCCCAAACCCGACCCTCTATGTTCAAGCTAGAGTGGATAAGGTTTGAAGGATAATACTTCTTGAGATAATGAATTTAGACCCGACCCTCTATAAAAAATCAGGCAGAGTAGATAAGGTCTATTAATTGATATTAGTCCTATGATCGAGAAGGATAATTAAAATTAAAATTTCAATGATAAATGATCATATATTGAAATCTAAATCAATCATAAAATGATCAAAATTTTAAAAAAAAATAAAGAAAAAATAAATGAAAATTAAAATTAACTATTTAAATTAAAACTTAAAAAAATCAATCCACCCCTCCGCAACTATTTGTCTTGGGGTGACAAATTAAGAAAACTTTTGCTCACAAAGAGCCAATGTCAAATCAAATGCATAACTATCTTCACACTCAAATATTTCTAAAGCGTAAGGATGTGGCGTGTCCTCTTGTGGTTTTCAGTGAAATGACACCACATAAATGGCGGTTTACGACCAGAGCCTCGATTCGGGTGGTTGCAGCGATATGACACCAGCAAATTACGGTCCACGAACCCGTATGTTGCCCATTGGCTTTTCTCTTTGAGCTGTGAAATATTGAATGTATTTAGTTGGGCAAAAAGTCCTATGTTGCCTAAGGTTGACTTATATTTGTCCCCTTAGACAAATTCCACCCCAGGTCTACAAGGACACCTTGGATGACGTAACCCATGTGTTGTTGACAAGGATCGTCTCGGGTCGACTATCTCCTCCGACTAGCGAAGCAGGATGACGGAACCATGGGATCTAGATCAAGGCCCATCGTCCCCCCCCCCTCCCCAAAAAAAAAAAGTTTTAAATTAAAATAATAAATTTCATAAGTTCTAAACTCTACTCACGGAATTATATACTCATTCTTTAATGATTCATTAGCCTTAATCGAAAGTGCTCTCTCGATTTGGGAGGGGTACTTAACTAGGGGCTTGCCTATAGGAAACCTAGAACCAGATATAAAAAGTTCTCACCAAATGAGAACAAAATCTCTGGGTAGTGTCTTATCTACTATTTATCAGCCTTCTGAAATTTTCACTGACACTAAAATAACTCTTTTTATTGCAAAAGAGGTCGGTGGCAAATTTTTGGATCTTCAGATTTTTGGTGACTCCGCTAGGGATAGGTTTCTCTTTCCATCTTTGGCTAGTCAAATCTAAGTTATAATTGTAGTTGAGTATAAAAATAAATGAAAAGACAAAAAAGAAAAATAATAATATTGGAAATGATAAGTCAAAATTAAAAATTTTAAAGTTTCTAAATAAAGTCTTAAGCCATTTGAGATTTTATTTAGTGCATATGCTTAATATGTTTTGTCTTATTGTACCCATATTTTTGGAAGAAGGGTGATAGCATACCTATTTTCAATTGCTAATTTTTACCTTTAAACTTCCAGAATGGCATTACGTAACACACATCATTTTCCTAAGAATGGTGCCAACATCCATTTGGCCAACACCATCATCAATGCTGGAAGCATCGAAGCTACCATCCAATTTGGTAACGTGGATTTCTGAGCCATCTTGAATGAGCAACTTGCTATGCCTCAACTTCCTAAAGTTCAAACTCATCTTGCACGCTATGTGTAGCAATCCCTAAAAGGCCCGCTGAAGTCGTGACCCCTATTACTGTTGGGTCACTTCAAAAGAAACCATCAGTCTTCAAGAGGCTTGGTCGCTCGGAGGCACCAATCATGATAAGGGTTGTTACCGGCAGACTGTCTCTTTAATCCCTCAGAATAATGCAATCCTGCCAGCTGAACCCTTTATCCTAGGGAGGCATAATGCTGAAGCTTCTTCATCTGGAAGCAAGCTTAGCCGAAGGCAAAGAAGGAAAAGTAGCCTTAAGCTGCGTGCTCAACAGTTACTGCCCATGCAGCCAGCTGCATAACCAATTATGGAACCAGCAGTGAGTGTTCCTACCCACATTCGATTTGATAACCTTAAGTGAGTTAAACAGAATAGCTCTATTGGTCAAGCTCCTTCCGGACCCGACAAAGATCGTTCCAGCCCTCCCACGGAAACCCGAAACTATATCTGCACGAGTGCATCGGGTTCTCTAAGTTGCCAAGGAGAGAGGATTGATGAAAAGAAGGTACCATGGTCTTGTTATCAAGGATGCTAGGACTACTCCTTCAAGGAGACCTCATCCCATAATTCAAATGGCAGGATGCCAACAGATCCATGTCCCGTGCGGTGAGCATCGGGGTGTGACACTTGGACCACGTGTCCAGGAATCCACCGCCGAGAAGTTCCAGTGGAAAGGCAAGCAGATATGGATGCCTAGGTATCAAAAAAGAAATTACTTTAGAGCAAAGACACATCGTGACATCTGGTATGAATTCCCGGAGATCCGCCCCAACTCAAATTTATCAACGATGAGAGCCTAAAAGAGGACCCCAGATGATAAAATATCTGATGATAGACACCTTGGAGAATCCTCCAGGGGATCCCGTCATCAATCAACTCTTCCTTATCAAGAGGAGGTTAACTTTGATCGAAGCCCTCTAATTGAAGAAAATTTGATTCCACACTTAGAATCGGAAGTCCATTGGAGACGCCGATCAGAAATTCGTGTCCAAAGGGATGAAAAGAAGAGGAGGATGCAACGCATGAGATGGTATATATGGTACAAGTCGGTTATCCGGTGTACGCCAATACCAATATAAAGGCCATACAACAAGCATTCTCAACTCAAGAACAACAAAATGTTCAAATAGAGGAAGCATCCTCTGATTCATAAAGAGGAACAACAAGAGGAATAAGGAGAAAGAGAAGAAAATCCCACCTTCACCGATACTACCACTTTGGCAGAGGCGCAGAGACAAATTCAGTGCCAGATGAATGCCAAAGATAAAGAAATCGCTCAGTTGAATATGAAAATGAGCAAATGATGATGCGATGACGCAATGATGCGCTTAATGTAGAGAAATAGGGTCCAACGCCCCTCCAAATAATCACTTCCAACGCCCATGAAAATCCTCCAATAAATCTGATCTCACATGCTTCAAGAATCCAAATTGAGCCTAAAGCGAGAGTTAAAATAAATGAGTCACGACAACCGCTTCTAATGTACAAGTATATCCAAGTGATGCCTCTCGCTTGATATCATCAATGAGAAGATCAAAGTCTATAGTTATGCGGGCGTAAAAAATTGGTGAGCAAAGGTCACCCATATCCCACAGAGTATGATCAAATTCCATACCCAAAGGGATATTCAATGTCAAAATTTAACCTATTTGATAGAAATGGTAATCCTAAGCAGCATCTAGCCCAGTTTAAAGCATCATGTGATAACACAGGGGGTAATGATGCATTATTATTCTATCAATTCATCAGTAGTTTAACTTCGATTGCTTTCGAATTGTATGCTGAGTTGTCAAATGACTCAGTCAAGACCTTTGCTGAACTTGAAAACATGTTCATTAAAAGATTTGTTAGTGCAGTCGAAAAGATAACAATTGCTGATCTAGCTCTTGAGAAGAGGAAGAAAGACGAATCAGTGACCCGATATATCACACGTTGGTGAAATATGAGTATGAAATGTGAACAACAGTTAGAAGAAGAGCATGCAATTCAATTACTGATGGGCAACATTGATGACAAGATGGTGCCTTATCTTTGCATGGCTTCAATCACCACATTTCAAGAGCTGCTTGATAGAGTGGCCAAATTTGAGAAATTAAATTTATCACATTCTCATAGCCACCAAGATAAATCTAAAAGAGCAAAAGCCCCAAATTCAAAGAAGGGTGAAACACATTTCACATCATTTAAGAAGGATACAGGTAAATGGTTAGTCTATAATGTAGACAAAAAGGCTACCTGTTTATCAAGAAAGACCAAAGCAGTCACTCAATCTTGCTCCACAACCCAAGCTTATATTTGGAGGTAATGATATGCCTCGAGGTCGCTTCAGTGAAGGTGAGCGACCAAAGCAACCAAAAGGAGCAAATGACTCAATGGCCCCGACTCAAAAAAAAAAAGCTAAATAAAGAGTATTCTTTTAAGAGAGAAAGCATGGCTAAATTATTTAAGCATGCACTCAAAGCAGGTCTCCAACTACCAGAATGTAAAAGACCTGAAGAGGCTGGTCAAGCTGATAATCCTAACTACTGCCCATATCATCAGGTGCTTAGCCATCCTATTGAAGATTGCTACATATTCAAAGATTGCCTAGAGTGAAAATATAGAAATAAGAATTCACATTATCGGATAGTGTACTAGTACGTCCGAAGAAAGAATCTACAAAGGTAATCACCTCATCTCCAGTGCTATCAAGCAAAGATAAAGGCAAAGAGAAACTGGTCGAGAATGAAGGATGGCAAGTTGTTGTCTCTAAGAAGATAAAATGTTGAACGAAGCGTCGTATTGGAAAATCACCACTTGAACCCGTACTTGAGTTAAAATAAAACCTAAGTTACGGAAAGGCTAGTTCATCTCACGAAAGACAGCCTAGCCAAATACCGCAAGGGAAGACTAAAAGCCCGCCAAATGAAAGAATAAATTAAAGAAAAAGAAGAAGGCGAAGCAAAATATTACCACTATTATGGATGGTCGCAATGTAACACAAAGAATCATCAATAATATGGATGATTATATACAACCAGCAAGATGACCCATCACACTTGCTGAACTCATTACTAATCTTCAGATAAATGAAAGAGTAGGGGAAGAAGCTGAAGAACTTCCTACTGAGTCTTGCTTGATGGTACATGAAGCTGATGACAGCTTAGAAGAACTCTGTTTTCCAAATGAAGATGAATCAGAGCTCGCCATGTCAGCAGATATGAAAAATGTAAGATTGGGCAGCGACTCTGAATCCTCTAGTACATCATTAGACGGGGCAGAAGCAGATGCTGAAGCAACCGAGTCATCTGAAGATTCAGATGTGAAGGAAGTAGCTCAAGTACAGTTGAGAAGTGGTCGAGTGCTGCCATCTCAATAGAGAAAAGAGCCAATAAATAAAGATAAAGGGAAAGAAATTGAAATCAATGAAAGAGTCATCCCTAAGGATTCAAATAATAAGTCTTCACCAATTAAAGGGATCGACTACAATATTCTATCCCATCTAAGGAAAATTCTGGCACAACTTAGTGTATACGAAGCACATCTGATGTTGGAAGATCTCCATAACACCTTAATTGAAGCTCTCAAAAAGCAAGAAGTTCGAAGCATATTTTGTTGAACGTTGTCCAATAGAGACCTTGCATGTTCAAGAGCCCAACCGTCAAATTTTCAGAAGAAGATGTCATGCTTGGAACTGCAGAGCACAATGGCCCTCTGTATGTTACAGCTGAAAGTGATGAAATTATGATACCATGGATCTTAATTGATCCTAGTTCTTCCGTGAATCTTATGAACCTGAGAACCCTCAAATGGCTATCTCTAAATGTACAACATCTGGGACGAGATAAAGTCCTGGTTCAAGGTTTCAATGAGAAAGGACAAAAAACTATTGGGTCATTTATCCTCCCTCTTAAATTTGGAGACCTCTACACAGAAGCCAAATTTCATGTGATCGATGTAGATACTTCATTCGAGCTCGACATGGCTTCATGAGTATGGCATTGTCCCATCTACATTGCATCAATGTATGAAATATACAAAGGATGGGGAAGAATGCCAAATTATGGGTGACATGCAGCCTTTTGTGGTGCATGAAATGAAGATATATCAAGATGCCAATTACTTCCTTCCGAGAGAATCAAAGCTACCAAAATAATTAGTAAATATTGCATCTACTTCAAAACTCATAAAAGAATAAGTTAAGAAGAAGGGCGAAAATAAAATAAATAAAGGAAAGGAGATTGTTTCAAATATCCTTAGGGATATAAAGAACAAGTCTAAAATTAATAATATTATCTCTCATCTAGAAATGATACAGAAGAAGAAGATGAATGTGTTCCTTTCAATTCCAAAGGTCCATGTGAATATTTGACTAAGGCACTAATTGAGGAAGATTATTTTGACTCTGATTATGAGTTCAAATCTGCTTTTGAAGGTAAAGTGCAATGCACCTACTTTAAAATAATCATAAATCCATCGGTAGTAGAGACTACACTCGTAGTCACTCATGTTCCTCCTCATCATTTTAAAGAAATCACCCCTCGAGAAACTCACAAAGTTGAGGAATTGGTGACCTTCTATGTACCTCCTCTCCTTGGAAAACATGGGCCAAGAAGTCTATTTTATAAATCTGAGGGATGTCAAGAAGAAGATCCTGATTGGGCAATGTAGTTATCTGAAGAGGAAGAAGCTATGCACACAAGGATACCAAAATATTACTCTCCAAAGATGCAAAATCTGATGCACAAACATGGGGTCCATGCTGGAGCAAGTAAATAAAGGGCTAAGCTCTTTGAAATGATGTGGTACCCGAAAGGTTCTCAAACTATTGGTAGAAGAAACAAACACACTACCAAAGGCCTTGGTTTTATCCAAGACAATGGTCCACAGGAATATACCTGTTATGCTATAACAGGAATAGAAGTTGAGAATGATGATGAAGATGAGAATGATATTTTTAATGTTAGTCTTGCAAATGATATTTATATGTCAATTTGTATCTGTATTGACTTCAAGAACTTAAACAAAGCATGTCCAAAGGATTACTTTCTGCTCCATGTATCAGAACTGTTAGTGGATAACACTTTAAACCATGACATGTTCTCATTTATGGATTGTCAGGTTACAATCAAATCAAGGTGGCTCCTGAAGATGAAAAGCATACCTCATTTAGGACACCAATTGACATATATTGCTACATAGTCATGCCCTTCGGCTTGAAGAATGCTGGAGCTACATACCAAAGGGCTATGACACGAATCTTTGATGAGTTGATTCATCAAAAAGTCTACTGCAATGTTGATGACCTTGTTGTCAAGAGCATTAATCGCAAAAATCATCTCGATGCTTTAAGGATCATCTTTGAAAGAATTAGAAAATATGATCTTAAGATGAATCCTCTCAAGTGCGCCTTTGGAGTCTCTTCGAGAAAATTCCTTGGATATGTTGTGCGTCGTAGAGGGATTGAAATCGATCCCAACAAAATCAAAGCGATTATTGAAATGCCTCCTCCAAAGAGCCTTCATCAACTTTGCTCCATACAGGGACATCTCGCATTCATTAGAAGATTTATATCAAATCTGTCAGGCAGATGTCAACCCTTTGCAAAACTAATGAAGAAAGATACTCCTTTCAAGTGGGATGAAGAATGCCAAGAGGCCTTCGACAGTATCAATAAATATCTGTTGAACCCACCCATTCTTGCAGCTCTAATCCCAGGAAAGCCTCTCATTTTATACACAATAGCACTAGAAGAATCTTTAAGTGCTCTGTTGGCGCAGCATAATGAAGAAGGAAAGGATAACACTCTGTACTATATTAGTCAAAGATT
This sequence comes from Cymbidium sinense, assembly GCA_021442155.1. Taxonomy (NCBI): domain Eukaryota; kingdom Viridiplantae; phylum Streptophyta; class Magnoliopsida; order Asparagales; family Orchidaceae; genus Cymbidium; species Cymbidium sinense. Next base: position 27,814,574 of record CM038215.1, read on the forward strand.
AATAGGAGCGGAAGCACATTATTCTCCAGTTGAGAAGCATTGTTTGGCATTAATTTGTGTTGCTCAAAAGCTATGTCATTACATGTTATCTCATAAAATTACTCTCATCTCAAGGATCGATCCGTTGAAGTTCTTGATGACAAGACCAATGTTGACAGGTTGCTTGGCACGATGGGCTATCCTTCTACTACAATTTGATATTACATATGTTCCCCAGAAAGCAGTAAAGGGACAAATTCTAAATTTTCTTGTTGCTCATCCCATCCCAATAGATTCATCGCTTAACGATGATCTTCCTGATGAGCAAATCATGCACATATATGAAAAAGAAAAGCAACAAATGTGAGAATTATATTTTGACGGAGCTTCAAATATCAAATATAGTCAACCCTCAAATCTCCCAAAGGCTCGAGCTGGTATCAGTCTCATCTTGATCATACCAGAAGGTGGTATAATGAGACATTCTTATAGATTAACTCAACCTCAAACCAACAATGAAGCAGAATATGAAGCGTTGGTGGCAGGTTTAGAGGAAGCCATTTTCATGGGAGTCAAGAATCTACAAATTTATGTCGATTCTCAACTCATCATCAATCAAGTGTTGGGCCTTTACAAAATCAACAAGCTTGAATTGGTCTACTATCACATGCGAGTTCTCGAGTTTATGAATCAAATTCCAAATGTCATTATGACTCGAGTCTTCAGAGCTAGGAATAGCAAAGCAGACTGCTTAGCTAAGTTAGCTAAAGAAATGATGAGTATGGATGATGATGATTATATACTAATCAGTGTTTGCGCTAGTCGAGTCCTAGAGCCAATAAGTGTAAAACCCCCGCTGGAAGAGGGGTCATCAAATGCAAGTCGGCAGGATGCATCTCATGTTGCTCCTCACACTCCCTTACAAATTACTTTCCAAAGTCAATAAGACAAGCTTCAAACCATTCCAGATGAAAGACCTCAACCTAAGGAAGTGCCAAAATCACAAAATGAAATCCTTATAGTAGAAGAGAAGGAAGACTGGAGACAGCCCTTCGCCAACTACTTCAAAGAAGGCAAATTACCAAGCAATAAGTCGATAGTTGCACAACTTGAGAAAAGGCTTCGACTATATGCTTATGTTGGCAATACCCTTTATTGTAGATCCTTCGGTGATGTGTGGCTGATTTTTAGGAATAGAAGAGGCTAATAAAGTAATTAGTGAAATTCATCAAGGATTTTGTGGCGCACACCAATCGGGTCCTAAAATGGCTTTCAAAATTAAAAGGATGGGATACTACTGGCTATTTATGGTAAAAGATTGCATTGATCATGCCAAGAGATTTCATGAGTGTCAGGTCCATGGTAACATAATTCATCAACCTCCAAATCCGTTGCACCCAATGATAACATCTTGGCCGTTTGAGTGCTGGGGGACGGATGTAATTGAATTGATCCACCATCATCAGCTGGCCACCGCTTCATCTTAGCAACCACTGATTATTTCTCTGGTAAGCTTCCCATTTAAAGAAGTTACAGCTGAACAGGTGATCAACTTCTTCACCCACAATATTATCTATAGATTTGGTGTACCATGTCAATCATTTCAGATAACAGATCAGCCTTCAAAAGTACTAAAGTTTATAAATTTGTTGATTATCATAAGATTGATTGGTGATATTCATCAATTTATAATTCGAGAGCAAATGGCTTAGCTGAGGCCTTTAATAAAATACTAGTCAAATTATTAAGAAAAATTCTCACAAGAAATAAAAGGGAGTGACATACCAAGCTTGTGGAAGCGTTATGGGCTTACCGTACCACTTACAAAACTCCTACAAAGTCTACTCTTTATGCACTAGTGTTTGGGGGTGAAGCAGTTTTACCACTCGAAGTTGAACTACCTTTGGTCCGAGTAGCCATTCACCAAAATCTTACCCAAGATGAGAATGCCCATCTACGAATGGAAGAGCTTGATGCGCTTGACGAAGTTAGGCTCTAAGCTCAGTAAAATCTAGAGGTCTATCTAGCGAGAATGTCCAAAGCATTTGATCATACAGTACGTCATCGAGCTTTCCAGGAAAAAGAATTGGTTCTGGTGCTGAGAAGACCAATCATCCCTCATCGCAAAATTGGCGGTAAATTTGAACCTAACTGGGAGGGACCTTTCGTTATTGAAAAGGTATATCAAGGGGGAGCCTACAGCTCATTGACTTCAAAGGTGAAAGACCAATGCCAATCAATGGTCGATATCTAAAGAAAAATTACACATGAAAGTGTAATTGGACAAATCCTGCACTTGAAAGTTTCATTGCTAATCACATGTGTAAATTTTTATTGGAAATTCTCTTGTAACATAAGAATGCATTTCCAAAATAAAATAAAAATACCCCTGCTAGACAGGGGGCATTTTGTTTAGAAATTTTACAGTAAAGTGTCGGACGTTCGGTAAGACAGGGGTCTTCCTTTCTCTTCGGATTGACATCGTGCCTAGTGCTAAGATCCCCACATGCATACTCAAAATTATGTATTCAAATTCTCAAATTGAAAAGTCTTACGGACCAAAGAAGAAAATTTTAAGTCTGCAAACTTCAACAAACCAAGTTGGATATACATTTATCATCCCACTTCAAATCTAAAGGCTCGAGTTGATGTATAAGGTCAGACTTAACACACCCAAATATGACCGAGTTACTGACAGGTTTGCTTACTCAACATGCCATAAAGGCCAGTAAGAGATCCCTATCTCGTTAGCCAGAGGATAAAATCCTTCATAAATTGCTCAAATCCACGTCTCAAGTAGGTGTATAAGGTCGAACTCAACACGCCAAAATACGGCCGAGTCGCTGACAGATTTGCTTACTCAACACGCCATAAAGGCCGTAGTAAGGGATTCTCCTACTTCGTTAGTTCAAAGACAAGAGCATCCAAATCCCCAAATCTCTCCAACTTGGTGAGTTCAAGCGGCCCGGACTGAGAAATCATTCCTATTGGTTGTAAGGTCATTTCCCAAAATTCTACCAAAAAAAAAATCCTGACTCAAGAAGGCACTAAGCAGAGTTTGGAATCAAATAGAAATGTGAAATCTCAACTCCTTTAGTAAGTTTATTAAAGCAGAAAGCAAAGACCCAAGGAAATTCTATTTCAGCAAGTCCAATCAAGCAGAAAGCAAAGGATTGAAGAAGCCATCCCAATGTTCATATGAAGCTAAAAGCTGAACTAAGAGAGTTTTTATTATCAACGTGTCCATTATATGCGCAAAGCACAGGATTGATGACTCTTCGCCATCGACCCAACACAAGCTTTGAAAGTGATGGGGACACACATCCTTTGAGATCGGGAATTTCCTGGGATGTCACCACGTAAATCTTGAGATCGGGATAGCTTCCGGGAGAAGGAAATCAAAATCTTCTTCGAGAAGGAATCGACTGTCTAGGGCTTATCCTAACTCAAAATGAAGGGTCGCCATTCGAGCGACTGACCTCCAGAGAAGGGAGGAGAAGAGAGAAGAGAGAGTTGCCGGAGGAGAAGAAGAAGAAGAAGATAGGAGATGCAGTAAAGAGTTAGAAAAACTATTATTCTCTTCTTTTCTTCTCTGTGTTTATTTATAGTCAAGTTTTCTTTACATTTTTTTTGGTTCTATCACATTCTAGCGCTTTGTTGTTGTTAGTTTTCTTTACACGTTACTATCTAAGGTCTTGATTTTCTTTACAAAGCAGTTATTCTGGTTCTCTGTTGGATGGATCTTTTATTGTTGTTTAGATCTTGTATTTGCTGGATATGTCTGGGAAAGATGTTTCTCTTTTTGTTGTTTTACCTTACAAAGTCTTTTAACCAGGCTGGAGCTTTTCTTTCTCTATTTCTGTTGGTATTTGATGTACTGTCTGGGTCCATATCATTACCCCCTTCCCGAAAATCGACCTTGTCCTCAAGGTCAAAATTAGGGTAAGCCTTCTGAAATTCTGTAAAGGGTATCCAAGATGCCTTCTTTGCTAGTACTTCATCCCATTGTACTAATAGTTCTTTGATGGGCCTATCTTCCTGTAGTATTATTCTTTCTTCGAGAATTTTGATTGGTTTAACTAATGGTTGATCATCTATGAATTGTGTTGAAAGTACCGCTAGGTGTAACTTGGAGTCTTGCTAATATTGTTTGAGTCGAGAGACATGAAATTCATTGTGGATTTTTGCTGTGTCTGGAAGCTCCACTTTATAAGCCACTAAGCCTATTTTCTATAAAATTTTAAAAGGGTCATAGTATTGTCTTTGCAATTTTGTGTTGGGATGGTTTGATATTAAAGTCTGTTTGTATGGTTGTAGTTTCACTAGGACCAGATCATTTACTTGGAAGTACAAATCCCTTCTTTTTCTGTTAGCATTTGTTGCATTCTGTTTTGGGCCTCTTGTAGATTCTCTTTGAGCTGTTGTAGTACTTTATCTCTTTGTTGCAAAATGGTGTCTACTTCTATATTATTGGATGAGTTACAGCTGTATGGTATGATTGGAGGTGGAAGTCTCCCATAAAATAAGGAGGAGTCATCTTTGAGGGTGTTAACTTGGTGTTGTATGAGAATTGCCATGGTGATAATTGTAACCTTGGTGTTTCTAATATAAAAGCTTCTAAGGTATTGTTCTAATATTCTGTTAGTTACCTCCTTATCTGCTTTTTGTGGATGATATGAGCTACTGTGGCTAAGTGTTAACCTGAACAATTCTTGCCAAAAGTTGCTCATAAAAATAGGTTCCCTATCTGACACAATATTTTGTGGTATTCCATGAAGTTTACATATGTCAGAAACAAAAATATGAGCAATAGTTGTTGCTAAAAATTTGGTGTGAAGTGCTAAAAAATGTGCATACTTTGAGAGCCTATCTACTACTACTAAAATAGCTATTTTATTTTGTGATTTGGGCAAGCCTATAATAAAATCCATTGAAAGTTCCTCCCATATAGCTGATGGTAGAGGTAATGGTTGCAATAAACTTGGAGGTTTTTGGCTGTCATATTTTACTTGTTGGCAAATGGGGCAAGTGGTGATGAATTGCTGAATATCTTGTTTCATTTTCTTCCAGTAAAACTATTGAGTTATCCTTGCTAATGTTCTTTTTATTCCACAGTGACCCCCTACTGGTGAGGAGTGCAGTTCTCTCATGATTGTAATATGTAATTCAGATTTTGTAGCTAATACAATGTAGTTTTTATAGTATACTAACACATTGTATATTCTGTGTTTTGAAAACTGCTCTGAGTTTTCTGTAATATGCTGATATAGTTGTTGCAATTCTGGTAGAGCTTGTGTTTCTTCTTTAATTTGCTCTATTAAGGAATTGAATTGTTGAGTAAAAGCATAGAGACTCTGATAGGTTTGAACTTTTGATGTGTCTATTGTAGATTGATCTTCCTCTGTACTGTGATTTTTGCGGGATAATGCATCGGCTACTTTATTTATGATCCCTGGTTTGTATTCTATTATATAATCAAAACCCAGAAGTTTGACTAAAAATCTATGTTGTTCTAGTGTCTGAATTGTTTACGCATTAACTCTTTTATGCTCTTTTGATCTGTTCTAATTGTGAATTTGTTGCCTAACAGATATTGCCACCATCTCCCCACTGCTTCTGTGATAGCATATAGTTCCCTTGCATAGGTTGATGATTTTTGTAGTGTTGGAGATAATTTCTGTCAAGTAATAATGATGGTTGTTTTGGAGTATCACGCTCCTATTATTCAAGCATCTGTTTCTAAGATAAAAGGTGAGGAGAAATCGGGGAATGCCAACACAGGTAATGATACCATAGCTTCTTTTAACTGTATGAATGCTTTTTGAGCTTCCTCTGACCATTGAAATTGTTGCTTAGCTAGGAGTGATGTTAATGGTGTAGCAATTGCTGCATACTACTTTACAAATTTTCTATAATATCCTGTTAAACCTAAAAATCCCCTTAGCTGTTTAATAGAATTTGGAACTGGCCATGATTGTATTGCTACAATTTTCTTTTGATCTACTGCTATTTCTTGTGCTGATAGTATATGGCCTAAGTACTCTATTCTTTCTTGGATGAATGTACATTTTAAGGGTTTGACAAACAATGCATTTTGTCTCAATTTTTCCAAAGCTGCTTGTAGATGGTGTTGATGTTGATCAATGGAAGGACTGTAAATTAGTATGTCATCAAAGAATACTAGTGCAAATTTGCATAGGAAAGGTTTCAGAACTGTATTCATCATAGCTTAAAAATTTTATGGTGCATTTGTTAAACCGAATGACATGGCTATGAATTCATAATGTCCTTCATGTGTTCTAAATACTATTTTGTATATGTCTTCTTCTGCCATTCTGATTTGGTGGTACCCTGAACGCAAATCTAGTTTTGAAAAAATAGTTGCCCCATGTAATTCATCCATTAATTCTTCTGATGTTGGTATGGGAAATCTATCATGGATAGTAATTTTGTTTAAAGCTCTATAATCTACACAAAATCTCCATGTCCCATCTTTTTTTTTGATTAAAAGGGCTGGTGAAGAAAAAGGGCTAGTGCTTTCCCTTATTATACCTGTATCCAGCATTTCTTTGATCAATTTCTCAATTTCTATTTTTTGAAAATGTGAATATCTGTAAGATTTTACTTTTATCGGCTAGGTTCCAGGTGACAGATTGATATGGTGGTCTATTTCTCTTTTGGGAGGTAAGTCTGTTGGAGTCTAAAATATATCTTGATATTGCTGTAAAACTTGTTGTATATTTACAGGTAGATTGTTGAAGTAATTTATTGTAGAATTTGGCTGTTGTGACACCTCTCTGATGTGTAAGTATGATATCAACTCAATCTTATCTTTCAATTTTGTAAACTGGTGTAGAGTAATATTTTCCTAATTTGATGTTGTGTCTCCTTGCAGTTGTACTACTGTATCATTGTATTTGAATTTCATAATGAGTTTCTTATAATCTATAGTACATTCTCCCAGTTGTTCTAGCCATTGCACACCTAATACTACATCTACTCCTTGCATAAGTAAAAGGTAACAATCTGTTATAAGTGTATATCCTTGTAATTTGATAGGTATGTTGGAGCAAACTCCTGAACATTGGAGTGTTTCCCCATTTTCTACTAATACTTTGAAGAAGGATGTAGGTTTTATTGTGTGTTCTATAAACTTGGCTAGTTTGGACTGTATGAAATTATGTGTTGATCCACTATCTATTAATACTTGTACTGGATTATTACCAATCATTCCTTATAAATGTAGTGTTCTTGGGTTTGATTGCCCTGTGAATGCATTGAAGCTGATTTCTGGAATGTCATCTTGGATTAATATGTTTTCTTGTTGTCTTTATTGTTGCAGATTGTATTCCTGATCATCATTAACTACCATGAGGGCAAATAGCTTTGATTTACAGACCTATGGTGGTATTTCATCACAATTAAAGCATAATCCCTTTTTTTTCTTTCTTCCAACTGAGCTGCTGTAAGTCTCTGGATTGGTAGTGTTGGTTTATTGATACTGTGGTTATTTTGAATTGGCATAATTGGAGTGGGTAGTAATGGTTGCTGTTGTTTCAGTGTTGTTGCTTGATTGTTGTGGTAACTTCTCCCTATGTACATGTCATCTGCTAATCTATCTTCCATTAATTTTTCTAATTGAAGGGCTTGTTGTAATGATGTTGGTTGTAATGCTCTGACTTTTCTTTTTATGTCTTGCCTAAGTTCTGATTCGAAACAACTTTGGAGGAAATCTGGTAGAATTTCTGAAATTTGATTTGCTAACTCTTCAAATTTATTATAGAATTCCTGTACTGATGTCTTCTGCTGTAGTTTTGCTAGTTCCCCACGCAAGTCTCTATATAATGATGGTCCAAATCTTTGTATGACTTGTTCTTTGAAATTTTGCTAAGAATTGAGTAGTTTATTGAGATGCAGCCATTGGAACCAACTTAATGCTGGCCCATCCATGTATCTGATGCTATGATAAACTTTTGTTCTTCTAAAAGATTGTAGTACTGAAGGAACTGATCTGCTTTGAACAACCATCCTCTTGGGTTTTCTCTATTAAAGTGGGGCATGTCTACTTTAACTAGTCTTGAGTTTATATTTGTTGGTTTTATTTGTGGAGTAAATTCTATGGGTGTAGAATGACATACTTGTGATTCTTTACTTCTTTATTGTTGTTCTTGAATTGATTTCTCCAGCTTATCTTCAATGGCTGATAATTTGCGAGAAACTTCATTGAGGATTATGGTAATTGATGTCATATGTTCATCATTTTTATTGAGTCGCCCCACACATTCTTTTATAGTTTTTGTTGTGTGTCTTGTACCTTCTGCCATTTTTTTATGCAGAGGCTCAATGAGGGCACCAATGATGGGGATACGATCGCTTTGAGATCAGGGAAATGGGCTTCCTGAGATGTCACCATGTGGATCTTAAGATCGGGATAGCTTCCAGAGAAGGAAATCGAAAGCTTCTTCGAGATGGAATCGACTGTCTAGGGCTTATCCTAACTATTCGAAATGAAGGGTCGCCATTCGAGTGGCTGAGCTCTAGAGAAGGGAGGAGAAGAGAGAAGAGAGAGTTGCCGGAGGAGAAGAAGAAGAAGAAGATAGGAGATGTAGTAAAGAGTCAGAAAAACTATTATTCTCTTCTTTTGTTCTCTGTGTTTATTTATAGTCAAGTTTTCTTTACATTTTTTTTGGTTCTATCACACTCTAACTGCTTTCTGTTTGTTGTTGGCTAGTTTCTTTTCTTTACACGTTACTATCTAAGTTCTTGATTTTCTTTACAAAGCAGTTATTTTGGTTCTCTATTGGATGGATCTTTTGTTGTTGTTTAGATCTTGTATTTGCTGGATCTGTCTGGGCAAGATGTTTCTCTTTTTGTTGTTTTACCTTACAAAGTCTTTTAACCAGTGAGATTTTCTTTCTCTATTTCTGTTGGTATTTGATGTACTATCTAGGTCCATATCAGAAAGCTAGGCCTTTGGCATGTATCCTTCTACAAGCCCATAAAAGTTAAAAGCTAGGGCAGAAGGTAATTTCGTATCGCCTAACAAATCTCCAAGATAATTCAAGATTTTCCTTCATCAAATCCGTCAAGGCATGAAGCCAGGATAAAAGGAGACACAAGATATAAATCTTGAGATGAAATCTTCAACAAGTCCATCAAAGCATAAAGCATAGGACCAAAGACATTCTCATCTCACTGACTCCATCAAGTTTGCTAAGGCACAAAGCCAGGACAGGAGGAAAATGCAAATTCCAAAATTCGAGATGAAATCTTCAACAAGTCCATCAAAGCATAAAGCACAGGACTGAAGACATTCTCATCTCATCAACTCCATCATGTCTGCCAAGGCACAAAGCTAGGACAGGAAGAAAATACAAATTCCAAAGTTCGAGATGGAATCTTCAACAAGCTCGTTAAAGCACAAAGCACAGGACCGAAGATGTTCGCATCTCAACAACAAATCATCAACTCCATCAAGTTTGCTAAGGCACAAAGCCAGGATAAGAGGAAAATAAAAATTTTAAACTCTTAGGAGGAAGTCTTTAACAAGTCCGTCAAGCACAAAGCATTGGACTAATGACAACTTCTACCGGTTCAACGAGCTATTGCAGTCGAACCAACAAAATTCAAGTGCTTGCCTAACCTGAGAGTTATACTCACTTCCATAAAAGGGCAGCGATCATGTATTATTAAAAGTTGTAGAAATTACAACTTAAGTGTGACATCCAAGCAAATCTCTTGGAAATTCACAAGGTCAACTTATTTGCAACAAACACATTCCGCTCCATCCGCAAACCATGTTTGTTGGGGGGCATTTTTGACCTCTACATATGGTTCATAAGTCAAATGAACCATAAAAGTTAAAATAATTATTAACAAGAGGGACGATGCATGAATCGGGTTTAAAACCCCCTAATCGCTATCCGATTTGATCAAACTCGCATCGATTTGAAAATTCAACTTCGTAATATAGCTAAAATATAAAAATTAATTAAATGAAAAAATATCAAATCAATTAATAACTGATCAAATAATTGAAATCATTTTTAATGAAATTACATGCATATCGAAGTCGAGAAGCCCCGACGATGTCCGAACGACCTCTGTTCGTGAAATTGATCGTGTCATCATCGCCAAAATGTCGAAATCTAATAAACGACGCCTTCCATAATCAATTTGGCAAAGTGTACGCGAATGTCAATCAATTCGAGCGCGATGTCGCATAATTTAAACCTAATTTCACTTTGGTCATCGCCGACGTTACCTAAACAACCTCCGATCGCAAAATCGATCACGTCGTGGCATTCGGCATAATAGAAACACCTAAAATCAACACCCATATTGCTAGGGTAAAATAATTTCCTCATATCTGATGCGAAATGACATTAATTTGCAATTAAACTAATTAACTATTGCTTAATCTTTAATTTCCCTAAGTTTTATCCTAATCCTGCCATTTGCATGTCCAATTAAAACTGTCGCCCGGTCGACTAATGAAAATAGCTGCCCGATATCACTTATTGGATGCCACTTAGGTGACCAATCGAAGTGTGCAGTGCAATCTAAATCCCGCCAAAGGTCCTGTCCTCCATTTTTCACGCTATCTGCTCTCAATTTTTCTCCTGCTGCTCTCGGTTTTTTTTCCCCTTACGACTCCTTCGTCTCTCACGACTGCTCTTCATTTTCCTTCTGTTGCTCTCGGTTCCAAAACCGTGGTGTGTGTGATTCTCCCTCTCATACAGATCTCCCTCTCTCATTTCCTGCTCTCGACTGAAGACTCCTCAAATGATTTCTTCCTCTCTTTCGTCCGTTCTTCGTGAGCCCTAGCCGGAACCCCTTTCCTTCTTCCTTCTTTGCAACCGAAACTTTAGGATGGGGATTTGAAGTATCATGTGGCTTGAATCCTAGGATATATGTAGATTTCTGTTTCCTATGCTAGCTTGAAATCTAAAATAAAATAAAAAATAAAAAAAGGGAGAAGAAGAGGGGAGGAAGGTAAATTATTATTGGGGAGTTCCTTTACTCCATTGCATGGCTAGTTGCTACTATGAGAATCACAATGTGGGAAAAGATTAATTTTCAGATTTTAACATTTTCAGCAAGTGCTTATTATATATATTGCCTTCATGGATTCACCTTATTTCAATGCAATGCTTATCAAATGTTATGTCTTGTCTAAGTATATATGCAAACATGTTTACATGCAAGTGCAAGCTTAAAATTTGCTATAAGTACTTACACATGTTTCACCAACTTGGCAAGGAAATTTGTTATGGTATGTTAACCCATACACACCTTTCTTGGCGTGGTGGGCAAATAAAATTTCGGCCGCAGTGTCTCACGACATCTACCATACATGCCCTTCTTGGCATGGTGGAAGGCCTAGTCTCCCGAAGCATCCCCCTATGCGGGGATGATGCCAGGAGGCTACCAAGAATTTTGGTAAACAAAAATGTGTAAAAATTCCTAAGTGCTTGAAAAGGAAGGTATGTGCATATATTTATTCATGCTTAAGTTATTCATCATACTACATGACAATTACAATATGCTAACCCATACATGCCTTTCTTGGCGTGGTGGGCAAATAAAATTTCAGCTGCGGTGTCTCACGACACCTACCATACACGCCTTTCTTGGCATGGTGGGAAGGCCTAGTCTCCCGAAGCAGCCCCCACATTTGGGGATGATGCTGCGAGGCTATTGAATTTTTTTAAAAAAAAAAGAGAAAGAAAAGGTATGAATGCAAGTGATATTTGAATTCCATGCCATATTATGTGTTGATTTAGCACTATCATATCACATGACCATTTTGATGTATTGATTAATGCTTACATCAATCTCTAGTTAGCTTGACATGTTATGAGGCATATATTGATTTAAATTTTTATCTTCTTTTGTGTAAATGATAACTATTACATCATGCCTCTTTTGCCTATATGTAAATTTGGTATGAACATCTATTTTTACCTTATTTGTTCAAATTTTGCAATGATATATACACATTATGAGGTATAGTTGAACATACATATTATGAGGCATAGTTGAACTTAGAAAGTATATATGAAATGATGTTGGATTAGACTTGCAAAGATAATATGACATCTACTTTTAAGACATCAAGCTAGAATGAATTTACAAAATTAAGAAAAGACTTACAAGTCAAGATGACACAAATTGATTCCTTCTCTTGTAAGTTGGATGATTTAGACTTGCAATATATATGGTGGGGTGGGAAAGAAAGATAGGAAAGAAGATAGAAGATGTAGGAGCTTTTATGAGAGGTAAATCCACTCTTATTTATAAGCTCCCTCTACTTCTTTCTTTTGTCACTTATCTTATGATATTGACACATGTTTGTGCTTTGTCATGAGCTTCCAAGTAAGGAAATCATCTAAATTTATGCCATATGTCATACCACATGCACATGCATGTAAGAAAATTTTCAATTCCTCTTATCATATATCTTTAATGTCATATGACAAAAATTTGAATTTAAGGAAAGTTTAATTTCATTTTTGTCACTTTCTTTCAATATCATACCATATGCATATGCATGTGAGAAATTTCTATCTCTACTTATCATCTCCCCCTTTATGTGAGATGATAAAAGATGTGGGTTTAAGAGAAAATTAATTGATTTCTTGACATTTCATCCAATTTCGTGTCATATGCCATACCATATGCACATGCATGTGAGAAAATTTTCAATCCCCCTTTGCCATTTCTTTAATGTTATATGACAAAAATATGGATTTAAGGAAAATAGACTCTTTCTTTTTCCATATCTCATTAATAGGATAGGATAAATTTTATGCCCCTTTTTATCATGAGCTTACATGCAAGGGAGATTGATTTTTAATTAAGCCACTTGTCTCCTAATGACATGTAACATGAATTCCTATATTTGTCATTTGTCTCTTAGTGGCATGTGACACTTATATCCTTTTTTTTTCTTTTTAATGTCATATGACAAGCATAGATCTAAAAAAGGTGGAATATTAACTCTCTTAGCAACGATACTTATACCCTTTTCATTCCTTTACAATAAGAGAGGGCCCATCTAGGATTGATGCATTCTAGAATTAATACACCTTCTCTTTATGATTGTTGGGCTTCATATTTGATCCAATGGGCTTGATCAAATGAGTTCCTACAATGCTCAATTTTATCCCATATTGCTTGCTGATTTAACACATAAAAAAGGGGTATTTAGACTAAATAGTGTTCATATCATACCCTCAAATAAATGTCAATCTTTATCTAGCATCAATTACATTATACTTGATCAAATGGACTACTAAAATGTTAAATTTCAGCCCATTTGTTTGCTGATTAATTACTTAAAAGATGGTATTATTTGCTGATTGGTTACAAATGAAAGGAAATTTGGCCTAAATAGTGTTCATATCATACCCTCAAATAAATGTCAATCTTTATCTAGCATCAATTACATTATACTTGATCAAATGGACTCCTAAAATATTAAATTTCAGCCCATTTGATTAATTATCTAAAAGAGGGTATTATTTGCTGATTGGTTATAAAGGAAAGAAAATTTGGCCTAAATAGTATTCATATCATACCCTTAAATTCCCAGTTTGGTCTTAGGAGTCCGGGTTAACAAAACCTAAAAATCTAATGATGTTATTGTAAATCTTAGAAGCTAATTCTATCATAGAATGACAAAAGATAAATTTATCGGCATCATTATTAATGCATCTTTTTAAGTTCAAGATCTCAAGAAGAAAAGCTCAAACCCGATCCTCTATGTACAATCTAGAGTTGACAAAGTTTGGAGAATGATAAATCTTGAAATAATTAATCTAGATCTGATCCTCTATAAAAAGATAGTCAGAGTAGACAGGGTCTATCATCCCGGATTGGTCTTAGGACCGGGTCCGGGTTAACAAAACTAAAAAAAAATTCAAACCTATAATTTGACATCTAAACTTCAACTTAGACATCTTAATGTACGTGTAATTTTCAAAGAACAGATATTCGTATGCATGTTGAAGTGATTACTAAATCAAATATAAAAGAACAGATGCTATGCTTCCCGGTTTGGTCTTCGGACCAGGTCCAGTTAACAAAACCTAAAATTTTTTTGATATTATAAGAATTTCAAATTAATAATATCTGAGAAGCTAATTTTGTCATGTAATCACAAGATATAAATCAACTGACACAGCTTCTAAAGTTCAAGCCCTCAAGAAGAAATGTCCCAAACCCGATCCTCTATGTTCAATCTAGAGTGGACAATGTTTGAAGGATTATACTTCCTGAGACAATGAATTTAGACCCGATCCTCTATAGAAAATCATGCAAAGTAGACAGGGTCTATTAATCGATATTAGTCCTATGATCGAGAAAGGTAATTATAATTAAAATTTTAATGATAAGTGATCATATATTCAAATCTAAATCAATCATAAAATGATCAAAATTTCAAATAAAAAGAAAGAAAAAATAAATGAAATTTGAAATTAATTATTTAAATTAAAACTTAAAAAAATCAATCCACCCCTTCGCATCTGTTTATCTTGGAGTGACAGATTAAGAAAACTTTTGCTCACAAAGAGCCAATGTCAAATCAAATGCATAACTATCTTCACACTCAAATATTCTTAAAGCCCGTAAGGATGTGGCCCATGTCCTCTGTCCGCGTGGTTTTGCCATGAAATGACACCACATAAATGGCGGTTATGACCAGAGCCCTCTGACCTGGTGGTTCGCCGTGATATGACACCACTAAATTACGGTCACGGCCGCAGCCTGTATGTTCCCCAACGGCTTTGCTCTTTGAGTTGTGAAATGTAGAATGTATTTGATTGGGCAAAAAGCCTTATGTTAGCTAAGATTGACTTATATTTGTCCCCTTAAACAAACTCCACCCCAAGTCTATAAGAACACCTTGGATGACGTAACCCATGTGTTGCTGACAAGGATCCTTCCGGTCGTTGGGTCGACTATCCTCGACTAGCGGACCGCATGACGGCGATCGAACCATGTGATCTAGATAGCGTCATCATTCCCCACAAAAGTTTTAAATTAAAATAATAAATTTGATAAATTCTAAACTCCACTCACTGCAATTATATACTCGTTTGTTAATGATTCATTGACTAGCCTTAATTGAAAGTGCTCTCTCAGTATTGGGAGGGGTAATCAACTATAGGGGCTTGTGCCTATAGGAAACCTAGAACCAGATATAAAAAGTTCTCACCAAATGAGAATTAAATCTTAGGGTAGTGTCTTATCTACTATTCATCTGCTTCTGAAATTTTCACTGACACTAAAATAACTCTTTTTATTCCAAAATAGGTCGGTGGTGAATTTTCGGATCCCACAATAAACCAAAATGAATGAAATTTCTATATTTCTTTCATATGAGCATGATTTTGGTAAAACTTCATATTTTTCAAGTTTCTTTTGTGAGATTAGAAATCTCTTCCTTATATTTCATGATGTATTATGGAAGGTTGAATGCTATCTTGTTCATTGAAAATGAAAAAGCTATTTCATCCCTTCATATTGAAATAAAAAAATGGAGGGAGAAATGACATATGCAATAAAAAGTCATGTGATGATTGTTTTTTATTAATGATGTTTCAATGCAATGCTTAGCTAAACTTGCAAATATCATGTCTTGTTTAAATACATATACATGCATATTTATGTGCAAATTCAAGCTTGAAATCTATTGTGATAAGTACCCATTCACATTTCTCCAATGTGGCGGGGAAACTTGTGATAAGTACCTATTCACGTTGCTCTAATATGATAGAAAAACTTATGATAAGTACCTGTTCACATTTCTCCAACATGGCAGGGAAACTTGTGATAAGTACCTATTCACGTTTCTCTAATGTGGCAGGAAAATCTGTTATGATATAAGTACTTGCTCATGTTCCTCTAACGTGACAAGGAAATGCTATGCTATGCAGTGTTAACCCATGCACGCCTTTCTTGGCGTGGTAAATAAATTACAGTGGTGGTGTCATGACACATGCCTTTTTTTGGCGTGGTGGGAAGGCCTAGTCTCCCGAAGCAGCCCCCATATGCGGAGATGAAGTCGGGAGGCTGCCGAAAGTTTTGATAAAAAAAGATGAAAATGCAAATGTTTAAGGTGTTATTTGAATTTTCATATCATACATATGTGTATTTATGCTTTAATTTAGTATCATGTAAGCTATCCTATCATATGAAAATTATGATGTGTTGATTAATGCTTATCTTAATCTCTATTTAAATTGACATGTTATGAGGCAAATATTTGATTAGAATTCCAATTTTCTTTTGTCTAAATGGTAATTATATGTCATGTGACCTAAACATTGTCTTACTACTAAGCATATATTTATGATATAATTGCCTCTCTTTTGGCTAACCATGAGTGTACAGATATCTATCCTATCTTACTTGTTCATTTTACAACAATCCTCACATGTTTATGCATAGTTGAATATAGAAAGAGGATATATTTTATTGGCACATGCTTATGCATAGTTGAACATAGAAAGAGGATATATTTTATTGGCACATGCTTATGCATGGTTGAACATAGAAAGAGGATATATTTTATTGGCTTTTACTAGTAAATGTCCATTTATATGAAATGATGCTGGATATATATCTAAGACATTAAATTAGAAAGGACTTACAAGTTAAGATGATCCAAATTTGCTTTTCCTTAGCAAGTTGGGTAGACTCACTTAGAGGATTTAAGCTTTCAATTTGTCTTGAGAGAAAAAGAAGAGGAGTGGGAAAGTAAAATCTCATGAGAGGGGGATCCTCTCTTATTTATAAGCCTCTTAGCATAAGGCCAAAAAAAAAGAGAAAACAAAAAAAGTGGGACTTGTGCAATCCTATTAATTTCCTTCCCTTTGTGTTTTTATCATAAGTTTGCATGTAAAGGGCTAACTTAGTTTGCACTTGTCCCTAATGATACATGACATGCACTTATATCTTTGTCATTTCCCTTTGATGTCATATGATAAAAATGTGGGTTTAAGGGAAAATTAACTTTCTTTTTGTCATTTTTTCTTAATGGCATTTGATGTGTACTTGTGCCTTTGTCATGAGTTTGCATGCAAAGGATGTTAACTCTAGTTGACCCACTTGCTTCTTAATGACACATGACATGCATTTCTATTTTTGCCATTTGTCCCTAATGATACATGACATGCACTTATATCTTTGTCATTTTCCTTTGATGTCATATGACAAAAATATGGGTTTAAGGGGAAATTAATTCTCTTTTTGTCGTATTCCTTTAATGACATTTGATGTGTACTTGTGCCTTTGTCATGAGTTTACATGCAAAGGAGGTTAACTCTAGTTGACCCACTTGTCTCCTAATTACATATAACATGCATTCCTACTTTTGCCATTTGTCTCCTAATGACATATGGCATACACTCATGTCTTTGTCACTTTTTTTTAAGGTTACATGACAAACATGGATCTAAGGGAAGATCTTAACTTTTTGCTTTTTTCTCTTAATGCTCCCATGACATAAAAATGAATTTAAGGAAAAACTTTTACACCTTTGCCATTTTCTCTTAAAATCTTATGACATGAATATGGATCTAAGAGGAGATCCTTACTCCTTTTCTCATTTCCTCTTCCCTTATTTATGAGTACATGTTATGATGAAAAGAAGAACATGGGCTATCTTAAATAGAATTAGATCATAATACCATGGACCACTTTATTTTTCTCACTTAGGCTTTTACAAAAGAATGACCCATCTAGAATTGATGAACCTCTTCTTTATATAAAAGACCCATTGGGTTTTATGCTTGAACAAATGGGCTTCTAAAATGTCATTCTAAATAAATTACAACCCTCTTTTTCTTGCTGATTGGTCACATAAAAAGGGCATTCTACTTAAGAAATATTCATGCCATACCCATGGATAAGCGCTAAACTTATATCTTGCATGAGTGGCTTTATATTTGAACAAATGGGCTTCTAAAATGTCATTTTAAATAGATTCCAGCCCTCTTTTGTTTGCTGATTAGTCATTTAAAAATGACATTCTTACATGTTATACCCATAAATGAGTGTCAAACTTATGTCTTATATGAATGGCCTTACACTTTAGTCAATGGGCTTTTAAAATGCCACCTTGAATGTAATTTTAAACTCCTTTTAGTTGGCTGATTAGTAATGTTCAAATTGCATTTTACCTCATAAACATTCAATTTACATTGACATGATCCTCCAAAATCACTTGCAATACATGAAGCTTAAGTCCCTTCGGGAAAGTTCTTTGGATCCTAAATGTTTGATCCTTAAATGGGAAGTAAGTGGGTAGCTTCATTAACATAAATATCACTTTTCTACGTATCACTCTTTCCTTTCTATGAGTATATGAAAAGTGTTATTAAACATAAAGCTCTCTTTCAAATTCAAAGAGGCACGAATGGAAACCCATATACATGCTTATGTTTAAATTAACCTTCAACTATCCAAATCCTAATATGCATACTAGGATTTGATCATGATGTGCAAATTTATACGATATTCGTTCGGTCTGCATTTGGGAATGTTAAATACCAAAAAGAGTAGATACATGTTTGATCAAAAATAGATTACTACTTGTTTTATAACATGTATTAAAGGACATGCCATACAAATGTTAGTCATTTCAACCTAGACATTTACATGTCCATATAATATTTTAAAAAGTACAGATACCCGTATGTATGTTAAAATATCTATTAGATCAAACATTTAGGGAAATATGCTTCCCAAATGCAAAACAAAAAAAGAGAACATATGATATGCTTCCTGGTTTGGTCTTAGGACCGGGTCCGGGTTAACAAAACTAAAAAAATCAAAACCTACTATTTGACATCGAAACTTCAACTTAGACATCTTAATGTCCATACAATAAAAAAAAGAACATATACTCGTATGTGTGTTTGAATGTTCAGATATTTAGGAACATATGCAAGTTAGATATAAAGCAAAAGAATATATGCTACACTTCCCGGTTTGGTCTTAGACCGGTCCAGGTTAACAAAACCTAAAATTTTGATATTATAAGAATTTCAAACTAATAATATTTGAGAATCTAATTCTGTCATATAATTATAAGATATGAATCAATTGATACAGCTTCTGAAGTTCAAACCCTCATAAAGAAAAGTCTCAAGCCCGATCCTCTATGTTTAAGCTAGAGTTGACAAGGTTTGAAGGATTATACTTCTTGAGATAATGAATTTAGACCCGATCCTCTGTAAAAAAAAAACAGGGAGAGTAGATAAGGTCTATTAATCGATATTAGTCCTACGATCAAGAAGGGTGATGATTATTAAAATCTCAATGATAAATGATCATATATTCAAATCTAAATCAATCATAAAATGATCAAAATTCAAATAAAATAAAATATAAATAAAATAAAATTTATTTAAATTAAAACTTAAATCAATCCACCCTCCACAATTGTTTTGCAGGGTGATAAATTAAGCGTTTGTTCACAAAGAGCTCAAGTCAAATTAAATGCATAACTAACTTCACACTCAAATATTCTTAAGCGTAGGGGGCGTAGTGTCCTGTCCGTGATTTTTCCATAAATGACACCGCATAAATGGCATTCTGATGTTACAATGGGTGGTTCGCTGATGGCGCACTAAATTACGGTCATACGTATGCAGTATGTTCCACGGCTTTGCTCTTTATTTGTGAAATATAAAATATATTTGGTTGGGCAAAAGCCTATGTTAATAGGTTGACTTATATTTGTCCCTAAAACTCCACCCCAGTCTACAAGGATACCACTGGTGACATAACCCATGTGTTGATAAGGATCCTTAGGTTGGGTCAACTATCTCTCCTCATTAGCGGACGATGGCGGGATGTGAGACGAGATCCGATGGAATCATCGTTATCCCCACCAAAAGTTTTAAATAAAAATGATAAATTTCATAAATTCTGAACTCCACTCACTGCAATTATATATTCGTTATTTAACGATTCAATTTAATCGAAAGTCTCTCGATTTGGGAGGTAATTATAGGGGCTTTGCGTATAGGAAACATAGAACCAGATATAAAAAGTCCTCACTAAAATGAGGACGAAATCTCTGGGTAGTCTCTTATCTACTATTCATCTACCTTCTGAAATTTTTACCAACACTAAAACAACTCTTTTCATTCCAAAAGAGGTCGTTGGCAAATTTTCGGATCCCACACCAAAAACAATCCAACATAAAATATCATCAATCCAACTCTATAATAGTTATCAAGTCAAAAATCTAAAACATAAATGACAAGTTAGCATAGACCCAACCAAAAAATAAAAATAGGAATACCCAATTTAGACACAAGGTCTAAAAAACAATATAATTCCATATGAACTTTTAATTTAAAAAAAATAAAAATATCAAAATTATTATTTTTTAATTGACTCAAACTTAACTCAATATCATGACATAATTTTTCGAGTCATTTAAGCTCATCTAAACTCGAATCGAATCCTATACACATGTTGGCCCAAATTTAAATTTTCACATCTAGACATGAATGCTTATAAATTTAGCTTTATCTAATTTGAAGGGATTGCTATAATAAAAATTAGCCGTTCTACCAACACTAACATATTTTAAAAAAAAAAAGAAAAAAAAGAAAAGAGAAGGATAAAAATGCCACGTGCAAAAATACATGTGGCTCATCAGCACATAAAAGTCTAACGGCTCTTAAATTATGAAAGAGAAGTGTGCATTACACATGTAAGTCCTTGCCCCTAAAAGAAAAATAAGATTTGTATACTATTGAAAGCAACAAATAATATAACTTATTCCCCTAAAAAATATAAATATCATATAATAGTACTAAAAAAGAGTTTGTTTACACAAAAGATGGGACATACAAAACGTTTTTCACACTGAAAAAAAAAAATCATCCTTGACATAAAAAAAAAAAAACTTATTATGATCGTACAACAAAATACAAGTAACACACAAACATCTCAATAAACTAATCAGCCTCCACCTGCGACTTTATTTATTTATTTTTAATGTTCAAAAATCACTCTTTCTGCTTCCTCATCAAGAAAATATTAAACATTCAAACAAGAACCAAACTCAAGTTTGAGTTTTCCCATATAGATTTGCATAGACAATCTTGGTCCTGTAAACAAGAACCAAACTCAAGATTACTGCAATAATGCACAGCCCTGACATTATCATGGAAGAAAGGAAGAAGCAAACTGCTCCTTCACATTTGAGAACTTGTTCTCTCAGCCTTCTTCTGTGCTGCTCCAGCTCTCCAGTAACTGAAGCGAGGATATGGTGTTTCTGAGCTTGTTTCTCTGCTTCATAGTCATATATGTTGCTGGCTATAAGTCCTGAGAATATTAGAGAGCCGGCAGGGTTTGCGACGGTGAGGAAATTGTACAGAGCGCCGAAGTTCTTCACGCCGAACAGCTCCGAGGCAGCGGCGGGAACGATGGCCCAGTGGCCGCCATAACCGAGCCCGATCAGAAGCGTTCCGACATACATCGCGGCGGGCCAACCCATACCGATGAAGAAGTGGCCTACTGCCATTATGCCTTGAGCCACCGCCAAAGCTATTGGCCTTGGATATGCATGATCACTGGTGAAGAAGGGGGATTAAGATGCTTTAAATAAATAAATAAATAAAATGATACATATTAATTTGGAGTTATTCTGCATTTTTTTATTTATACAGAGAGCAAGAGTGGGAAGGATAGAGGCAGAAAGGGATGAGGAGAGTAGTGGAGCTTATGCTGTTGATGCTAACAAGTGAAGACTTCTATGAAAAAAAGTTTTAGCACAAAGTTAAAAATAATTTTTTTTATATGAGCGCTATCAAGAAACATCAACAAGGAACCAAAAACAAACAAAAGACAGTTAAGGTAAAAACATAAATTTGTGAAGAATAGACTCAAAAAATCTTGCAGTACTTAATAAGAATGAATTAAAAAATGATAAACAATAAAACTGATTCAAAGATATTTGTTGGTAAAGAGAGAGACATCCTCATCTTACCTTATAGCACGAAAACTCAAGTGCATTCATATAAATAGCTCATAGCACATATGAAAAATAATACATTTTATGTGAAAAATCCAAAAGGAAAAACAATGAATAGCCCAGTTGAAAAAGTCCGCTATGCTAGTTGAATATCATTATGATCCAACTTTCTTAGCTATAGGAGGAGGAATTACAAGGATTAAGCTTTAATGGTTGCATCTGCAATGATGATAGACAGTGTTTCAGGGCCATAATGTTAACAGGTAGAAGAAAAAAATGGAGGCCTAGGTCAGTGACAACACTAGTGTTGGAGAATGAATGATGGAAAACGTCAGAAGTTGAGTGAACAAAGGAGATCGTCGAAGGACAATAAATGATGGTGATCATCATCAAACTACAATAGGTGTCGGAGGATATACGATAATGGTTGGGCAATGAGGGTTATCAACATT
The DNA here is from genome assembly GCA_021442155.1 of Cymbidium sinense. Classification (NCBI taxonomy): domain Eukaryota; kingdom Viridiplantae; phylum Streptophyta; class Magnoliopsida; order Asparagales; family Orchidaceae; genus Cymbidium; species Cymbidium sinense. Next base: position 27,837,011 of record CM038215.1, read on the forward strand.
TATTGATGGCAGATGATGATAGATGAATCACACATATCTTTGGCATTAGTCGATAACAAGCAATGATGACCATCGATGTTAGTGACAACTATGAAAGACAAAAATGTTATAAGTTATGCGCTATAAGATAGTCAGCTTAGTTGTCCTCCTAGTTGGAGGGGTGCTTGGGTGTCCAAAAAAGGCGGAGAAATTTAGACAAGAAAAATCCCATAAAGGCTAAAGTTTTGAAGTTAAACTTCTCTTAATTTGTGATTTACATGAATTTTTTAGGAACAAAGATTGAACATTTCATATTATGGTCATTTTTATAAGAATCATGAACAATGAATGCAATGATATGAAAAGATCTCTTTTGTTCAGTTCTTTTTTTTTTTTTTGGACACCTTAATGAGTTAATGAATTCATAATTAAATAATCTTTTTCAGATTCATCTTATTGAGATGCTCATTTCAATCATATTTGGAGAATATTTGACCCCTTAAATAACTAAATTTTTTTTCAATTATGCTTATCAATACTGGTTTTAGGTCCCTCTGGATTCATATTTAATGATTCTTGATATCATTGATTTATCATGTCGAATTGTACTGTCTCGACTATAAGTTTGCTCTAAATAGAATTAGAATGATCTAGAACTGTTAAGTTTTTGCTCAAAATATTTGAATACTTTACCATGTTTAATTGGGTGTGTCAAAACTAATGATATAATATAAGCTCAAAACTTACACAAAAAAGTATCCATTTTATTTTAAAATGTGAATTCAGGCATGTTTGGATGACCCCACATGAAGCAAACCATATCTTCATGACGATTCCTTCATTGAACTTTTGCATTGGCTCTATTCATATAACAACATGCTCAACATCTGCATAGTAAGATTTTACCAAACAGATTTCAAAAAAATCATGCCATTTATTATCAAAATATTCTATTTATCAAGTTTCCCAAGCATTTATAAGTATAGTGTTGTCTTTTAAACATGAATTTATAAAAAATGGCATAATAAACTAAAAATAAAAGTAACAAGTAATCATGCAAACTGATCATACCTCACGATTATCTCAGAGAAATAGCCACCACCAACCCGGCCAAGGAAATTCCAGATGCTAATCATTGACACAAAAATGTGAGTTTCATCATAGTGCAGAGACTGGCTCATCTGCCCTAAATTATCAATAACAGTCAATCCTGAGCCTGATCCCAACAAAAGAGACACAAACAAAAGCCAAAAATCCGCCTTTATGAGAGCTTGACTCAAGGTGAAGTTCTCTCCCCTACGCGGTCCTTTCCTTCTTCTCTTCACCCTGACAGCTCCATCAGCTGCAGCTTGAAACAGCTTCGCTTGCAGCTGCTGAATCCTCTTCAACCTCTCCGATGCAGGGAGCAAGTCCACCTCTTTAGGCTTCTCATCCTCAACCTCGCTAAGAATGAACTCATTCTGCTCTGTAAATTGGGTGGTCGACCGACTCGTCTCCCCTTTTTGAGGATCAGGCAAGAGATGCTCTTGATCATGTGAAGTAGTAGCACGAGAACCGAAGGTCAATAGTAAAGGAATTATGATAGGAATTATTAGCAGAATGAGCAAGACAACAGTGAACAAGGTGACCACACTATGGTTCAAATCAACAAGATCTTCAAGAAGAAGAACACCCATCAGGTAAGCAGCTAAAAGCAAGCAGACACTGTAGACAAACACAAAGCTGGAGTTATCTGATGGCCTCACTTGTTTGTGCCCACCAACAGGTCTAACAATGAACATGAGGGCTATGACTACCATGGAAGGTCCAACGGCAACCATAAAGATGAGAGCAGCGTGATCAGGTGTGTGCATCATGGCGTATATCTGAGTCAAAATAGCACCACTCAGGCCTGCGAAGCCCTTCAGGATTCCCACTATAGGCCCCCTACTCTTAGGAAAATTCTGCACGCAGGAAACCAATGCTGCTGTGTTGAAGTAGGTCTCACCATTCGTGCCAAAGAAGATAAGCACGCACATCTGCATGATATATGGCGAGGAATTGACATGTAAGCATAATAAGATTATCAGACCATTTATTATTATTACTTAAAGCATATCTCAAAGTATAACAGGTAACATTAGCAAAATCATAATGAAAAATAGTTTTTCAAATAGGTGGAGTCCTGAACTTCGATACAAGGGTCTGCTTGGGATCAATTTTATTTTATGTTTTTTTGTTTTTTTTTTTGTTTTTATGTTATCTCTAAAAAAATGTTCATTTAGTGTATTTTTTAAGTATTTTATTTTTTATTTTTGACAATAATTAACACTATTTTTAAAAATACTGAAAATAACTTTTAGATGTTATGAGTGCTGTTAAAAATAATTATTATCATCAAACATATTTTATTTTGAAATAAAATATAAATAAAATAAAATATAAATATAAAAAAATAATAAAAGTGATCCCAAATGGCCCTAAGTTAATTGCCACAAAACAAAAAAATAAGGTAATAGATGCATGAAAGTTATAATTTTCAGTTGATCAAAGTTTCGTTAAATGTTTCCTAACCTCAAATTAATTACAACATGCTGCCAAAAAGAGGTTATCACAGAGTAACAATTGGTTAAGGAACTTTCTGAAGAAAAAACAAATTTGGAGAAATAGATTAAGCAACTAGAAAGAAAGCAAAACGACAGTATGATCCTGAAGTAAGCATGAACAACACTAATATTCCACTATTCATCATCATCATCATCATCCCTATCCCAGCTTTATGAATCCCCATTTTTCATTCTTGTTAATCATTAAATGGGTTCAAGTTATTAAAGTTTATGAAATTAATTTGAATAGCTTCTATTCATGTTATCTTGAATCTACCTTTTTTTATCTATTCATCTTTGCATTTTCATTCCATTGTATATGTTCAAATTACTTCTTCTCATTTTCAATTACCAATATTGTACAAAAACATGAAGAAATATGTACTTGACAAAAATTTATTATTATTTAAGAATGTAAAATATGATAGAATCATGATAAAATATAGGCTTATGCCGCTTACCAAGTTGAATGCATAACACAGTTCATCAAAATTTAAAATAGAAAGGTAATTTTGCTTAAAGAAAAAACTTACACAACTGTTTTTTTTTTTTAGATAATCTAAAATGAGATTTGCAAATGCACATATGCTCTTACATCATTATCAGATATCATAAAATATTGACTTGATTTTGATAATTTATTAATCATGGATACTATATCAGCTAATGAAGGATTGATAAATGCGACAGTCAATCAAGTTTTAGATTCAGCAAGCTAATGAAGGATTGGATTCTAAATGGACAGTCAATCACATTGTTGTGATGACTATCTTTGTCTAATACTATATAACTAATTATCGCTTCAAGACCTTCAACCTCTATTTCTAATAATGTGGACAAGCACTAAGCAACAATCAGTATTACCGATGCAACACATGACAATAACACAATTGGATGAATGAAAAGCAAAAGGCCTACATTTCGAATGTGACAAAAACATTCCATCGAGGCCATGTGTGCAAGCCTATCAGAGAAAAGATAAATCTTCCATTTCTTAAAAGCCCAAAAATAAACATTATGAATTTGTGGTGATTTAATTTGGATTGATAAATGCGATATCAATGTTTCATTGCATAATGAACAACATCTTTGGTGCATACTTAAGACATTTTCTTTAGGTAGTTTGGTTCTACATTTGGAATCTGGCGTAAAAGAATCGGTAAAAGAATTGATTAAAGGATTCTTTATAGTTGTTTGGTTGAGCTTTCTAATTCATGACTTTGTTTTTTTTATTTTGAAATATAATGTAAAAAATAACGAAGGTTTGACACCATGGAGGAGCGGCCGGGCCCAACGGCGCTAGCGGATGGCTGGCAGCGTATGCGCCAGCGGCGGCAAATACCGGACAATCTAAGCATTAATAGCATTAGTGTATTTGAAATCGTTAACTGGAATTTTACTACCAATGCTTGAAATGTTAGCGTCATTTAAAATCAGTCATTTAATCTGACAACCAAACAATGCAAGTGTTCTTTTGAAGATATTCTCATATGCAATAATTCTCCAGAAGCTCATGATCATATTCATATGGTCTTAAGTGCTCTCAAAGCGCGGATAATGTTTATTAAACCTTCAAAATGTGCTTTTGCTCAAGAACAAATTGATTGCTATGCCTCCATTGTGGTTACCTTAACAAATTTGAGAAGTTCATGAGAACTTAAAGTGCAGAAATGGCCCTTTAATGCACCTGAGTACAACCAATACTCAACAATGATGAAGTCAATAAAATCATAGAAAAATAAACCACATAGCACCACCAAGAAAACAAGCTATACTCTTCTTCAGATATGCTAGATTCTAATAAAAGCAACTAAGAAAATAGTCAAGCACAGATTCTAAAGTAAATATATGTCCCAATAATCAACACGTGATTATCAGAAAACAGACAATATATAAAACAATTACAGGCATAGAAGCAAACAAACAGAATTAATGAAAAAAAAAAAAAAAACCAAGATGGGGAAGTGTTCTCTTCAGTAGAGAGTATTTCATACACACTCTCTCTCTCCCTCTCTTTTCCCGAAGCACCAATTTAATACAGCCGAAATTCAATCTTAAAAATTTGACAACAATTATCCAGATCATGATTATCTAACCTAGCCGAGCAATTGAAGGGCCATAAAACAAAGAATTTCACTGTATTGAAACAGACAAACAGCACCAAAAAAAAATTTAAGGCAAGATTTGAAAAAGGTAGAATTTAACTCACCGCCCAAAGAGGAAGCGGCGGCGTCCGACCGGTGACGATAAACCAGACCCAGCCATATCCGATGAAGTTTTGGAGAGAGCCGATGAGTAGCGCCAACCAGAGAGGGAGAATCTCACAGAGAGTTCCGGCGAGAAAGCCCACGCTGTCGCCGAGATCCTTGGCGACGCCGAGAGCAGCTATCTGGCGCTGGTTATAACCCATAGAGTGCTTGATCACAGGTGAGAGACTGCCGAAAACATAGCCGATACCAGCGCATGACTGCATCCACATTGCCCCGACGAAGACAAGCCATCTGTTGGTGAAGAAGGAGGAGAGGCGAGATTGAAATCGACCCATCCGTAAATAGATGGATTTGAAGGAAAAACCAGAAAATTCACTCTTTTTTATTTTTTTATTTTTGATCGATGGCAAGAACTTGATTGAATCAGCATAAACTAGCTCAATCTACGCAGTGTTACATAAGTTCTTCTGGTCTTCTTCTTCGTCCGTATCAGCGATAGCTCGCAGTTGAGCAAACAAAACAAATCAAATAAGCGTTCTTTGTCAGCTTTGTGGATGTGTGGAACTGAAACTACTCTTATCAAAGAAAACTTTTTTGACAAAAAAACTTCGTCTGATTAGGGACAAGTAAGGACTAAAAAAAAGATTTTTATGCAGCGCGAACACACGCGGCAAGTGCAGGCATTGGATTGACACGAAGAGGGTTATCCTGTTCGAGGATTTAGGGTTGAAAATTCCTAAATCGCCCCTAAATCGCGGGATATTGCTGAGGATTTGGTCAGGTTTTAGTTATTTGAGCGTCTAAGGCCACAAGGGCTGAGATAGTTTATATTTGTTAATACCTTTTCTTTATTTTAGAATAACTTTAACTTTTATTTTTTTAAAATATATTTAAGATACCAAAAATATTTATTTTTTATGTTAAAACATAAGAAAAATAAAATAAAAAATAAACATAAAAAGGCATCCCATGTGGCACATTAACATATATTTTTTCATAAATTTTTATTTCTTATTTTAATAATAAATTTAATTATTCAATAAAAAAATTCAATATTAGAGCTATTAGAATTATTAGGTAATATCAATTCTATCATGTATGCTTAGTATTTATCAAAAAAATTATGCTATTTCTCATTATTAAAGATATTCTTCTTCATTATACTTTCTTTATTATTCTAATTTTCTACTATTATATAGGCATTTTTCTACCAAATTATAATCATTCAAATAAAAAATAGTCTTTATATATTTTTTGTCACTTAAAAAATAGTTTTAATATGTTCTCATTATTTTAAAATAACTAATAGTAATTACTAATAATTACTATTTTAGCAGTTATTGTGATATTAGGATGAGAGATCTTAAGTTTATTTTATTTATCTTTTTGAGTAATTGTTTTAATTATAAATTTACTGAAAAATGAAATTCTGTCAAATTTGGATTATCCCTTATGGACATTTGTGTAACTACTCTCATCTTAATAATATATTTATATTATGGATGATTGAAATACATTCAATCAAAATCACTTTAATCTTAAGAAAATAGGATTGAATCTACATTATGGTATGTTTGTGATAATGCAGTTATTTGAAAAAAAAATGATAGAGCTATTGTAGAAGAAGTTGCTGTCTAAAAAATTACAATATAAATATTAAAATATTTTATTATTTAAAAAAATCAGATAATAACTTTCTAGCATTCACTGCATTCTATCAGATTATATTATAAATCACAACTTTTCATCACAATTTTTTAAAATGTAGTCAAAATATAATTTTCTAAATGCTGTATGCGATGCAATTCAGATTGCACTGCAAACGAAAAGTTGCTCCAATCATAGCATTAAAGTATTAAAATTTTGACACAACATGAAATATCTTTTTTCTTTTAATCATAAATATTTTATTGAGTAAAAATATTCATTCATAGATAAAAAAAAATTAATTTAATTTATAGCGGTTTACTTAGACCACTATCTAAATATAAGAACTTTCATGTAAATATTAAATTTATGGCTTAAAAAGCAAGTATTTATTAAATATATGATGATCAAATAAAATACAGAATGCTTTAAACAAAATGAATTTGAGCCAAGCTTCAAAGTCAATGAAATGATGTGATAATGCCAATATATGTGATCTCAAATAGACAACCAAACGAGAAAATTAAATGACTGATTGAAAGCCATCTGTTGCTTTGTTTTGTACGCACTCAATAAAATATTTATTATTATTATTATTATTATTATTATTATTATTATTATTGATAAATCGAAAAAAAAATCAACAAGAATGAAGGAGTTGTCACCAAGTTTAATAATTTATGAGAGAGATTGATATAAAATTTTTTTTTAAAAAAATAAAAAATTAGAAAAAATCTGTCAGAATATCTGAATATATATTTTATTTTATGGAGTTAATTTAAGTATAAATTTTTTGAAATCAAGTATGTGATAACTACAACTATATATATATATATATATATATATATAATAGTGTTTTCAATGATTTAATTGTATTATTTAATAATTATTTAATTGTCATTTTCATGTAGTCATTAATAAAATTTCTTTCATGTGGATTTTATTTTTTGCTTTTTTTTTTCTTATTATTATGATATACTTGTGAATGTCTAATAATGTCATTACATTATCAAACAAATTTATTATATTAATTTTTATAAATTTAGTTTTATATATATATATATATATAATAGTTTAGTTATATTGAGAGATATTATGTTACACGTAAAATCAATGATACGTGTGGTAATGTTAGTCACAACCTAAAACAAAATATCTAATCCCAATTTTGATAAGTATAAATTTTAAATTCTTATAGTGAGATAAGTATAACATAAATACGTTAACTGATTTTAAAATTCATTCGAAAAGTAAAACGATTAAAATGTCATAAGTTAAATTAAAATTTCTTTTTCTAAAAAATAATTTCAATTATTGCACAAGATTGAAATGTATATATATATATATATATATATATATATATATATATATATATATATATATATATATATATATATATATATATATATATATAGATATAGATATATTCAAAATTTGTGTATTTATAAATAACATCTAATTATCTTCATTTATTAGAATACTATCCAAATAAAGTTAACGATAAAATTCCAATCGTTATTTTTTTACTTTTATTAAATTCTTAATCATTTTTTTTTTTTTGAGAATTTGAGAGCCTTAGCTCAATTGTATTCCAAAAAAAGAGATAATTACAATGTTACAGGGTGACTTCAACAAGTGAAATCGACAAGCAACACCAAAAAAGAAAACAGAACCTGTAAGGAAATTACAATGAAAATAACCGAAAAGGAACAGCAGTTACAGCTCTTCCCAAAAAAGAAAGTAAATGCTCAAACAGTTAGTAAAAATACAAGATAAAGCACCTGTGTTGCTAAAATCTTTTCGATATTAGATAAATAATTTTTTTATTATATAACTGTTATTTTTCTTTGTTTTTGTCTTCTATGGGCACACCATGATTAAATTAAGTGCTATTAACAAAAAAAGCCCCTATAAAAGAATTATTTTTATAAAGAGAATGTTATTTATGACGAGCTAGCCTATTCCTTTATAATTTATATGGCTGAAACTTTAAGTTTATCGAGCAATATCATATCAACATCTTCCAACAAGAGAATAAATGCTAAAGAAACAAACAAAACGATGAAAGAATAACCCTACCAAATGAAATAAATATATTTGAAGAAGGTAAAAAACAATAATTAATTAATTAGCCACTAAAATTGATTTCATGAGTAATTTTGACTCAACAATTAAATCTACAAAGATATTTTAATATAATTATAATGAATTATTCCAAATGTTTAATGCTAAAGCAAGAAATTTTATTAATGTGAATAAGAAGATTCAATTAGTTATATTTAAGGAACTAGACGAGAGAAGTCATTCATTAATATATGTCATAAGATATTTGAATGTGCCTTTTCAAAGTACATGAAAAATAATTGAAATAGTTGCACCTATCTAAGTTCTATTAGTTTAGCCATATAATGCCAAACAAAGTGAGGGATCGATTTTAAATAATGGTTGAGGTGGTCTTATTAGAGATGGTCTGGAAATGTTATAGTTGCTTTCTCTCAAGTGCCTTTGGTAATTTAAGCTAAATTTTTTGCTTTAACTTATGCTTTAGAGCTCACATAATCTTAACATTTGTAATATTTGGATTGAAGTTGATGCTATGTCTATTCTACATTTTATTAAGTTTAGAGGCTTATAGTTTTTGAAAGTTTATAAATAAGTTTTTTGAAAAAATTATCATACACATAAATATTTTTCTTTTAAAATTTAAAAAATAAATTTTCTGAACACGACACTCTAACAGCTTTGGTTTTCAAAATAATTTTTTACCACAAAATTTTCTAAAAGACTAAAAAAAGTTAAGAATAAACGTTCGTTTATTTTATTTTTTCTTTAAAAAAAAGCCTAGAAAGCTATCTCAAACACACCCTAACTCTTACAAAATTGGGAAGTCAAAAATATTTTATATTATGAGAAAAGTTAAAAGCTTGTTATAGAGTTTGAATTTTGCTATTTCATACATTTGGATAGAGAGTAATACTTATGCCGATTGGTTACCTAAAAATGGATGTCGCAGAAATGACATTATAGAAATTCCTAAGGAACTGCATGGCCTTCCCAATTTAGATAAAACTAATTTTTCTTATCTCAAGAAACTGAAAATATGACTTAACTTTTTTTGAAGTCGGCCGATGGTAGCTAGGGCTCTCTCGGCGCTTCCCTTGCTCCTCCTCCTTCACCTCCTCCGTCTTGATACTCTCTCCCTTTTACGCCCCTCCTTTCTCGGGTATTAGCCCTCCTCCTCATCCGACCTCCGTCCGAGGTCGTTCGCATGACTTCTAGTATGGGTGGCCCGATCCCTAACGGTTCTTTTCCTCCCTTACCTTCATCTTCCCCTTCGCATCCACCCATTTCACCAAACCCAGTCGGATCTCTTTCAGTATGGAAAGACCTCCTTCTCGCGCAATCTGAAAACAAGCATTCCGTTCCTCTTGCCTATGTGCCGTCTGATTCCAATGAAGTGGATTTTTCATGAGGATGATCTCTCTGCCGGGAAGCAAGAATGGCATCTTTCATTAATCGGTCACTCGATTGGTAAGCGTCCATATTACGGTTCATTGCTAGCCGCTATTAAAAAGAAATGGAGCTTTAAAGGTATGCTCGACCTCCTTACCTTCGAAGGTGATTATTTCCTGTTTAAGTTCAATTGCCAAGAAGATTACGATTTGGTGTGGAATCATGGCCCTTGCTTTCTCAACGGTAGGCCTTTTGTTTTCCAAAAGTGGACATGGGATTTTCGGCCTTCTAACGATCCTATTTCTGAGATTCCGATTTGGATTAAACTCCCTAATTTCCCTTTGTGCTGTTGGAATGAGGTTGGATTTTCTAAGGTTGCTAGTAAATGGTATTCCTCGTGGATCATCTTATCTGCTAAATCTGGATTACGCTTATGCGATTTGTGTCCAAATTACTACTTCTCTCCTCTTCCGACACGATTCGATCAACTTAAATGGGAAAAATTTATGCAAAGTGTGGTTTATGATTGGAAACCTTCCGCTTGCTCGAATGTAACACATTTTCGCGAATTGCACTTAACCCGTCTGCTTCTCTTCCTCCCAGGGGGCGCAGCAGGAGTCGGGTTCCTCCCAAAGCTCCTATAAGAGTGGTCCCTCAGATAACTAAAGAATACATTCCTATTCAGCCTCTTCCTACTCTTTCTCCTATTAGAAATGTGGCTTCCTCCCCTCCTATTATTATCTCCTCACCTGTTGATAATACTATGGATGCTTCTTCTAGTCTCCCCTCTCCCACAATAGCTGATTTGAACCAGCCACCAATTCATACCCCCCCTCAAGACGATCCATCGGGTAATGAAGATCCTTCCCCTGTCAAGGATCCGGAAGAACAAACTCACACAGATCTCTCTAACGACCAGCTTTCTCTTGGTGTTGTTACACGCCAGGTTCCTCCCCGGGTAGAATACTCTCCAAGAATGGTATTAATAATGGGTTAAAGAGATGTAAGACATTCATGGAAGGAGGGAACCTCTTCTTCTTCCTCTCTCACCCTCTAAAAACAACAAAAAAACCCTCTACTTCGTCCTCCCAATGAATCAAATTTCCATTGGTAGTTGGAATGTTAGGGGTTTATCTGTTGGAAGACTTTCCGACTGTCGAAAGCTTATTAAAGACTCTCATCTAGATCTTCTTTGTCTTCTCGAGACTAAAGTTCATCTAAATCCTATGCATATCAATCAGGTTTCTTCTAACTACAATATATTTACTTCAGAAGCCAGTATAAATAATTTTGATTGTTCGAGTGGTGGTCGTATATGGATTAAATGGCAAGCTGACAGGCTGAATTTTGAGTTATTATCTAAATCCAAGCAATTCATTCATGGTCGAAGTCTCCTCACGGGGTTATGTTTTCTTAACAAGTATCTATGCGAAAATGATTCTCGTGATCCTCCTTGTGGTCCTCCCTAAAGGAATTGCGATGTTAGTGCTCTTCCTTGGATAATTTTAGGTGATTTCAATTGTCCTTTAAGTGGTAAGGATAAAAAAGGGGAAAATCTGGTTTCCTTCAACTCTTCTCTGGAATTTAAAGATTGTGTTAATGATTGTGGTTGGATTGAGCTTCCTAGTACTGGTTTACATTTTACTTGGTTTAATCAGCAGTTGGAACATCCCATATATTCTAAAATTGACCGTGTCTTTGGTAACTCCAACTGGATTGAGACGTTTCCATCTTCCTTTTATAAAGTTCTTCCTCCAAGATCATCAGATCATTCACCATTGGTAACTCTTCTTCAATCTCCCACTTTGGCATCTCATCGTTTCCTTTTCAGGAATTATTGGACTTTAAAGCCAGGGTTTAAGGATGATATTATGGACGTCTAGAGTAACTTCATTCAAGGAGATCCTTTCTATGTCCTTTCTAATAAGCTGAAACTTGTTAGAAACACGTTGAAAGGTAGATATAGGGATATTACACAAGATCAACATTGTTAAAGCTGAACAAAGTGTGGTTCTTAGAATTTGGAGAATGACCCTTATAACATTCATTTGATACGATGCTAAAGAGATCAAAAATAGATATCGAGCTACTCATAAAAGAAATGCTATGGATCAAACAGAGCTAAGGCTCCGGCTTATTCATTGATGATTTGAAATTCCTCTACTTTTCTATCAAAGAACAGCTCTAATTTGATTAGAGAATTTGGGTGTGTCTTCTCGATCATAAGGAAATTACCGATATCTTTTGTAGGTACTATGAGGATCTTTTCAATTGATGACTCATTCTATTATTTTTCCAAAGCGAATTTTCAGGACTTGTCTATCTTTGGATCATGCCGCATCTTGAAGTTGACATTTCAGAAATTATTACCACCTTGAGCAGTAGTGAAAACAAATCTCCCGGTATGGTTTTAATTCCAAGTTCTACATTGATTCATGGAATATTGGCAAATCTTTTGCAGTCTCTTCTTTTCAAAATTCTATACTTTCAAGCATACTCTTTTAACATTCATAAAGGTGAAGAGACATCAATTTAATCAGCCTTTGAGATATGTAATGAGTTCTCCACCTCTAATTGCTCTACTTTCTAAAAATAGATTTGAAGAAAGCTTTTGATAAAATCAATAGAAAAGCCTTGATCCATAGACTTTGGATAAAGGTTTTCCTAAGCGATTTTGGGTGGAAGCTTGCATTTCTGATGTGCCCTTCTCTATTGTGTTAAATGGGAATATTTCGGGTTATTTCTCTTCCTCCAATGGTCTTAGACAGGGTTGCCCACTGTCTCCTTTTCTTTTCTGCCATGGATACATTCTCTCAGATGTTGGAAAATGAAATTAATAAAGGATTATATAATCCTATCACTTTCGGACAATTCTCTTCTCATCTTTTGTATGATCTCTAGTGATGGGTAATATTGACTTCCCCACTTTTACATCCCTCAAGTCCATTCTCCAATCTCTTAAGTATTACTTGGGACTTGAAGTGAATTATTCTAAATCTTCCCTGTGCCTCTCTACAAGGAAAATTGACAATTCACATACAGTTTTGGGTATTCAATTGGGCTGTTTCCCCTTCAAATATTTGGGTCTTCCCCTTATTAAAGGTGCAATTAAGATGGCTCATTTTACTCCTCTCTTTGATAGACTTCATGCATGGATGGCAGGCTGGAAAAGTAAATTCCTCTCATTAGGAGGAAGGTTGCAGCTTATCAGATCTTCTATTAATAGCTACTTATCATACTGGTTTCGTTCTATGGCTATTCCAGATGGTATTATTAAAAAAATTTGCTCTTTTACAGCTAAATTTTTCTATCATTCTAGGGAGGCCAAAAAGTTGCATACTATTTCTTGGGAACGTACTACTTTACCCAAAGAAAAAGGTGGAGTTGGGTTACTCTCTGCTTCTTCCATTAATGATCGATGAAATTAATGTGGAAAATTTGTAAGGAGATACTATCTTTGCTAAATGGTGTTTAGCCAAATATACTTCACTATGGAATCCATGCATTTTGAGTTTCTCCACTTTGGAAATCGATTGTGAAAGTTCTTTGAAAGGAACAAACCAAATTTCAAGTTGGGGAAGGTAATGTTTTTTCTTTATATTATGATCCTTGGTGTAATGGGCATTCTCTTTGTAATTGGTTGGGAGTAAATGGGCTGAAACATTTGAACTTCTCTGATGATCTAAGGGTCCATACTTTTATACTTAACGAGCATTGGAATCTTCCTACTTTACTTGTGACCTCCCATCCTTGGTTGTCCAACATGATTTTGGAAACCACATTAAAGGAAGGTGACGATTCGGTAAGTTGGCTCAACTCTAATTCCCTTCCTCCAAGGATTTTGAAGCTATCTTTGAATCTCACCCACTTTGGATTGGACTAAAGGGAATATGGTTTAAAGGCTATGCTATTAACTATGCTCTTTATTGTTGGATGACATTTAAACATGGTCTCAAATTATCTGATAAGTTAGCAAATAAAGGAATTGGATCTCCACTTTTGTTTTTTTGTCATTCCGCTTTGAATCACATAATCACATATTTTTTGAATGTCCATTGGCTATGAAATTGGTGAGAGCTCTTATCCCAAATGGAAGGTTCCTACTATTGCATTCTACTCTTCCACAGGTTCTGAATTTTATCAATGAAGGGGAGCATCAAATGTTATATAGATTACACTATTTGATTATTGCTGTTCTTGTTTATACTCTGTGGAGAGAAGGAACAATCGTATCTTCTCATCTACATCCCTCCCATTTGCTACTTTATTATCTCAGGTTAAAGAAAGGGTTTCGGCCAAAATGCAATGTTGGAAATTTAAAACTTCTTGGCCTAGCAACGTGCAGATCTAATTCAATTGGAGGAATTATTATCCTCCTTAATTTTCTTTCATTACTTTGCTTCTTTGTTCACCGTTGTTTGTGCTTCTTTCTCGGCGTCGACTCTGTTGATGTGGGCTTTCTGGAAGTTTTCTTGCTCTCTTTTCTTTGTTACTCTCTGGAACTCCTTGGTTGGCTGTGGGTTTTGCGGCTCTTTCTGTAGCTTTTTGCCATGGACGATGAGGAGGTTTTGTGGTTCTTTCTGTGTGAATTTCTTACTGTGTTGGTAAACCGAGGTGCAACTGGATGATATATTTGATCTTCTCCCTATTGCTTTCTAATTTCCTATTGGCTGGGTTTTGGTCGCTCTCGCTTTTTTTATGGACGATGATGAGGTTATCCTTGCTATATCCTCAAACACTCCTCTTCATTTGGATGGTCATTCTGCAACCACGATCCCTCTTTTGATTGTGAACAGATTCTGCTGAAGGACAGATACTCGGGGATCGTTTGGCGGGCGGTTTGATAACCGTGAGGGGACTTTCCTGTCCCGTTGGCCCTGCAAGATAGTAATGCTGTTGTGCTTGTTTTTGAGCATCTCTGATGTATTTTATATCTCTAAGTCCATATGTGTTTTTGTAGCTTCTCTTTTCTGCGGGACTCCTTTTTTCTCATCGACCATGTTTTGAGTATTATTTTTACTAGACTAGTCTTTTTCTTTTGTCTTCAGTCTGTAAATTAGTTTCTTTGTAACCTCATTTTGAATACAATTGGGCTTCGCCTTAAATTTTTCCAAAAAAAAAAATATGACTTACCCTTTGATTCTGTTGACTTTGCTATTTTTTCAGGCACGCTTGTCTATTTATATCAAAGCGTGTATTTTTTCTCCTTCAATGGATGCAAATGGGAATGAATTTTATCTATTTCAAGTATTTTTCTTTCATGTTTTGTAAGAGGGATGGTCGTAATAGTTCTAAAATGTTGTACCTCTTTGTTTTTTTTTTTTTGGAAACAGTTAAGAGCTTAGCTCAATTCATTCCAAGTATAAAAGAAACGTTTACAAAAGGAACAGAGGAAATAAACAGATCTGAAAACAAACACAAATTAACAATTCAAAACCCTCCTGGACTCAGAAGTGAGTGCGGTGCACTTATCGACCATCTAGCTTTAACAATTAACCCAAGATCAGAAGGTTCGACAACGGCAACCAATACTGCCATCCTATCGTTTATATAGAAATCAAAACCCAGAACCTGCAAAACACCTGAAGAGTAAAACGAGGTTGCAGAGAGATCGCCAGGGAGAGAACCTTCCGAACGGCTGTCAGACCAAAAGGAACTCGAGAGCTCTTTCATCATCGTCCAGGGAAAACCAAAATGGGGCAGCAATTATAGATCAATGAATATTATGTTTCAGATATTCTCCAGCCCTCAAGTAAAACTCGAACGGAAACAGGCCAAGTAGATTTGAATTTCCATCTCCTTAATTTAAACCCAATTTGAGTTCTGATCGAAGATAGGAGCCCTGAGAGGGATGACTCAACCTGTAAATGAAATCTCCTATTCCTTTCTTTCCAAATATGATAAACAGTCATAGCTGTAACCAGAATACAAAATCTCCTAAGAACCTTGGACTCCAATGATGAGAAAGAACTCAACACTTGAGCCAAAGGCATGTTTAAGAGGAGGAAGGAACCGTTAGTAATCGATAAGAGACATTGAGAAGGAGCATTCAAAAAAAGATGCGATGATTTTGAACTCCTTTTACAAAAGCAAATGGAAGTAGTTCCAATGCTACCGTAAAGCATATCGAGGTTTTGAGCCCACCTAAAAATGCCATCCAACAAAACAAAGCTTGATTTACAGCCATACCTTTGAACCAAATATCCTCATGCCAGTTAACAATAGGTAAGTGTTGGAAAATTGAGTTTTTGATCAAATTTGATGTGAACTCCTTCTTCCCCTCCCATATAATAAAGTCACTATCATTTGAAATACTTACTTTGCTTATACAATTAAAACAATCAGGGAAGAGTTGTTTCAAAGCATCAGGGAGAACCCAACTTCCATCATGAATCACATCCTTCAGCTTTGAGAGGATATGTTTATTGAAAATTGAGAAACATCTTTAATTCAAGGAGAGAAAAGCCCTCACATCAAGGATCAAAATAAAGAGAGAAGTGAGAATTTACCCCTTAAGTTGCAAATTACCTCCAACCTTGCGACCACCTTTCTGAGTTCTTTCTAATGGAAGGATATCCGGTCTGAAGCTTTGCTCCATAAGGAGCCATATTTGTTCATCAGCCAAGAGCTAGCATAGGCATGACCGTTAAGAAGCCGCCCAAGAAACTTGACTTTACAGATGGTGTATAAAGAGGAGCAAGAGGTGAGACCAGTACCCCCACGATCCCTTGGAAGAGTGGTTTTATTCCATGAGATTGTGTGAAGTTTCTTACAGTCGCCACTATGAAATAAGAAATTTGAAGTTATCGAATTTAGCTTTTTAAGAACTCCTTTAGGACAAGCAATAGAGCGAAACCAATAAGACAATAATCCATTAATTGAGGATCGGATGAGTTGATATCGCCCACCAAAGGAAAGAAGTTTGCTTTTCCACCCAGCAAGCCAATTATAAATTTTGTCTATCAAAGAATTAAAGTGTAGTATTCTAAGAGGTCCAGCCTGTATTGGAATTCCCAAGTAGTTAAATGGAAAAGAAGATGCATTAACCTGTAGAACACCACTCAGCTGAGTGGCAAGATTAACACCTTTAGAAAAACATATAAGGGATTTTTCACAATTAACAGGAAGACCCGATGAGTAAGCAAGAACATCAAGAGCAGCTTTTAGAGATGCCACCATGGAGGGATCAGCTCTCCCAACTGCTATCAGATCGTCTGCAAAAAGAAGATGGGATATACCACAAGTTCCAGAAAAAATAGGAGTATATCTACGGAGTGACACCTCTCTTTCAAGTAAACAGGAGAATGAATCCATAACTACTGAAAAAAGAAATGGAGATAAAGGACAACCCTGTCTAATCCCATTAGAAGAACGGAAATACCCTTTGATTTCCCCATTAAAAACTATAGAAAAGGGAACATTAGATATGCAAGCCTTAATGCACTGAAGATAGAGAGAGGGAAAGCCTTTATCTCTAAGCCTTTTCAAAAGGAATTCACGGTTTACCATATCAAAAGCTTTCTTTAGTTTAGCTATAAACCTCCTCTCTTGGAAGAATTGAAATCATAGCAGATTTCCTGTGCTAGCACAACATTATCCGCTATATCCCTATTTTTGATAAAACCTGCTTGAGAACTGTGCACAATGGAAGGGAGAACCTTACTCATACGATTAGCTAAAACTTTAGCTATTACCTTGTAGAAAGTGTTACATAGTGAGATTGGTCTATAATCCATAAGAGCATTAGAATGCTTATGCTTAGGAATAAGAGTGATCAAACTATGCTTAAAGATATCTTTGAGTTAAAAAAATGAATGGCTTTAAGAAAATGATCCCCTACAATGTCCCAGCAAAAAATGAAAAATTTTGCATTAAACCCATCCAGTCCAGGTGATTTGTTCTCATTGATGCTCTTAAGTGTTGCAATAATTTCAGCATTAGAGAATTCTGATTCTAGATCCCGTATTTGATCAGTTGATAGAGAAGCCCCAATAGGTAAGTCAATAGAATAAGGGTCGATTCCTTGACTTGAGTTAAAAAGAGAGGAGAAGAAGTTAGTAATTTCCCCAACCATCTCTTGAGGGTCAGTAAGGATACCTCTAGAAGTCTGAAGTGATCGAATAGTATTTACACTCCTCCTTCCTTTTATAAATCCATACAGGAATTTCAAATCGTCGTCAGATTAGTTAGCCAATGGGGCCCTTTGTAACCCAAGATGCTCCTTTAATAGAAGGTTGTGGTATCTCTCTTTCAGGCCTTTGGCAGCGCTTACCAGAATGGGATTAGAGGGGTCTCTATCCAACTCCAGAAGGATCGAATCCATTTCCAGTTTAAGATCTGAAAGTTGCAGCTTAATAGATGAAGGTTCCCAGACCAATTTTTTGAGAGCCCACCTAGTGAGTTGAAGTTTTTTTGAGAAGATAAATAATGGGTCTCCGGATATATATAACTTGATGGACAACCTCTTTGAATTGCTCATGCTTAGTCCAATAATTTCTAAACATGAACCTAGGTTTAATTTGGATTGGCTTAGCAAGATGAATTGTAAGAGGGGAGTGGTCAGATGAAAGAGGATTGGAAGCATTATAGTAGGAAGAGGGAAAGTAGTCCAGCCAAAGAGAATTACAGAGAACACGATCAATTCTGGAGGAGATAGGGTTATCAAGTTGTTGATTTGACCAAGTATAGAAAAGACCAGTACTTGGAAGATCCATTATGCCACAATCCTGAACACAATCTTTAAAATCCAGAGTTTTACTGATTGGGATGGGATTACCTCCCCCTTTCTCCTTAGCAAAAAGTACACAATTAAAGTCCCCAATCAAAGCCCAAGGAGAACTAATAGAGGATGAGATGTTCCTCAGAGAATCCCATAAAGACAGCCGATCTCTTGCCTCATTTGAGGCATATATCCAAGTAACAAAGAAAGAGGAAGAACCCAAGACTGTAACCTCACCATGGATTAGTTGAGAAGAGCACATCAAAGGCCTAAAATGGATTGAAGAGGGTTCCATTTAATATCGACCACCGTGAACTTTCAAAATTATGACAACGACCTCTCACGGAAAAATCTTAGCACGGATACCCAAACCTGATCATTTAAAGAAGCTAAAGAGAGTTTAGTTTCTAACACAAAGATATCAAGATGATGTTCTTTGATAAGCCTAAGCGATTACCAATCTACCAGAGGCAAGTAAACCTCTCACGTTCCAGCACCCGATGGAGCCTCTGATCATTGGGAATTGGATGAACTAGAGGGCTTTTTGCCCTTTTTCTTCTGATTCCCTTTTTGCCCGGTGTTAAGGTGATGTTGGCTAGCCTTATCAGCTGTGAGATCCTGTATTCCTTTCCCAGAAGGAGAGAAATTATCAGGGCTTTTAGTCATACCAAGACGATTCGGGGAGGTAGCAGCTGATCTAGTTAACACTCCATAAGATGAAGTAGCATTGGAGTTCTCATATGGGATCGCATTTAGAGGAAGAGTAGAGGGGGGGTCTGGTTTGTCCCCAAGGGGAGGAGAACTTACAGGCAGTTGGTTCAGGTCACTGATGGAGGAGGAAGAGGGTGGGATAAAGGTGTCACTTCCAGGGGCCTCATTTGGAATAGGCAAGTTTGATAACAATGTGTTTCCACGGCATATTATCAATGGAGGTTGGGATAATAGGAATGGTCTTAGTAGGTGCCTGAGAGAGAGGGGCCCTGCTCCTACTCCTTCCCCTCCCCCTATTCACTGGTTGCTTAACCGAGCTAGGACAAGAGGATGAATCGTGAGAGAAGGTGTTGCAATTCGGACATACAGTAGGTTTCCAATCATAGAGGATCTTTTGCTCGAACTTTAGGCCGTTGAGATTCAGGGAGACGGAATTAGGCAGGGGTGAGGATATATTGATTTGAACACAAATTCGGGTAAAAGAGATTCTGGTTTTCGAGGCCGTAAGGTTATCAAGCACGGAATCTCCCCTACCTTAGAAAACCCCTTGTCATTCCAACAGCAAAGGGGAAAGTTTGGCAGTTTAATCCATAGAGGAATTTCAACAACATTCTCCTTCGTTGGCCTAAAGTCCCATGTCCATTTCTGAAAGATGAAGGGTCTCCCGTTTAAAAAGCAAGGACCATTATCCCAAACAGCTTTATAATCCTCCAAGCAAGAAAATTTGAAAAGAAAAAAATCTCCCTCAAGAGTGAGCAGATCGACACTACCTTTAAACTTCCACTTTTTTCTCACTGACGCAAGTAAGGATCCATAAAATGGTCGTTTACCAATTGCATATCCCACCAGTGAAAGGTTCCATTCGTGCTTCCCCGCATTAACTTCTTCTTCGGAGAATGTGACTTCCGTTGAATCAGATGGCACAAAGGATAGAGAAAGGGATTTACTCTTCTCATTCTGAAGAGTGAGGAGGTCTTTCCAATTACGGGTGTTTGACAAGGGGGGATTTGAGGAAGTGAGCCCAGAGGGAGCTGCTCCTAAGATAGAGCCATTCGGTGAAGAGGAGGAAAGGGATGGGAAGTTAGCCAAGAAGGAGGCCATTGATGTTGGAAGAGAGGGGTTAGGTCAGCGGGCCTCCAGCAGGGGGCTGGAGGCCAAAGGGAGGGAGAGAGGAAAGAAGCCAAGTGGAACAATGAGATCACTGCTGAAGAGGCTTACACGAAGCACCGGAGAACTAAAAAACCCTAGAGTCCAGCCACTATTCTCTCCACTACTATTTATTTCATTCTGTCTTTCCTATACTTTAATGATTTTGTCTAGTGGATGGGTAGCCTAATTGTCGTCTCGGGTAGAGGTTGCTCTGTTTTTTTCTTTACAAACTATAGCTTTCTTCTTTTGCTAGACTTCGGTAACCATTCACATGTTTTCTGTAGTTTGTTTCTTGGCTTTACGGGTTAGGATGGCAACGATGAATTACTTCATTTATTTTGTTGGGTATATTTGGAGTTGGAGACTAATCGTTGGTTTAGATGCCCTTCTTCTTGAAGTTGGTGACTTTCTAAAGATTGGACCTTTGCCTTTTTTAGCCTCAATGGCTTTTATCTTTGTATTATTTTTGATTTTTTAATGAAATTTTAGTTAGGTTAAAAAAACAATTAAATCTACACAATAGTTTGAAAAAATATTTTAAAATAATTATATTGAGTTTATCCCAATGTTTATTGCAAAAGCAAGATATTTTATTAAAGTAAATAAGTGGATTCAATTAGTAATATTTGTGGGAGTTGATGACAAAAATCATTCATTAATACATGCCATAAAAATATTTGAATGTGCCATTTCAATGTACATGAAAATAATTGAAATTGTTGCGTCTATCTACTTTCTATTAGTTTAGCCATATAAAGCTAAACAAAGTGAGGGATGATAATAAATGTGGCTTGGTACAAGTTAGCCAAATCTATGGCTTGGCCAGGGGAGAATGGATGATGGTTACAAACCTCTTTGCAAATGTCCATTTTCAAGATGAACTCGAAACAAATTTTTTGGAAGACAAAGATTTGATTGGAGAGGTATTCAATTATAATTATAGCTACTGTTGTATCAATTTATAAGTTATTTCATGTGATGATCATGGTACTTGCATGGGTTGAAGTAGTAATAACGTTATAACACTATAACATTATTGTTAATGCTATTATAATTACAATAATAATATTATAATATATAGCATAAAATAATTAATTATAAATAAATTAATAAATCTATAACTTAAAATAATAGTTATTAATGATTATAAATCATAAATTATGTTTTAATATTTCGCACTCATCTTTTTAGTTATAAATACATGAGAATATAAGCTTGAAAGATATGAGAAAATTTTTGAATACTCTCTTACTTTTTTTTCATTTAGTTCCTGTCTTGTCATTGGTTCACTCTAATTTTTGGGCAACTAGAGATATATGGTTAGTTCAAAGTTTTATTGATTAATTAATCACAATCAAGGCAACGGTTGTATTTTATGAATAATGAGAGTAGCAAATTAAATGCACCAAAGCGATTTACTCTAAAAATACCCAGACTCTTAAGCTATTTTAATCTCATGATTTTTATTTTTATTTGCTTAATTATATTAAATTTATTTATTAATTTTATATTATTAATTTATTTTATAGTTCGAACAATCTTAGAGTAAATCGATAATATTATTTTTTTGTTTAATTCTTTTCATCCAATGAAGAAAATGTCTACATAAATATCGCTTTATCATGATGATATTAAGCAAGAAAAATATATAGAAACATATTTTAAAAGATGACAAAAGAAAACTATATGTTGATTGACATATTTATGTTTAATTTCTACAATATTTAATCTTCCTTCAGCCAAACCTATTTAGAAAGAGAAAATAATTCTTTATTTGATGAAGGGCTAGGTAAGGAAAAAATTCTATAAGAAATTAATTTTTATTATCATGGGCACAATCTTAGTGTATTTTTTAATCATCTTTATGATATATTTTGTACTTCAACATCTTTTTTTGAGCTTGGAAAGTATGTGAATCACAATATAAAAATAAAGATGTGGGGGTTGAATTATTCAATGAACATAAAATGAGTGATTCTGACACCGTATTAGATCAAGTAAATGAAATTCAAGATATCATTTATAATTTAAAAGAATATGACGTAAGCATGACGGAAGCATTCATAATTGTATTGATAAACACTTAGGTATAGAAGAAATAAGATGTCTCTTGACTATTTTTTTAACACACTTAGAATAAAAGAAAAATAAAAAAATAATACTCTTACTAAAATTGAATCTCAAATGCATGTCAACTTAAGAGGAAAAAAAATTTAAAAAATTTAAGCATTCAATAAAAATTTTAAGAAACAAATTTTACACAAGTCTAGCAATGAAAATATAAAATATAATGAGATTTAATGCTGGGTATGTGGGAGAACTAACCATCTAACAAATATTTTTATTATCAGAAAGATAAAACATCTAAAGAAAACAGAATTTTAAGCAAAATCGATCTCAATTATAAATTAATATGATCACTTTCAATATCAATGATTCTTTTCTTTGAAATGTTAGCCCATCATTTGAAATTAATGTTATATATTATTTTACTAGTTGGTGGATAGATAATGGGGAAATTATACATGTGATAATTTTTCATAAATTTGAAATTAATTTTCTTTGTTGAGAGAGAAAATAATAGTCTTTTTGTTAAAAGAGTGAAATAGACTAAGGGAGAAGAGAGAGAGAGAGAGAGAGAGAGTCAAAAGAACCATTTTATATCTGTTGCGTGCGAGAAAACTAGTTGCGGTAGAATAAAACTTCACGTCTTAGCTTCTATGGAAATCCATCACATACACAAATAGTTGAAAAGAGAATAAGAAACTTTAAAATTTTTACGTGAAAAATCACGAAAGAGAAAAACCTGGCTAGAAAAAAATGCTCCACTATATATCTACTTTGGAGTATAAAGTTTAAGTTTTTTGATAACGGGATTACAAGGTCGTATATGAGAAAAGACAATGAGTATAACTAGGTAACAACTTATCGGCGTTGGTTAGAACATGCGGTTGTTGATGATAGTCAGCGACGACAATAAGCGGCCATCAGTGACAATGGTGGTGATGACGAACTTCGAACTTCTAGTTCTCTCCTAGCTTTCTCCCAAGTTCACTTCTAGCTCTTCCCCCCATGACAAGAATGGGGTCCTATTTATAGAATTTTGAGAGGGCATTTTGGTCATTGTAGCCAAAATCCCAAAAACTCCATCGGACGATGTATATCAATTCATTTGATCATAGATAGTTTTTTGGTGATTTGACCGCTCAAATGATTTTCAATTTGAGTGAGTTAGATTTTTGAGAAGTTTTACATGTAAATTTGGAAGTCGATTTGAGGTCATTTGGGCTCGATTTGACCCGCTTTTAGTATTGTTGAACTCGTCTTTGATTGAATATATGCTTTAACTTGAAATTCATGCTTGATTTATAAATTTTAGAGGGATATATCATTTTCTCTCTATTTTTGGATGAAAAACTCATTTTATCCAAAAATATATTAATTTTTTTATAAATAAAATAATTTTAGTTAAAAATTATTGTGATTTATAATTATATGTATTATGTGTATTAATTAATTAGTTATTAATATTATTATTATTATTATATATATATATATATATATATATATATATATATATATATATATATATATATATATATATATATATTGGCTTTGGTTTAAAAGAGGGGGTGGGGGTGGGCGGGATCCAAGTTGACCCAAATTGATTATGGAACAAATTGGCCTAAATGATCAAATTGGGTCAAATCATGATCTAACCCAAATTGATTGCAACCAATGACTCAAGTTTTTTTTTAAATTGATTATTGAACTTGACCAAAGCCATAATTAAACCAAATCTGATAAATCAAGCCCAATTGATCCATTTAGCTCAAATTGGCCTAAATCTAAATTAAATCTAAATTTGATTCAAACCAAATATCACATTCATCTTCAATTAGCCAATTGAACATGAATCAACTCATAACCCAAACCAATTTAGCTGATTTTGGGTTATGGGTTGATCCAAGTTGACCCAAATTGATTATGGAACAAATTGGCTAAAGAATCAAATTGGGTCAAATCATGATCTAACCCAAATTGATTGCAACCAATAACTCAAGTTTTTTCAAATTGATTATTGAACTTGACTAAAGCCATAATTAAACCCAATTTGATCAATCAAGCCCAATTGAATCATTTAGCCCAAATTGGCCTAAATCTAAATTAAATCCAAATTTGATTCAACAAGACCACATTCATCTTTGAACATGAATCAACCCATAACCCAAACCAATTTAGCCAATTTTGGGTTATGGGTTGATCCAAGTGATTATGGAACAAATTAGCCTAAAGGACCAAATTGGGTCAAATCATGTTCTAACCTAAATTGATTGCAACCAATGACTAAGTTCTTTTCAAATTGATTATATGAGCCAAAATCAATTCAAATCAAATTAATCATGGATTAGACTAGCAAAACCTTCTCACAGCTCCACTTCCATCTGAGTTTCCAATCAACCGGTTAAAGCTAGCATCCCAATTCCTCTAGTTTCCAAGCTCGCTTTCTTCTGTGGTAGCCTCCAAGAAGTCAGACAATGTCGACCCTCGCAGTTTCTAGTTCTCCGATCTTGGGGTTTCCAATTGACCTAGGTGACACGATCCCACCATTCCGGCTGGTTCTCTAGCCTCCACTAACAGAGATGGTGCCTTTCCTCACAAGCTCCAGTTCTCCCCGATCTCGGGGTTTCTAACTAACTTGGTTATGTGGCATGCATCCTGAATTAAAGCTTCGGTGTGATTCCAGGCTTGAAAAATAGAGATTATCTTCATGGGTGAGCATCTTTCAATAGATATCCAATGTCTAAAGGTACAATATGATGGTAAACATCGTGGGACGAGATCCGATGAAGTAACCAACTATCAAGAGTGATACTTTGATAATCTTCAAGAAGAAGTTAATTTTCCAAATGATCTGGTGGCTATTCCTCCTAAAAGATCACAATGAGCTTATTCTCCTCCATCGGGTACAAGCTTTTGCATTTTGAGATTTGATGTACATGTACCTTCTAAGGCTTTTGATTTTGAGATTTTTGATGTACATGTACCTTCTAAGGTTTTTATCTTCTGAGATTTTTGATTTACCTATACCTTCTGAGATTTTTACCTTCTAAGATTTTTGATGTACCTGTACCTTTTGAGATTTTTGCCTTCTGAGATTTTTGATGTACTTGTATCTTCTGAGGCTTTCGTCTCCTGAGATTTTTGATGTACCTGTACCTTCTAAGGCTTTTGCTTACTGAGATTTTTGATTTACATATACCTTATAAGGCTTTTGCCTTCTAAGGTTTTGATGTACCTGTACCTTCTAAGGCTTTTGCCTTTTGAGATTTTTGATGTACTTGTACTTTCTGAGGCTTTTGCTTTCTGAGATTTTTGATGTATTTATACCTTCTGAGGCTTTCACCTACTAAGATTTTGATGTAATTAATATTGAGGCTTTTGCCACCGATATTTGTTGTGCCCGTAATCTTATGAGGCTTTTTTATGAGGATTTTGATGAGTGGAGACCTTGTCAACCACTTGCTCGAGTCTTTCTAGTGAAGACCTTGTCCATAACTAGGTTCCCATTGAGGCTTTCTCAAGGGCCTGCCTTCCGGGGAGGAATCCATAAAAAGATTTTGACCGAGATTGTTTGTGAGTGTTACTCGGGTATTTAACCCAGAAGAAGTCAATAGTTTTAACTCTCATCCGAGATTATTTTGTGAAAGTGTTACTCAATGATATTAACATGTGTGGAAGAGATTAAACATTTTAATTCTTCTGAGATTATTTGTCAGAGTATTACTCAATGATGTTAACCTGTGTGAAAGAGATCAAAGCAAAACATCCATTTGAGGCAGTAGCCAAAGTTGCTCCTTGACCTTTGCCTTATCTTCCATGAGTATGATTGAAGAATCACGATTTGTAAAGCTATATATTTTTTCAATGTTAAAATTTCTCCCCATCATTGACTTGCTTCTCGAACTAATAATCAATTAGATATCCAGAATATTAATTTGGATGATCTTTTGAGATTAAGGGTCCGTTTGGGGCAGCTGCAGCTTTTTTAGAAGCAGTTGTGAAATTGCTGTAGAAGAAGCTAGTGATAGGAAGCTGCTGTTTCTGAAGTTGTGATTCTGTTTGAAAAACTTAGTTCTGAATCCATTGTGCTACAACTGTTTATGCAGAAATGACTAAAATGTCCTTCTGAGCTCATGAGTTGAATATGTTTAAACAGAATGAAAAAAAAAGATAACTAATACTTATATATAACCGTAAGTCAACTATATTATGTGATATATTACACATCACTTAATAGATAACACTACTTAATAGATAACACTAATATTAAAATTATAAGTACAACAACTTGTGCAATCAAAATATAAGCCTGCTATCCTGTTGATTAAATTTTTTTAATTTTTTTTTCCATTGCTACCCTCCTAGCATGATCACTGCTTGATATGTCACTCTCGAATTCATCAACCTACTTGAAATAATTGCAATTATCTCTTATTCTATATCTTGGACACCTGAAAAATCTTCTCCCATAATTTTCTTCCCTATGTAAAGTGAATACATAACATTACAAATCACATTTGTAATACACAACTTTGGACTCAGTAGAGCTCCTTAAACTCATATTTTTTTATAAAGTAAATTATGTAAGTAATAAAAATATTAATATGAGGATGGGTGACATTACAAAATATTTATTTCCCAAAAAATGATAGAGATTTTATTAACAAAAATGATAAAAATTTGGCGAACTAAAAGTACATAACCACTACAAGGCTCCACCCTGTACAAATACCCATAAGAAGCTCAAAAAAAACATAAATAAATGTAGAAAGATACATTAAAGTAAAATTATAATGGATTAGGCTTAGTCAAAAATCTAACCCAAGGAGCAACAATATATGTGAGCATCCAATCTTCAAAAAGAAGGGTTACAATCACATAAAATGCTACCAGCCTTAACGATAGAAAGAATAACATCAATGCCATCATAGCCATTTCCTTCCCTATCAGAGAGAATCAGCCACCAAGCAGCAGTTACAGATACCACATAAGCAAAACAATATTACAACTAACCAGGAAAACCAAGAAGTAGCAAGCTATCCAATAAAAGAATAGCAAGTGCACCAAGTTCTAAAAAAAGCATGCGTAGTATAATGCCTTTACTTATCTTTTAAGAAATAAAAATTATGATGTATCAAGTTCTTGATGAACAAAGCAATCTAAAGTATTCCAAAGTCAAGCCTTTGTTTAATAAAAGAGTAATAGGTACATAGAACCTTTTGAAACATTGATCTTAAATTAAAGGAATTGAGGTTGATTTCAACAGAGTAACTACAAGTTCAGTGAAGAAGAGATGATAAGCAGACTGTTAGGCACAATAAGGAGCTATGAGGTTTTGGAACACATTTTTATTTTTATGCCATAGAAAGAAATTATTTAAGTCGTTTGTTGTATTTTACAATCTTCTATCATAATTTATACATGAGTGGATTTGATTGCATCCAACCAAATAAAGAGTTTCCATATATATTGTGTATGCTGTCATGCTTAAACTAAATGTTCCTATTTGTGATAAAATCAGCCAGAGACCAAAACCAAGCCACAATAGACAAAAAAAATAGAAACAACAAATTAATATTCATTTGGCTTATCCATCAAATCTCTTACAAAACCGATCATTGGTTGCTCTCATCCAATAATAAATGCTTTCTCCTTTTCAACCAACACTATCTTCAACAAAGAAGATAAATAGTTTTCAAATAATCAGAACTTCTTACATAATGCTTATTGAACAATAATAGTGGTTCCCATCAAAAAATATAGATCAATATAGATCCAAATATTATTATAAAGTCACCACAATTATGATGCTATGTTATATAATAATTTTTTGAAGGAAATATGATTGAAGCCATCTAAAATGTAAGAAGAATATAACAAATTATGTTTCAAGAAACCACGTATAATTATAAATGTATAATTGTACCCTCGACATGTGATGGAATTCTTTTTTAGGATCATATTAGACTACTTCCAACAATGCCCTCCAGTAACAACCAATAAATGTATAACTGCATCCAATAAAAGAACAATAGTAGTAGACCAAAAACCAAGCCATGATACAAAAACATAACAATAGCAGCAGGCCAATCAGACCACAACCAGCCGCATCAGGCCAATCAACACGAAAATAGGAACACAACATTTTTCACCAAGCCAAAAAGGCGGCAACTGTACCAATGAGTGTTTTCAATGTTTAGTTACTCAAACCAATAAAAGAATAGGAGCATTAAACCAAAAACCAAGCCAAGATACCCGAAAATAATAATACAGAATCAATCAGCCACAACTAGCATCAAGCTACAACACAAAATAGGAATATAACATTTTTCACCAAGTCAAAATAGTGGCAATTGTACTAATGAGTGTTTGTAATGTTTAGTTACTCAAACCAATAAAAGAATAGCAACAATAGACCAAAAACTAAGCCACGATACCAAAAAATAATAGCAAGAAAATAATCATAACCACCGATCAATCAACACAAAACATGAACACATCATTTTTCACCAAGCAAAAAAGGCGGAAACTGTACTAATGAGTGTTTGCAATGTTTAGTTACTCAAACCAATAAAAGAATAACAGTAGTAGACCAAAACCAAGCCAATAGAAAAAAAATAGTAACATCAATCGATCACAACTAGCCACATCAAGCCAATCATGTCACACACACACACACACACACTCTCTCTCTCTCTCTCTCTCTCTCTCTCTCTCTCTATCTCTATCCTGAGCCCGCTGTAGGTAGCAGATGGAAGAACAAGGTTCCAATTGAGCCAACATTTAAACCTAAGCATAATCTAATGCATCTGTATTATGTTTTCGTAACTTTTTCATCTCCTTAGCTCCTTCTCCTTATAGTGTCTCAAATTCTATTGAGTATTGGCTAGCTTCTACTACTAAGTGACCTAGTCGATATTCAAATGCTTCAGGTGAAAAAAATGATTGATCATTGTCTACAATGTTGAACTCAATATCATTGCGATGGGTGACGATGTATGTAATTATGGAGAGCCATTGTAGCGCAATTTTAACCTCGCTTTGAAGGGGTATGTAGACATATCACGCAAAATAACCCATTTATTCTTCTATACTCCAAAAGATCACCCAATTACACCACACAATGATGAGCGTCATTTATTAAATAATTCTTTCCTTCCCCGAATGTCTTGACTGCTCCTTTCAAAAATAGGGATATGATATTTTGTATCCGAAAAAGGTTTCAAGAATCCTTATTGCATTTAATAAGAAGCATCCACAAGGTAATATTTTTCTATTTAAATTTATAAGTACATGCTAATAATAATTTCTTTGTAATAAATAAATGACTCAATGCAGTAATACTTGGAGGAGGTAATGAAGAGTTATTTTCTCTACGACATACAACATTCTTAAATATGCGATTGTCATGTGCACTTCCTTCCCACCCAGCCATTAAAAAGGTGAAGCACATGTTAAAATCACAGATTGCCATTACGTTCTGGGCAAGTGAACCACATCAACCAATAAGATACCTTATCATTTGAAGGCACACGGGCATCTACATGTATCCCATCAATTGTTCCAATGCAATCCTACATTAGAGTTTGATATTATAAATGAAGTTCAAATGACAAAAAAAAAAAATGAAGAAGTTCACCTTACATGCATCACATCATGCAAAATCTTATCTCTAAGAAGTTGAATCATCGGCTTTATAAACTTAGTTGCTAAACTAACCAAAGCTTCAAGGCTAAAAGAGAAGTATCGCTTATGGTTTGAGAAAGTGTTAAAATCGCCTAGTCACCCTTGATAGATTGATTATATATATACAACGGGGCCAAGACTTCTCTAGTTGTAGTTCAGAAGATCCACGAAGTCCATGAAAATTATGTAACTCATACAACAAGGAAAATTATTTGTGATGAAACATGTTATTAAATCTCACCGATGCCCCGCAAGTAACTCGGATCCACATTTCACCAATAAATTTGATGTCATATATGGAGTCTGCAAACATAAGACTCATAGTACTCATTTATTAAGCATACTTCAGTATAAATGGTAGTCATAGGCTGGTCTTCACCATCAGTTTCCATAACGGTAACTAATAATAGAAACTTATATCTTCACTACTTTAGCCATTACAGATTTAGCAACTAAATAAAATTCGCATAGCAACATTTCATATATAAAAAATCTGTCAAAATATCTGAATATATATTTTATTTTATGGAGTTAATTTAAGTATAAATTTTTTGAAATCAAGTATGCGATAATATATATATATATATATATATATATATATATATATATATATATATATGTATATAATAGTGTTTTCAATGATTTAATTGTATTATTTAATAATTTAATTGTCATTTTCATGTAGACATTAATAAAATTTCTTTATGTGGATTTTATTTTTTGCTTTTTTTTTCTTATTATGATTATACTTGTGAATGTCTAATAATGTCATTACATTATCAAACAAATTTATTATATTAATTTTTATAAATTTAGTTTTATATATATATATATATATATATATATATATATATATATATATATAATAGTTTAATTATATTGAGAGATATTATGTTACACGTAAAATCAATGATACGTGTGGTAATGTTAGTCACATCCTAAAACAAAATATCTAATCACAATTTTGATAAGTATAAATTTTAAATTCTTATAGTGAGATAAGTATAACATAAATACATTAACTGATTTTAAAATTCATTAAAAAGTAAAACGATTAAAATGTCATAAGTTAAAATTTCTTTTTCTAAAAAATATTTTCAATTATTGCACAAGATTGAAATGCTTATATATATATATATATATATATATATATATATATATATATATATATATATATATATATATATGTATGTATATTCAAAATTTGTATATTTATAAATAACATCTAATTATCTTCATTTATTAGAAATCTATCCAAATAACGATAAAATTCCAATCGTTATTTTTTTACTTTTATTAAATTCTCAATCAATTGTTGCTAAAATCTTTTCGATATAGATAAATAATTTTTTTTTATTATATAACTGTTATTTTTCTTTGTTTTTGTCTTCTATGGGCACACCATGATTAAATTAAGTGTTATTAACAAAAAATCCCCTATAAAAGAATTTTTTTTTATAAAGAGAATGTTATTTATGACGAGCTAACCTGTTCCTTTATAATTTATATGGCTGAAACTTTAAGTTTATCAAGCAATATCATATCAACATCTTCGAACAAGAGAATAAATGCTAAAGAAACAAACAAAACGATGAAAGAATAACCCTACCAAATGAAATAAAGATATTTGAAGAAGGTAAAAAACATTCATTAGTTAATTAGCCACTAAAAATGACAAAGAACTTAGTTCCATGTAACTATTAAGTTAGGCTTCATAGTAAGAATTTCAATATGATTAGCTTTGAAAAAAATATTATTTTAAATAATAATATGTGTAAAAGAAGTTATTTAAATTGATGTGATTTACGGAGAAATCTCCGATTGTTCCTATATGACTTTCATTTCCGAACATGCCATTGCATCTTATTAATAATCAAATCTTTTTTTGTCGTAACTTCTATCCTTAGTTGGCCTCTTCAAAATGACTAAGGCACTACTTCACATTCTCGCCCTTCTATTGCTCGTAGTTTAGTTGAACTTGACATGTCTAAAAAGTATCCCAATAAAATATAGATTTGTTTTACACCTCCATTTAAAATGTAATAAAGCTAAATATACGATGAATAATGGTGAGGTGGATAAATCTAACAATTTTTTCCTTGCCTCCTAGAAATCCTACTTCTGTGTCTGATAAGAATAATTTTATGTTTTCTAAGAAAGCTACCATTAATCAACTCGGTGACAATGTGGCCATCGAGGATGATCAGAAATTGAATGTGTTTTCTAGAAATGTTTAGGTTGTATCTGAATTTTAGGTTCCTAATGTGCTTGAAGTTCAAACTAGTTTTATTGATTCTAATCGTAACCCAATATCCCTTATTTTGAATCAAGAAGAGCTTCATAATAATTCTCTTGATCATGACACTGCAACTAAACTTTGTCTAACTAATCCTTCTTTATTTCAGGAATTGGATGAGGACAATGGTGTTGAACTTTTTCTTAATATACCTATTTTATGTCTTGATTCACATTGTCTTCTTGAAGAACATAATGAGAACAATATAAATGAAGAATTAGTAGATAGCAAAGGGGCATCTAATCCTAATACTATAGTTCCTAATTCTTGTGCTTTTAGTTTCTCATTCTCTCTTTGTTAGAGATATTTTATTGGTTGATGATGGCTTTTAAAATGGTATGTAAAAAGAAAGATGAGCTTAAAAATGCTTTACCCCCTAGTACAGTTGCTAGAGCTTTGGCTTCTCTACTTCATTACATTAATGTTTACTGCTCTAATATGGAGTATTAAGGGTGGGGGGGTTGCACTTCAGCTCATGTTAGAGCTAAGAACTTATGTAGAATTTATAAAATTTTTTATGCATTTTTGAACCTTCCCTTACTAACAGCAAGTTGCGTAGAGTTTGTAAATTACTTTGATTTCATAGGGGGATTGCGGATGATTTCAATACTGTGTTATCTTAAATTAAGAGAATATGGCTCTTATCCTAATTTAAACTCTATGGATGAGTTTGCTAATATGATTATGGATTTCAATCTTGTGAACATTAGCTTCATTGGGTCCACCTTCAATCAACAATCCATCTATCATTGCTGGTGCATCGACGTAGGATGTTAGCTATCTGCTCAAAATGATTAATACTCTACTCATCAGATAGACTCAAGCAGACCTTCTATATCAGGAGTTATAAAGCATTTTTTTATTATCATTATAATCATTTATTATAAATTTAGCTGATTATGCAATGCATGTGATATTGATCTAAGCTTATAAATATGAAGTCAAAGCTCGATATTGAGTAAACCAAATCTATGTAATTTTACTCAATATCATGTACTAAAACTCCTTGAAGCAACAAAGTCTTAGAGTCTCTCTCTCTCTCTCTCTCTCTAAGATTCTGTATTTTTTTTCTCACACATTTCCTTTTTTCCTTTCACCTTCTCATGGAACTTATATAATTGGTTCTATATGATTTCATGAGTAATTTTGACTCAACAATTAAATCTACACAGATCTTTTAATATAATTATAATGAATTATTCCAAATGTTTAATGCTAGAGCAAGAAATTTTATTAATGTGAATAAGTAGATTCAATTAGTTATATTTAAGGGACTAGACGAGAAAAGTCATTCATTAATATATGTCATAAGATATTTGAATGTGCCTTTTCAAAGTACATGAAAAATAATTGAAATAGTTGCATCTATCTAATTTCTATTAGTTTAGCCATATAATGCCAAACAAAGTGAGGGATCGATTTTAAATAATGGTTGAGGTGGTCTTATTAGAGATGGTCTGGAAATGTTATAGTTGCTTTCTCTCAAGTGCCTTTGGTAATTTAAGCTAAATTTTTTGCTTTAACTTATGCTTTAGAGCTTCGCCATAATCTTAACATTTGTAATATTTGGATTGAAGTTGATGCTATGTCTATTCTACATTTTATTAAGGGTCTGTTTGGGTTTATAATTTTCAAAAGTTTGGTTGTAAAGCTTTTGGAGTTTTTTAAAAAAAAATTATCAGTTGTTACAAATATTTTTCTTTTAAAATTTAAAAATACACCTACAACTCTAACAAATTTTTTAAAATAATTTTACCAAATTTTCTAAAAAGCAAAAGTTAGTATAAATGTTCGTTTTATTTTTTTGGTTATTTAAAAAACAAATATAGAAAGTTATCCCAAACACATCCTAACTCTTACAAAATTGAGAAGGCAAAAATAGTTTATATTATGAGAAAAGTTAAAAGCTTGTTAAAGAGTTTGAATTTTGCTATTTCATATATTTGGAGAGAGAGTAATACTTATGCCGATTGGTTACCTAAAAATGGATGTCGCAGAAATGACATTATAGAAATTCCTAAGGAACTGCATGGCCTTCCCAATTTAGATAAAACTAATTTTTCTTATCTCAAGAAACTGAAAATATGACTTACCCTTTCAGATTCTGTTGACTTTTGCTATTTTCTGTGCAAAGGCCTGCTTGTCTATTTTATAT
Source organism: Cymbidium sinense (assembly GCA_021442155.1). Taxonomy (NCBI): domain Eukaryota; kingdom Viridiplantae; phylum Streptophyta; class Magnoliopsida; order Asparagales; family Orchidaceae; genus Cymbidium; species Cymbidium sinense. The sequence goes on from CM038215.1 coordinate 27,871,665, forward strand.
CAAAGCAGGTGTATTTTTTTCTCCTTCAATGGATGCAAATGGGAATGAATTTTATCTATTCTGAAGTATTTTTTTCTTTCATGTTTTGTAAGAGGGATGGCTGTAATAGTTCTGAAATGTTGTACCTCTTTGTTCGGTTTCTCTATAAATGAATACAGGTGTATTTCAGTTTCTTTTTTTTTTTGAACTACTGCGTCTATGGACAAGAGTGCTGCATTAATTATGTTTGCAATTTTGTAACTGTTATTCTGCTCGACTGTTGCTGTCTTTACTATACTTTAATGATTTTGTCCAGCGGATGGGTAGCCTAATTGTGCTGTCTCGGGTAGAGGTTGCTACAGCTGTTTTTTCTTTACCTGAAACTATAGCTTTCTTCTTTTTGCTAGACTTCGGTAACCTGGAAATTCACATGTTTTGCTGTAGTTTGTTTCTTGGCTTTACGGGTTAGGATGGCAACGATGAATTACTTCATTTATTTTGTTGGGTATATTTGGAGTTGGAGACTAATCGTTGGTTTAGATGTCCTTCTTCTTGAAGTTGGTGACTTTCTAAAGATTGGACCTTTGTCTTTTTTAGCCTCAATGGCTTTTATCTTTGAATTATTTTTGATTTTTTAATGAAATTTTTTTTAATTATAAGACACTTTTGTTGTAATCTTATCAATCATTTCTCAAAATAAAAATAAAAATACCTCTAACAAGAAACAACTTTCTCCCAAATCTCACTGCAAATCCCACAATCCCAATCCTACCCTCTTGATCTTCCCCTCCTTTGTGACAAGCCAACCACCAATCTCTCTCTCTCTCTCTCTCATAATATTACTGTAGTTCCACACTCTACTCCCTCTCTTTCTCTTTCATGATCACCCGATCTCCCTTCTATAAGAATAATGCCCAAGTCAATTGCCTCTTATCACTTAATGATTATTCTAACACTTCAAAACTTCTATTTGATAATATAAAATATCTTTCATAATGCATATCCACCACATTGCAATAGTACTTTCTCTAGTTATAGGATAAGGTTAGCGGACCTACGTTGATCTCGTGGTAAGGCTGCCACCTGAAATTTTTTAATTATAAGACACTTAAATCTTATCAATCATTTCTCAAAATAAAAATAAAATTACCTCTAACAAGAAACAACTTTCTCCCAAATCCTCAAATCCCACAATCCCAATCCTACCCTCTCGATCTTCCCTCCTTTGTGACAAGCCAATCACTAATCTCTCTCATAATATTACTGTAGTTCCACACTCTACTCCCTCTCTTTCTCTTTCATGATCACCCAATCTCTCCTTCTATAAGAATAATGCCCAAGTCAATTGCCTCTTATCACTTAATGATTATTCTAACACTTCAAAACTTCTATTTCGATAATATAAAATATCTTTCATAATGCATGTCCACCACATTGCAATAGTACTTTCTCTAGTTATAGGATAAGGTTAGAGGCGGACCTACGTTGATCTCAAGGTGGGCAGTTGCCTACCATGAATTTTTTTTTTAATTATAAGACACTTATGTTGTAATCTTATCAATCATTTCTAAAAATAAAAATAAAAATACCTCTAACAAGAAACAACTTTCTCCCAAATCTCGCTGCAAATCCCACAATCCCAATCCTACCCTCTCGATCTTCCCCTCCTTTGTGACAAGCCAACCACCAATCTCTCTCTCTCTCTCTCATAATATTATTATAGTTCCACACCCTACTCCCTCTCTTTCTCTTTCATGATCATGCTCAACTCCCTACTTCCTTGGTTGCTTCCAAGGTTACCATTTCAATTTTATTTTAGTAAGATAATATCATATGAGTTACATTGTTACATCAAACTTAATTATGCATATTTAATTGTGAGGTTGATGATATTTTCCTTCTGTTTTATTTCTCTAATCCAAATGCAACTTATGTGTGTGTATATATTAATTTTTTTATTAATGGCAAAGTGTCAGTGATATATGCTTTCAATTATTATTTTAATTTTTAAAAAGATTTAAATGAGAGATTAGTCTAAGATTTTATTCTTTAGGTTATAATGAGAATATTTTTATATTTACTGTAAGAAATATGATATTACAAAACATTTAAAAAAATTCATAAATATATTTTCAATAATCTTTGTCGATATAATAGAACATATACTGATTGACTTTGTATATGAAGAAAAATCCGAGATCTAATTTAATACAGATTAATTTATTCGGTCATCGATTATAGTAAAACAGAATACTTCAGTTTGAATTATGTAATATCCAATTTAATATTTTTAATGAGTTTATTTATTTAATTTTAGGACCATTTAAGCTATTTTCATTACAAACGTACATACTCATGTATTCCTTAAGATTCAAATTTGGGATCTCCGAGAACGAAACAACGCCTCAGCTAAAAGGCTAAGGCAAAAAACACTAATGAGTTTATTTATTCAATAAATACGCCCACCCTAAAAAAAAGATGCTGGTTTCGCCCTTAGATAAGGTGCATGGTTCAATTAATTCAGCTGATCAAAACCCCTTAATTTTTTTACTTGAGCTTTGAATATTTTAGACAAATTAGAAGCTTAAAAATTATTTTTTAAAAATATTTTTTTGATTACATAATGCATCACAATTAAAAAAAAAAAAGAAGCAACAATGAATTTTAAGGTCTAATTGAGGGATTTAAATCACTACTAAAAATCTTTGAGATCCTTCAAAATCATTATAAAAAGGGTGCTGCATATTTATATATTAGAAGTGGTTATAACTAATGCAAAAAAGGGCCAATCTAAAAGTCAAATTTATGAGTCATCACAAATATAATTATTGCTATTAAATACTTAAATTATAATAGAGGTAAATTTTCATGACATCCTATAAAAATAATAATATTAATATGATAACAATAAAAATAAAAATAAAATATTTATTTTTAAAGATTGGACTTTTGTCTTTTTTAAAGATTGGACCTTTGTCTTTTTTAGCCTCAATGGCTTTTATCTTTGTATTATTTTTGATTTTTTAATGAAATTTTAGTTAGGTTATAAAAACAATTAAATCTACACAATAGTTTGAAAAAATATTTTAACATAATTATATTGAGTTTATCCCAATGTTTATTGCAAAAGCAAGAAATTTTATTAAAGTAAATAAGTGGATTCAATTAGTAATATTTGTGGGAGTTGATGACAAAATCATTCATTAATACATGCCATAAAATATTTGAATGTGCCATTTCAATGTACATGAAAATAATTGAAATTGTTGCGTCTATCTACTTTCTATTAGTTTAGCCATATAAAGCTAAACAAAGTGAGGGATGATAATAAATGTGGCTTGGTACAAGTTAGCCAAATCTATGGCTTGGCCAGGGGAGAATGGATGATGGTTACAAACCTCTTTGCAAATGTCCAATTTCAAGATGAACTCGAAACAAATTTTTTGGAAGACAAAGATTTGATTGGAGAGGTATTCAATTATAATTATAGCTCCTGTTGTATCAATTTATAAGTTATTTCATGTGATGATCATGGTACTTGCATGGGTTGAAGTAGTTATAACGTTATAACACTATAACATTATTGTTAATGCTATTATAAGTACAATAATAATATTATAATATATAGCATAAAATAATTAATTATAAATAAATTAATAAATCTATAGCTTAAAATAATAGTTATTAATGATTATAAATCATAAATTATGTTTTAATATTTCACACTCATCTTTTTAGTTATAAATACATGAGAATATAAGCTTGAAAGATATGGGAAAATTTTTGAATACTCTCTTACTTTTTTTTTTCATTTAGTTCCTGTCTTGTCATTGGTTCACTCTAATTTTTGGGCAACTAGAGATATATGGTTAGTTCAAAGTTTTATTGATTAATTGTGGTGCACACATAGTCAAGGCAAAAGGACGGTTGTATTTTATGAATAGAATAGAGAGTAGCAAATTAGTGCACCAAAGACTTGATTTACTCTAAAAATAGTGTCATTGGCAGCCTCCCTCTTAAGCAATTTTAATCTCATGATTTTTATTTTTATTTGCTTAATTATATTAAATTTATTTATTAATTTTATATTATTAATTTATTTTATAGTTCGAACAATCTTAGAGTAAATCGATAATATTATTTTTTTGTTTAATTCTTTTCATCCAATGAAGAAAATGTCTACATAAATATCGTTTTATCATGATGATATTAAGCAAGAAAAATATATAGAAACGTATTTTGAAAGATGACAAAAGAAAACTATATGTTGATTGACATATTTATGTTTAATTTTTACAATATTTAATCTTCCTTCAGCCAAACCTATTTAGAAAGAGAAAATAATTCTTTATTTGATGAAGGGCTAGGTAAGGAAAAAATTTTATAAGAAATTGATTTTTATTATCATGGGCACAATCTTAGTGTATTTTTTAATCATCTTTATGATATATTTTGTACTTCATCTTTTTTTTGAGCTTGGAAAGTATGTGAATCACAATATAAAAATAAAGATGTGGGGTAATTATTCAATGAACATAAAATGAGTGATTGACAGATTAGATCAAATAAATGAAATTCAAGATATCATTTATAATTTAAAAGAATATGATGTAAGTATGACGGAAGCATTCATAATTGTATTGATAAACACTTAGGTATAAAAGAAATAAGATGTCTCTTGACTATTTTATTACTACACTTAGAATAAAAGAAAAAAAAAAATAATACTCTTACTAAAATTGAATCTCAAATGCATGTCAACTTAAGAGGAAAAAAAAAATTTAAAAATAATTTAAGCATTCAATAAAAATTTTAAGAAACAAATTTTACACAAGTCTAGCAATGAAAATATAAAATATAATGAGATTTAATGCAGGGTATGTGGGAGAACTAACCATCTAACAAATATTTTTTATTATCAGAAAGATAAAACATCTAAAGAAAACAACAAGAATTTTAAGCAAAATCGATCTCAATTATAAATTAATATGATCACTTTCAATATCAATGATTCTCTTTTCTTTGAGGAATGTTAGCCCATCATTTGAAATTAATGTTATATATTATTTTACTAGTTGGTGGATAGATAATGGGGAAATTATACATGTGATAATTTTTCATAAATTTGAAATTAATTTTCTTTGTTGAGAGAGAAAATAATAGTCTTTTGTTAAAAGAGTGAAATAGACTAAGGGAGAGAGAGAGAGAGAGAGATAAGAGAGAGTCAAAGAACCATTTTATATCTTTGCGTGCGAAAACTAGCGGTAGAATAAACTTCACGTCTTAGCTTCTATGGAAATCCATCACATACACAAATAGTTGAAAAGAGAATAAGAAACTTTAAAATTTTTACGTGAAAAAATCACTGAAAGAGGGAAAAAAACCTAGAGGGCCTAGCCTAGAAAAAATGCTCCACTATATATCTACTTTGGAGTATAAAGTTTAAGTTTTTTCGATAACGGGATTACAAGGTCATATATGAGAAAGCCTGACAATGAGAATTATAGAACTAGGTAACAACAACTATCTGCGTCAGGTTAGTACATGGTTGTTGATTATAGTACGACAATAAGCGGCGATGTAAGCGGTGGTGAACTTGAACTTCTAGTTCTCTTAGCTTTCTCCCAAGTTCACTCTTCCCCATGACAAGAATGGGGTCCTATTTATAGGATTTTGAGAGGGGCATTTTGGTCATTGTAGCCAAAATCCCAAAAACTCCATCGGACGATGTATATCGATTCATTTGATCATAGATAGTTTTTTGGTGATTTGATCGCTCAAATGATTTTCAATTTGAGTGATCTTAGGCTCGTTAGATTCATCTCATTGAGCCAGCTTGATTCGACTATAAGCACGTCAAATTTGGAAGTCATTCGATTATCCAGTCAGTGTTTTGAAGTTTTTACATGTATCTTTTAGGCTTGATTTGAGGTCATTTGGGCTCGATTTGACCCGCTTTTAGTATTGTTGAACTCGTCTTTGATTGAATATATGCTTTAACTTGAAATTCATGCTTGATTTATAAATTTTAGAGGGATATATTTTTCTCTATTTTGGATGAAAACTCATTTTATCCAAAAATATATTAATTTTTTATAAATAAAATAATTTTAGTTAAAAATTATTGTGATTTATAATTATATGTATGTGTATTAATTAATTAGTTATTAATATTTTTATTATTATATATATATATATATATATATATTGGCTTTTGGTTTAAAGAGGTGGGGTCTGATCCAAGTTGACCCAAATTGATTATGGAACAAATTTTAAATGATCAAATTGGGTCAAATCATGATCTAACCCAAATTGATTGCAACCAATGACTCAAGTTTTTTTTCAAATTGATTATTGAACTTGACCAAAGCCATAATTAAACCAAATTTGATAAATCAAGCCCAATTGAGCCATTTAGCTCAAATTGGCCTAAATCTAAATTAAATCCAAATTTGATTCAAACTAAATATTACATTCATCTTCAATTATCCAATTGAACATGAATCAACTCATAACCCAAACCAATTTAGCTGATTTTGGGTTATGGGTTGATCCAAGTTGACCCAAATTGATTATGAAACAAATTGACCTAAAGAACCAAATTGGGTCAAATCATGATCTAACCCAAATTGATTGCAATCAATAACTCAAGTTTTTTTCAAATTGATTATTGAACTTGTCCAAAGCCATAATTAAACCCAATTTGATCAATCAAGCCCAATTGAATCATTTAGCCCAAATTAGCCTAAATCTAAATTAAATCCAAATTTGATTCGAACCAAAGACCACATTCATCTTCAATTAGCCAATTGAATATGAATCAACCCATAACTCAAACCAATTTAGCCAATTTTGGGTTATGGGTTGATCCAAGTTGACCTAAATTGATTATGGAACAAATTAGCCTAAAAGACCAAATTGGGTCAAATCATGTTCTAACCTAAATTGATTGCAACCAATGACTTAAGTTCTTTTCAAATTGATTATTGAACTATACTAAAGCCATAATTAAACCCAATTTGATCAAGCAAGCCCAATTGAGCCATTTATCCCAATTTAGCCTAAATCTAAATTAAATCCAAATTTGATTCGAACCAAAGACCACATTTATCTTCAATTAGTCAATTGAACATGAATCAACCCATAACCCAAACCAATTTGGCCAATTTTGGTAAACTTGACTGACCATTTGACTCATTTGATTCAAAATGAGCCAAAATCAATTCTAAGCCAAATTAAATCAAATTAATCATGGGTTAGGACTAGAAACCTTCTCACAGGCTCCAATACTTCCATCGTGAGTTTCCAATCAACTGGTTAGGCGGCCTCATCCGTGCTCTAGTGTGCTTCCACTTTCTTCTCTGTGGTAGCCTCCAAGAACATAACATACCCTCTCGCCCTCTGTAGTTCTCTCCGATCTTGGGGTTTCCAATTGACCTTGGTAGGTGACACGCATCCCGAATTCAGGCTCTAGTGTGCTACCGCTTTGTTCTCTTTGGTAGCCTCCACTAACCTGTATAACTGCGCCCTTCCTCACAAGCTCCAGTTCTCATCGATCTCGAGGTTTCTAACTAACTTGGTTATGTGGCATGCATCTTGAATTGAAGCTTTGTGTGATTCCAAGCTTGAAAAATAGAGATTATCTTTATGGGTGAGCATCTTTCAATAGATATCCCAATGTTTAAAGATACAATATGATGGGTAGCAGAAACATCAGGGGACGACGAGATCCGATGAAGTAACGCTAACTATCAAGAGTGATACTTTGATAATCTTCAAGAAGAAGTTAATTTTCTAAATGATCTGGTGGCTATTCCTCCTAAAAGATCACAATGAGCTTATTCTCCTCCATCAGGGTACATGTACCTTTTGAAGCTTTTGCATTTTGAGATTTTTGATGTACATGTACCTTCTAAGGCTTTTGATTTTGAGATTTTTGATGTACATGTACCTTCTAAGGTTTTTATCTTCTGAGATTTTTGATTTACCTATACCTTCTGAGATTTTTGCCTTCTAAGATTTTGATAGCTTTTGAGATTTTTGCCTTCGAGATTTTGATGTACTTGTATCTTGAGGCTTGCCTCTCTAAGATTTTGATGTACTGTATCTTATGAGGCTTTTGCTTCTCGAGATTTTGATATATACCTTATAAGGCTTTTGCCTTCTAAGGTTTTGATGTACCTGTACCTTCTAAGGCTTTTGCCTTTTGAAATTTTTGATGTACTTGTACTTTCTGAGGCTTTTGCTTTCTGAGATTTTTGATGTACTTGTACCTTCTTAGGCTTTCACCTACTTAGATTTTTGATGTACCTGTATCTTTTGAGACTTTTTCCTATTGAGATTTTTGATGTACCTGAACATTCTGAGGCTTTTGCCTACTGATGTTTTTGATGTGCCTGTACCTTATGAGGTTTTTTCCTATTAAGGATTTTGATGAGTGGAGACCTTGTCAACCACTTGCTCTCTTGGAGTCTTTCTAGTGAGGACCTTGTCCATAATTAGGTTCCCATTGAGGCTTTCTCAAGGGCCTGCCTTCCAGGGGAGGAATCCATAAAAGGATTTTTGACCTATCCGAGATTGTTTGTCAGAGTGTTACTCGGTGGCATTTAACCTGTGTGGAAGAAGTCAATAGTTTTAACTCTCATCTGAGGTTATCTTGTGAAAGTGTTACTCAATGATATTAACATGTGCGGAAGAGATTAAACATTTTAATTCTTCTGAGATTATTTGTCAGAGTATTACTCAATGATGTTAACCTGTGTGAAAGAGATCAAAGCAAAACATCCATTTGAGGCAGTAGCCAAAGTTGCTCCTTGACCTTTGCCTTATTTTCCATGAGTATGATTGAAGAATCATGATTTGTAAAGCTATATATTTTTTCAATGTTAAAATTTCTCCCCATCATTGACTTGCTTCTCGAACTAATAATCAATTAGAAATCCAGAATATTAATTTGGATGATCTTTTGAGATTAAGGGTCCGCTAGCAGCCTTTTAGAAGCGGTAAATTGTGCAAAGAAGCTAGTGATAGAAGTCGCTATTTCGAAGTTGTGATTCTGTTTGAAAAACTTAGTTCTGAATCCATTGTGCTACAACTGTTTATGCAGAAATGACTAAAATGTTCTTCTGAGCTCATGAGTTGAATATATTTAAACAGAATGAAAAAAACAAGATAAATAATACTTATATATAACCAGAAGTCAACTATATTATATTGACCTATTACACACATCACTTAATAGATAACACTACTTAATAAATAACACTAATATTAAAATTATAAGTACAACAACTAGCGCAATCAAAACATTAAGCCTGCTATCCTGTTGATCAAATTTTTTTTAAATTTTTTTTTCCATTGCTACCCTCCTATCATGATCACTGCTTGATATGTCACTCTCGAATTCATCAACCCACTTGAAATAATTGCAATTATCTCTTATTCTATATCTTAGACACCTAAAAAATCTTCTCCCATAATTTTCTTTCCTATATGAAGTGAATACATAACACTGCAAATCACATTTGCAATACACAACTTTGGACTCAGTAGATCTCCTTGAACTCATATTCCTTGATAAAGTAAATTATGTAAGAAAGAAAAATATTAATATGAGGACGGGTGACATTACAAAATATTTATTAATTAAAAAAAATGATAAAAAATGAGATTTTATTAACAAAATGATAAAAATTTGGCGAACTAAAAGTACATAATCACTACAAGGCTCCACCCTGTACAAATACTCGTAAGAAGCTCAGAAAAGACATAAATAAATGTAGAAAGATACATTAAAGTAAAATTATAATGGATCAAACTTAGTCAAAAATCTATCCCAAGGAGCAACATTGTATGTGAGCATCCAAACTCCAAAAAGAAGGGTTACAATCACATAAAATGCTACCTTTTAATGATAGAAAGAATAACATCAATGCCATCAGCCATTTCCTTCCCTATCAGAGAGAATCACCAAGCAACAAATAGATACCACATAAGAAACAATATTACAACTAACCAAGAAAACCAAGAAGTAAAGCTAGCCAATAAAAGAATAGTGCCAAGTTCTAAAAAAGCATGAGTATAATGCCTTTACTTATCTTTTAAGAAATAAAAATTATGATGTATCAGTTCTTGAAGAACAAAGCAATCTAAAGTATTCCAAAGTCAAGCCTTTGTTTAATAAAAGAGTAATAGATATAGAACCTTTTGAAACATTGATCTTAAATTAAAGGAATTGAGGTTGATTTCAACAGAGTAACTACAAGTTCAGTGAAGAAGAGATGATGAGCAGACTGTTAGGCGCAATAAGGAGCTATGAGGCTCGGAACACATTTTATTTTTATGCCAGAAAGAAATTATTTAAGTCGTTTGTTGTATTTTACAATCTTCTATCATAATTTATACATGAGCGGATTTGATTGCATCCAACCAAATAAAGAGTTTCCATATATATATTGTGTATGCTGTCATGCTTAAACTAAATGTTCCTATTTGTAATAAAAGCATAGCAGCAGTAGACCAAAAACCAAGCCACAATAGACAAAAAAATAGAAACAACAAATTAATATTCATTTGGCTTATCCATCAAATCTCTTATGTGACAAAACTGATCATTGGTTGCTCTCATCTGAATAATAAATGCTTTCTCCTTTCAACCAACACTATCTTCAACAAAGAAGATAAATAGTTTTCAAATAATTAGAACTTCTTACCTAATGCTTATTGAATAATAATAGTGGTTCCCATCAAAGAATATAGATCAATATAGATCCAAATATTATTATAAAGTCACCACAATTATGATGCTATGTTATATAATAATTTTTGAAGGAAGAAATATGATTGAAGCCATCTAAAATGTAAGAAGAATATAACAACAGTTATGTTTCAGTAGTAACCACGTGCAATTATAAATGTATAATTGCAGCCTCCATTGACATGTGATGGAATTCTTTTTTAGGATCATATTAGACTACTTCCAACAATGCCCTCCAGTAATAACCAATAAATGTATAATTGCATCCAATAAAAGAACAATAGTAGTAGACCAAAAACCAAGCCATGATACAAAAAAAATAACAATAGCAGAGCCAATCTTCACAACCACCGCGATGCCAATCAACATGAAAATAGGAACACAACATTTTTCACCAAGCCAAAAAGGCGGCAACTGTACCAATGAGTGTTTTCAATGTTTAGTTACTAAAACCAATAAAAGAACATGAGCATTAAACCAAAAACCAAGCCAAGATACCCAGAAAAATAATAGCAGCAGGCCAATCAGGCCACAACTAGCCGCATCAAGCTAGCCAACACAAAAATAGGAACACAACATTTTTCACCAAGTCAAAATAGTGGCAATTGTACTAATGAGTGTTTGTAATGTTTAGTTACTCAAACCAATAAAAGAATAGCAATAGTAGACCAAAAACTAAGCCACGATACCAAAAAAATGATAATAGAAAGTAATCAGCCACAACCACCGATCAATCAATCAACACAAAAACAGGAACACATCATTTTTCACCAAGCAAAAAAGGCGGCAACTGTACTAATGAGTGTTTGCAATGTTTAGTTACTCAAACCAATAAAAGAATAATAGTAGTAGACCAAAAACCAAGCCACGATAGCAAAAAAAATAGTAACATCAAGCCAATCAGATCACAACTAGCCACATCAAGCTAATCATGTCACACACACACACACACACACACTCTCTCTCTCTCTCTCTATCTCTATCCTGAGCTCTTAAATGTATGGAAGAACAAGGTTCCAATTAGAGGAGCCAACATTTAAACCTAAGCATAATCTAATGCATATGTAATCTGTTCTCGTAACTCTTTCATCTCCTCAGCTCCTTCTCCTTATAGTGTCTCAAATTCTATTGAGTATTGGCTAGCTTCTACTACTAAGTGACCTAGTCGATATTCAAATGCTTCAGGTGAAAAATGATTGATCATTGTCTACAATGTTGAACTCAATATCATTGCACGATGGGTGACGATGTATGTAATTATGGAGAGCCATTGTAGCCGCAACAATTTTAACCTGCTTCTTGAAGGGGTATGTAGACATATCACGTAAAATAACCCATTTCTTCTTCCATACTCCAAAAGATCACCCAATTACACCACACAATGATGAGTGTCATTTATAAAATAATTCTTTCCTTCCCCTAATGTCTTGACTGGTCCTTTCAAAAATAGGGATATGATATTTTGTATCTGGAAAAGGTTTCAAGAATCCTTATTGCATTTAATAAGAAGCATCCACAAGGTAATATTTTTCTATTTAAATTTATAAGTACATGCTTAATAATAATTTCTTTGTAATAAATAAATGACTCAATGCGAATACTGAGGAGGTAATGAAAGTTATTTTCTATGACATACATATTCTTAAATCATTGTCATGTGCACTTCCTTCCCACACCATTAAAAGGAAAGCACATGTTAAAATCACAGATTGCCATTACGTTTTGGGCAAGTGAACCACATCAACCAATAAGATACCTTATCACTTGAAGGCACACGGGCATCTACTTGTATCCCATCAATTGCTCCAATGCAATCCTACATTAGAGTTTGATATTATAAATGAAGTTCAAATGACAATTAAAAATAAAAAAGAAAATGAAGTTCACCTTAAAATATGACTTGCATCGACAATCATGCAAAATCTCATATGGTATATTCTAAAAGTTGAATCTATCGGCTTTATAAACTTAGTTGATAAACTAACCAAAGCTTCAAGGCTAAAAGAGAAGTATCTGCTTATGGTTTCAGATGATTGTTAAAATCGCTCGCTAGTCACCTTGATAGATTGATTATGCGATAATATATACATGTTAGGGCCAAGACTTCTCTAGTTGTAGTTTTAGAAGATCCACGAAGTCCATGAAAATTATGTAACTCATACAACAGGTCAGTGAAAATTATTTGTGACATATGAAACATGTTATTAAATCTCACTGGATGCCCTGCAAGTAACTCAGTGATCCACATTTCACCAATAAATTTGGATGTCATATATGGAGTCTTGCAAACATAAGACTCATAGTACTCATTTATTAAGCATACTTCAGTATAAATGTCAGTCATAGGCTGGTCTTCACCATCAGTTTCCATAACTGTAACCAATAATAGAAACTTATATCTTCACTACTTTAGCCATTACATATTTATCAACTAAATAAAATTCTCATAACAACATTTCATATATAAAAAAAATCGGAATATCAAATATATATTTTATTTTATGGAGTTAATTTAAGTATAAATTTTTGAAATCAAGTATGTGATAACTATATATATATATATATATATATATATATATATATATATATATATATATATATATATATATATATGTTTTCAATGATTTAATTGTATTATTTAATAATTTAATTGTCATTTTCATGTAGACATTAATAAAATTTCTTTATGTGGATTTTATTTTTTGCTTTTTTTTTCTTATTATGATTATACTTGTGAATGTCTAATAAATGCAGTAACTAACTGGGATATCTAATTTCGGAGGAATCTAGCACCTCCCTTCTTTTTTTTGACCTCTTGGTCTTAAGGACGGTGGACACCTAGCATGACTTGATTCGGTGTGGGAATTAGTGATATGTAATGATTCTTGATTTGAATCATTTGAACCAGACTTTGCTTAGAGTGACTATATTCTTGCACATTGACATCAACTTCTTGACTTGGTGTCCAAGAATAGGCACTCGTAGCAATCACACCACTGAACATCAGATCTAACTTCTCTTCCATTTCAAGGTCTGTGCCGCAATATCTAAATTTCTTTGCATTTAGTAATATCTACAATTTAACATAATGGTCACATGTAATGTCCACAATTTATATGAGGAGTAATTAGTATGTACAAGTTGGTATTGTGGGATCCTAAAATTTGCCACCGACCTCTTTGATAAAATGAGTGTTTTAAGTATCAGTGAAAATTTTAGAAGGTAGATGAATAGTAGATAAGACACAACCCAGAGATTTTACCCTCATTTTGTGAGGACTTTAGATATGTTTCCAGGTTTCCTATAGGCACAAGTCCCTATAGTTAATTACCCCTGTCAATACTGAGAGAGCACTTTCGATTAAGGCTAGTCGATGAATCGTTAAATAATGAGTATATAATAGTAGTGAGTGGAGTTTATGATTTATGAAATTTATCATTTTAATTTAAAACTTTTGTTGGGGAGCGATGATGCACCGATCTAGATCCCATAGTTTATCATCCGCTATCAGCGGTCCGGTCCACTTAGTTAGAGGAGGTAGTTGACCCAACCTAACTGAAGGATCCCTGTCAAAAACACATGGGTTACGTCGTCCAAGGTATCCTTGTAGATCCGGGATGGAGTTTATCTAAGGAGAGAAATATAAGTCAACCTTAGCTAATAGATGACATTTTGCCCAATCGAGCACATTCTATATTTCACAGCTCAAAGAGCAAAGTTGTTGGGGAACATATGGGCTGCAGCTGTGACCGTAATTTAGTGGTGCCATATCGCGGTGAACCACCTGGTCAGAGGGCTCTGGTCATAACCTCCATTTATGTGGTGTCATTTTGCGACAAAATTATGTGGACAGAGGACATGGGTCACGTCCTTACTAGCTTAATATTATTTGAGTGTAAAAGTAGTTATGCATTTGATTTGATATTAGCTCTTTTGAGCAAAAGTCTTCTTAAATTATCACCTGAAAAGCGATTGGAGGGGTGGATTAATTTTAATTTAAAATTTAAATAATTAATTTAATTTAATTTATATATTTTATTTTTTTATATTTGAATATTTGATCATTTTATAATTGATTTAGATTTAAACATGTGATCATTGATCATTTAAAAACATACTAATGATAATCTTTAGTAGACCTTGTCAACTCTGTATGCTTCCTTGCAGAGGATGGGTCTAAATTCATTGCTCCCATATTTGTAATCATCTAAACCTTATCAACTCTAGCTTGAGTGTATAGGATCGGGTTTGGGACTTTTCTCTTGGGAGTTTGAATTTATGAAGTGTCAATAGTTTTATTATTTATCATTTTTATGATAGAATTAGCTTCTCAGATTTTATTAAATAAAAATTCTTATAATATCATAATAAGATTTTTAGGTTTTGTTAATTCAGACCCAGTCATATGACCAAATATGGATGTTGATATCAATTCTTTTATTTTGCACATGACTTGCATATCTTTTTAGATGCTTGATCTAACGAATACTTCAATATACATATGAGTATATGTTCTTTTAAAATGTTGTATGGACAATTAGATGTCTAAGTTGAAGTAATTATGTTCGGCATGACATATGTGTCAGATTGCAAGCATAAGTTTTGATATGAGTTTTTGGGTTTTGTTAACCCGGACCTCTAAGACCAAACCGGGAAGTGTAGTTATCTGTCTTTTTTGGTATATGACTTGCATATTTTCTTAAGTGTCTGACTTAGTGGACACTTCAATATACATACAAGTATCTATTTTTTTAAATATTATATGGACATTAAGATGTCTAAGTTGAAGTGTAGATGTCAAATTACAAGTTTTGATTTTGGTATGACATTTTTGGACTTTGTTAACTCAGACCCAGTCCTATGACCAAACCAAGAAGTAGATATCCATTCTTTCACTTTGCATTTGGGTTACATATTTCTCCTAAATGTTTGATCTAGTAGACATTTCAACATATACAAGTATCTATTCTTTTAAAATATTATATGGACATTTAAATGTCTAAGTTGCACTGACTATGTTTAGTATGACATGTCATCTTTAATACATGTTATAAAATAAATAGAGATCTATTCTTGATCAGGCATGTATCTGTTCTTGAATTCAACATTCGTAAATGTAAACCAAATGAGTATCTATTCTAGATGATCAAGCATGTATCTGTTCGAAAGAGATAAGATATCTACTTACACATCAAGTGAGCATTTGTTCTTAATATGAATTTAAACCCTTCTCAATTTGTCATGAATCAAACATGTATTTCTTTATAGGATATACATTTAACCTTTTAAAATATTTGCTAAGCATCGAGTGTAATATCTATCTTAAGGAAGAGTTGAAGAAAGGTTATGAATTATGCACAGGTTTGCGTGTCACATCCAAACTCTATGCATATTAGAATTTGGATGGATAAAGATTAATTCAAATGTAAACTCATATGTGAGTTTGAATTCAATACTTCTTTGAATTTGAAAGAGAGCTATAAGCTTAGAATAGCCATTCTAAACATAATCAATGAAGGTCAAGGAATTTCAGATTTTATGCTAATGAAATCTTATTTCAAGACACCCTCACACATTCAGAGAGAGTGAAGAATGATACTAATGCTAATGAAGCTACCCACTTACTTCCCATCTTTCATCCATTTTCTTTTAAATGATAATCAACTATAATTTGGGCTTAGTATAAAACATGTAATTTTGGAGGATCATGTCTTTCCTTCATACTAATGCAAGATATAGATTTGACACTTGCTTATGGGTGTAATATAAAAATTTATTAGGTAAATGCCACTTTAACATTACCAATCAGCAGAATAAAAGGGTTTAAAATCACACTAAACTTCATTTCAAATGGGTATTTTAAAAATTAACTCAAGTATGAAGCCATTCACTTTTCTTTTCATCCTCTTCCTTGGATCATGACAATTTCATAAAGCTTAGGTTTCATAAGCTAAATAATCATACTAAGTTTGACAAACATAGAAAATCTGAAATTTTCCTTATACAGAAGGTTAAGGAAATCTAAAATAATAATTTTCATGATTGATAAAATGCCACTTTAACATTCACAAGAGAATAAAAGGTTTAAATCACACTAAACTTCATTTCAAATGGCATTTTAAAAATTAACTCATGTAAACCATTCACTTTTCTTTTCATCCTCTTCCTTGGATCATGACAATTTCATAAAGCTTAGGTTTCATAAGCTAAATAATCATACTAAGTTTGACAAACTTAGAAAATCTGAAATTTTCCTTATACAGAAGGTTAAGGAAATCTAAAATAATAATTTTTATGATTGAGAAAAATCTAAAATCTTCTTTACACAAGGTTAAGAAAATCTAAAATTTTACTTAAATGAATATTGATTCTTATGATTGCAAATGATCAAGCCATAGGAGGAGGCAAAATAAATAAGGTAATCTTAAGTCTTGCAACATTGGATTCATGGTAACATGACAATCTTTAAAGTTCATATGTCAATCTCCATTAGACATTCTCTTTATCATGTTTTACATAAGCCCATTTATAAGACTAAGCCTAATGGGCCTTCCTTTTTGTTTTTTTTTAAAGAGTTCACTAATTCTAAATGGTCTAATTGCTTCTTTATAAGCACATTTAAGAAACTTTTAGGATAGGCCAAGTATGAAGAAGAACGCCCATGAAATTATGATCCATTCATAATATCATTTACTATTTTTTTTAGTTTTTTATCATGCCCCCCTTTTATCATGACATGCATTCATAAATGAAAAGAAGACATTTCTTCCCTTTTTTTGCATCACACACTTTGGTTGAAAAAGAGGACTTCCTTCCCTTCACTCCTCTTTTTATTTATTTCTTCCTTATATTAATGCTCATTTCATGAGTGATTAAGAGGAGAATGACAAAGGAAATGAAAGCTTTTCCTTAGATCCATGCTCATTTTAGGAGTAATTAAGAAGAGAATGACAAATGAAATTAAAATTTTCCTTAGATCCATGCTCATTTTATGAGTCATTAGAAAGGGAATGACAAAGGAAATTAAAGCTTTTCTTTAGATCCATGCTCATTCTAGGAGTCATTAAGAAGAGAATGACAAAGGAAATAAAATCTTCCTTAGATCCATGCTCATTTTAGGAGTCATTAAGGAGAGAATGACAAAGGAAATAAAATCTTCCTTAGATCTATGCTCATTTTAGGAGTCATTAAGTAGAGAATGACAAAGGAAATGAAAACTTCCTTAGATCTATGCACATTTTATGAATAATTAAGAGGAGAATGACAAAGGAAATGAAAACTTTCTCTCCATTTCAATGGCATGTAGAAAAACTATAGAAATTAATGGGATAACACAAATTCCATTTCCATTTTTGGCCTCATGCTAAGGGGGCTAGTCTTTGTTATAAATAAAGAGAATTCTTTTCTTATGAAAGCTTTACCCTCCCATTTCCCCCATTCTCCTCACAAGATAAATTGCAAGTCTAAGTCTTCTAAGAGAGTTCACCCACCTTTCAAAGGAAGAGATCAACAATTGGGCTTGTTTTCAAATTTATATTACATCAATTTGTAAGTTATATCTAACTTGATGTTTTAAATTTATCCATCATGACCTCATATGAATGGATATTTGATAACAAAATAAGACTTAAGTCATGCAACCATAAGATACTTTCCTTTATATTTTCAACTATTCATAAGAATATAAAGATTCTTGCAAGATAAGCAAATGAAACATGGACAAATATCTATACTAATCATAAATCTAAAATTTTAAACTTGATTAAGCAATCATCCATGCTAATTTTTTTTTTTATCTCAACCCTATTTCATGACTTAGGCAAAGAGGAGGCAATCATGTCATAAACATATGCTTGATAATAAGACAAGACTTAAGTCAAATGACACATAAGATGTCTTATTTTCACAACCCACCCATATAGTATATAAAGATGTACTTGATAATGAAGTAAAGTTTAAAATGCATTGTGTGTCATATTTCTATTTCTCACTTGTTCATGTAGCATAATCACCATTTAGGAAAAAATTTAAATTTTAAGCAAGTAGTTACCACATGATATGAAGATTCAAATAATAATTAAACTAAGCTTGAGTAAACATATTGTAATTACATGATATGAAGGTTCGAATAACAATTGAACTAAGCATGAATGAACATATTGTTGACCTCATTTTTAGACTTAATCTTCTCTTAAGGACTTAGCCTAAATCATGATCTAAACCAAATCAAACTCATGAGATTTTCTCATAACTCATTTATATTATCATTTATATTCACATATATAAATGAAATATAAATACAAATCAATCAAACCAAATCTTCAAATTAAATTCCAAATCTAAAATCCTTCTTAAGTCCTTAATTTTCCATCAATGGACTTAGCCTAAATTATGATCAAATCAATTCAAATTCATGGGATTTTCTCATAATTCATTTATATTCTCATTTATATTCATATATATAAATGAAATATAAAGATAAATCAATCAAACCATATTCAAAAATTCAAATCCCTACTCATAAAATTTTCTTATGTCCTTTAAATCCTTCTTAATGGACTTAGCCTAAGTCATGATCAAATCAATTCAAACCCTTGCAATTTTCTCATGATACATTTATATTCTCATTTATATCCATATATATAAATGAAATAAAAATTCAAACAATCAAAACCAACTCTAAAAATTAAACTCAAATCCACTCAAAATCCAACCTAAGCCTTTCAAGTCAAAATCTTGAACTTAGCAAAAACAACTTCAAATCAAGCCAAACTCTTAATTTCTTTTCATGATTCAATCAACCCTACAATCATGAATTCAAATATAAATACAAACTTCAATCACTTAACCAAAATCCAATTCAAAAATCAAAGCCAAAATCCCTTCATATTCTTCCTTTGAATATGAAATTGTCAAATGAACCAAAATCCATTTGACTTCAAACCACTTGTAAATGGATTTATATTTCAATTATAAGTCTATATACAAGTTTAATCAAACTCAAATCAAGCTTTGACCAAGCCATTTGACCCACTTAGGCTCACTTGATCCAAAGTGACCTAAAGTACCCTTATGAGCTAAATTTTAACCCTAACCAAATTGGATTGAAACAAACTCACCTATGCCTCTCATCATGATCAACAATCATCATGGGATGATCAATCAACAAAATTGGGTCAAACCAACTCAAACCTAAGGGTTGACCAAGTCAACAATTAGCCCAAAATGAAACCTAACATAGCCAAATTCTACCATAAGACATATTGATTGAAACCATTGATCTAAGTTCACTCATGACTTATGTTTGAACTTGACCAAGCCAACATTTGAGCCTAACCTAGCCCAATTAGCCACTTGACCCAAGTTGACCCAACTTGACCTAAAAAGTCAAAATGTGACAAAACTTGATATAAGCCAAATTGATTGAAACCAATGGGTCAAGTTCATTCCAAATCACTTGTTGAACTTGACCAAAGCCTTCTAGCCCAATTGACCTTAGACCCAACTTGACCTAAAGGGGTCATGTTGAGCCAAATTTGAACATAACTAAAATTGATTGGAAACAAAGATACCAATCCACTCCATATGACTAAACTAAACCTACCCTTAACCTAGCCCAAATAGGTCAAATGGGTCAAATAGGTTAACTTGACCCATTTCACCTACATGAAGTCAGATGAGCCAAATTTAAAACTAAACAAAGTTGAACCAAACCAAAGCACTTAAATATTTCAAATGGTCATATGAACTTGACCCAACTCTTGGTTTGACCCAATTTGACCAATTGGTCAACTTGACCCAAGTTGACCCATTTTGACCTAAATGGGTCAACATGAGGCAAACCTTATAAAA
Organism: Cymbidium sinense; assembly: GCA_021442155.1. NCBI lineage: Eukaryota > Viridiplantae > Streptophyta > Magnoliopsida > Asparagales > Orchidaceae > Cymbidium > Cymbidium sinense. Next base: position 27,892,252 of record CM038215.1, read on the forward strand.
TGAATTCCAAATCTCATGAAACTTGGCCAAACTAGTTTCTCCACATACCCAACATATCCAAATTGAAAAATATCAAAATGACCATTTTACCCCTAGGCCATAGAACAAATTTTGGCCTAATCCATGAGTAATTTGGTCATTCCCTCTTCATATCAACTTGATGCCTTCTTAATAGCTCAAGTGGACCCAATGAAGAGTGGTTCACCCAACCCAATGGGTTTGGGTCAGCCCAAATAGACCCAAGGACAAACCCAACCCCCTTGCTCAATTTGGCCAATTCAAAATCCTCCCTCCACCCAATTTGATGCACATGGAAGGTTAATCTCACTCAAGCGACCATGTCTTCTTTAAATAGATCAAAAAACCCCTCACATATGGTCAATTGGATCAAAATGATAAGCTAAGTGTCGACCATCCGATTGCCATAGGGGGAGATATACTCCCCCTAATTAAATTTGAAATCATCATTCCTACATTTGATTGAAGCCTAGAGAGTGTTAGGAAAGATCAGAGAGCCACCCTAAGCTTTCTAAGAAGGATTTGAATCTTAGCTTTCTCGGTTTTCTTCATTGAAAAGTAGGGGAGCTCACTTCAATCCTCAACTTCATCTATACTCAAATCCATTCCAATTCCTCTTGCACACTCCCTCAGAGGATCAATTTGAGTGCACCCAAGCTCTCATTTGAGTTCCCAAAGCAAGGAGAGTCTCAATTGGATCAAAGCCACAAAGGAGGCCAAGTGGTGTTGGTCCATAGGGAGATCCACTCAACCCCAAGGCTTGAAACTTTGAATGGGGCTTCATCTCCACTAGATGAAGCTACCTCATCAAGCTTGAGCGCTGGTGATCACCTCCGATGGGGTATGAATTTTTTGACCACTTAGCTTAGGAGGTGTTGGTCTTTTGTGAAAGCAATTTCAAGTAATGAGAAATCCACCATTGGATAGGCTTCTCATTAGCTTTAGATGGTGTGGGTAAAGTCTCATTCCAATTCGAGCTCAATCGAGCTTGGATCTTTCCTAAGATCATGGATGACCTGTTGATCCTAAGGAAAGAACTTAGGTGATCTTGGCCGTCCATCCATGCATTTTGGATGGATGACCATGATTATTCCCATGTTTTAGAAATATTTTATCCCTTTTGAAATCAGGATGATCCACGCGTTTTGATCCTTGAATAAATGTGAGGATCAAAGCGCATCCGTAGCACCATCTGGATGTGACACTTAAGTGGGTATCTCACAACGCGGTGCATGTAAAACGCCCGCGCCCATGCGTGTCATTGTGAGGAGATTAGTTAATGTTAATTAATCTCTTGATCTTGAAAAAATTATATCTCCCTCAATAAAATTCAAAAAAATATAAGATAAAATTCTATGGAAAGATAATTCAACCTAGAATATTTTAAAAATGATTTCAATAGATTTTGAATTATCCTTTTCTCTGATTTTGGGTTTTAATGGAAATCATATTTTGATAATTTCTTCTTAATTTATCTTATGATTAATCCCAAACTTCTTGGGCATGTTTTAGGGGATGACCTCTACCTCCCCTAATTTTCTTGGGATTTTTTTAAGGCTTAGTTGGGGGAATTACAAATGTGTTTCCTAATTACTCCCTTAACTTAATTAAGATAATTAAGGTTGGATTAGTATTTTAATCTATTATTAAGGTTGATTAAGATTAGATCCAATGAATAGGAGTCTTAAGGAATAATTTTGGGGCAGTTCCCCTAAGTTATTTCCTAAACCCCCTTTTCTTTCCTTAATCCTCTCTTAATTAATGGTTAATTTATTAATTATCCTCTTAATTAATTTCTAAAAATTCTAAAATCTTCTGGAACTTAATTAGTCTATTTTGGATAGATGCTTAGGTGTTTAAGAGCCTAAGTTCAATCAAGGAAATCAAAACCCACTTCATATGTGTGAAAGGGTGTTTTGAAATTACTTAAGTTAAACCCCCTTAGTTTAATTAACCATTAATCATGAGCCAAATTACATTTGGCCCTTTTCTTCCTAAGTACATTGCAAGTTTAAATTTCTTATGAGTTTTTTTAATGTCATCTCATTTGCTCATAATTACTTGGTTAACTATGCTAAGGTGGTGTAGGTAAGGGTTAATTAATTTACTTAATTCATATCTTAACTTAATACACAAAAATGAATCTAATCATCTAAAAATTAAATAAAAATATTAAACACATGTGAAAATGGGTTAGGAACATCAAACTCAACTCACCTTTTCAAAATTAAATCAAACTTAAAACTAAACAAAAATTACATTAAATAAACTTTGATTTATTTTAAGCCTTCTTATTCCATAAGAATGTTTTTAGGATTTAATTAAAGTGAATGTGTTTACATGCTTTCTTTGCTTTGATTCTTTCTCGAACATGTTAAATTTGTATGTCATGTGGTTTCATGCATCCATATTTTTCAAATTCAAATTGAAAAAAAATAAAATTGTTTACTTTATATCAAATTTGCATGTGTTGGCTAAAGTAGAAATATGAATGGCTATTATCACTACTAAATTCAAATTATTTTCAAAACATATAAATAAAATGCCTAAAATTGAAAGTGTACTACTTATATTTTAATTATAAGCTTGCATGTGAAAGAATATATGGATGTGTTTAGCATAGATTCCCTTTCTCTCTTATGTTAGTATAGTTTTGAATAGGAGTGGGTAAGATGTACGGTTCATTTGAAAATAATCTAACACTTACCTAATTCCATATCCTATTCATTCTTATGCTATCACTTAAGAAGGGTTACTTATACTTGTACACATAAATGGCATAAAAAAATTAATCAATTAATACAACTTTTGCATTCTTTCTTTTCCAATTTATTTCTTTTGTACACATGTTTGTATTTAAGGAAAGTGGTATATTAGTCTCTACAACCATGAGGTTGCGAGGCTTTAAGTAGCCCTAAGTAGGTCTTGTACCTTACACCTCTGGTTAACAATGGCATTGTACTCACTTATGCCTTTCTTACTTTCATGTGCGCATGTGAAAAATTGGATAAAGAAACCCTTTTCTTCTTAAGAAAAATCAAGCATATTAAACTTCCAAATTTCCTTAAATGGACTACTTAGCATGCATCATAAAGTGTGTTAAATATTCTCATTTGTATGTATAGATATGCTTAGAACTCATTCATATGCATGTTATACATGTTGGGAAAGAAATGAAGTGATGTGTGTTATGTAAGTTTGATTAATTTTATTTAATCTTAAAATGCCTTTCTTTTTGAATAGGTTTATTTAGAGTTCATCTAAACTTAAGATTAATTAAAAGGATTAATCAAAACATTGACTAAATAAAATTAAAATGTGAATCTACTTTAGAAATTACTTAGGTTAGGAAAGGAAAGATAAGTTCTCTTTTCTTTCCCTCTCTTAATAAGTTAGTAATTAATTGTAGGATTCATTTGAATATAATCAAAAGATGAAATAAAATCAATCATAAAATAATTAAACAACATAAATGAAACCCTCCTCCAAGTTGAATATGTTTTCACACTTAGAAAATTCTAACTTAAAGCCATAGCTAAGCATACCACACAAACCTTAAAAGCACACACATTAGCCTAAGTCACCACTTCTAGCTTTAGGTTAGGGCGGTGCATGGTTTGATATTTTGTGATATATGTTTTAGACTGGATGTTAAGGTGTATGCTCATAGAATGAATGGTAGGAAGCTCTTAGAATAATCATTATTTTTTGTAGAGGATTGTGCTTAAGTGGTGCTATACAACAACAACAAGCCTTTATCCCACTAAGTAGGGTCGACTACATGAATCCTTCATCTTCATTGTGTCCTATTACGTGTCAAATTCTCATTTAATTCAAGTATACTTAGGTCATTTTTTATACATTTTAACCAAGTATTTTTAGGTCTACCTTTACCTTTCTTAACATAAGGAAAATCTAATGCATCTACTCTCTAATGGGTCATCAGAGCATGGCGCTTTATATGGCCAAACCATCTAAGGTGACTCTCTCTAATCTTATCTGCCACTAGAGCTACTCCAACTTTTTCCCAAACATACTCATTTCACATTTTATCTCTAAGAGTAAAGCCACTCATCCACCTTAGCATCCTCATCTTTGAACACTTAACTTAGTCTTATGCTTCTCTTTTATTGGCCAACATTCTGCAGCATAAGTCATTGCAGGTCTTACCACCATCTTATAAAATCTGAAGGCTAACTCCCAAATCACCATTTTATATGGTAACAATTCATGTAATAGAGAAGATGAGCACTACGAATAACACACCAACCACCTATCTGTCTTCCTCTTTTTTATAAGAGAACAATATAGGGAATAAATCTGATTTTTCTTATCCAATCAAAAGAATGAAAAGGAATAAGGTAAGAATGAAGCCCATGATTGATCCATAATTGTAAGAGAATTAAAGCTATGCTAAGCTCACTTATAGGTTTTACAATTTCAGATGTAGTTAAAGAGAAGGCTTCAAACTAATAAGGCAAGTTAAAACCAAACCCATTTCATATCCTAGATAAAAAAAATCTATAACATGGAAGAGGGAAAGCCACATATGGCTTAAGGGAAGAGCCATACAACATTTCTAATTTCATTTACACACTTCCAACATCATTTTAAATATGCAAAAGGTACATGGCAAACCCAATTTCGCCCAAACAGAAATATAGAGCATTGTAAAGAGAAAGGAATTTGCACATAGCTTAGGATTTGAGCCACACAACATCTCTAAACACATTTCCATGCTTCCAATTTTATGTTAGGCATATAAAAGAGACTTAGCAAGTGTCAATCTATCCCAAACGCAAATTGAAATAAGAGAAAAAAAAAAGAAAACTTTGCAAATAGCTTAGGGTTTGAGCTACACAATATCTCTAAACCCATTTCCATACTTTCAATTTCATTTTAGGTATATAAGAGAGACTTAGCAAGTGTCAATCCATCCCAAACAACAAATTTAAATATAAAAGAAAAGAAACTTTGGAAATAGCTTAGGGTTTGAGCCACACAACATCTCTAAACCCATTTCCATACTTCCAATTTCATTTTAGGCATATAAGAGAGACTTAGCAAGTGTCAATCCATCCCAAGCAGAAAATTTAAATATGGAAAGAAAAAAGAAACTTTGCAAATAGCTTAGTGTTTCAAGCTATACTTCACTTCAATCCCCTCCCCGCACTTCTAACTTTTATGTAAGCATATGAAAAAATTTAGCAATTATCATCCCCTATAAACAGAAAATCTAAAGCATATTTTGAGAAAAACATGCATATAACTTAGGGTTTGAGCCATACACCATCTCAAACCCTATTTTAGATTTCGAATTTCATTTTAACATGTGAAAGAGGCATAGCAAATGTAATTTTATCCATGAAAATCATTTCAAGTAAGGTAGAAGCATGAAAATCCATAGGTAATAGAAAATAACATGCGATTTGGGCCATACATCATCCCTAATCTTTAAATAGAAACCCTAATATCATTTTAAGCATGAAAAAAGGGGAGATTTGGCAAATCATACTCTCAAATGAAACCAAGTGTATAAAACATGCTTAGGGTTAGATAGAGATGACTTGGAGGTGTCGATTTGCAAGAGAGGAAGAAGAAGAAAGGATTGGATTAGGCTGATTAGGGCTCGGTTTGCTCGGAAGAATGGTTGGCCGAAGGAAGTTCGAATGCTCAGGCCTTATTGCCATAGACGAATGGGAATCAGGCTTAATTAGGCCTCACGCAAGGGAGGAGAGGAGGATCGGGAATGAGAGCAAGCAGATCACATGAGAGGAAGAGAGGGAAGCTCCGAACGAAAACCAGAAAAGGGATCACGTGAATGAGCCCTAGCTGCTCGACCTTGGGATGTTAGAACCGATCATCCCTTTTTGATTGGTCACCCAAACGACAACCAATAAGGGATATTGGGTGGCTATTTTAATTGGGTTAATAAATGGTGGGCTCAAAATAAGGATTAGAGGGTTTAAGCAATTATTACCACGGCTTAAGTATGAATTAACTGGATAATAGCATCATAACTAATATTTTCACGCTAAAAATTATGAAATTATTTTGTGCGGTGAACGATATCAGTATATAAGTCAATTTTAGGTGTTTCCATTGTGCTGGATGCAATGGTGCAGACAATTTCGCAATCGGAGGTCACTTGGACCACGTCGGTGATGATGATTTGAGTAAAATCATGCTTAATTTTGCGTAATTTACTTAAACATAATTATGAAGTAGATTTCTAAAATTGAGGCAATTTTTTACCAAATATAATTGCGATTAAGAATTTTAAAATTTTCAATTATGTGTTGTTTGTCGGCTTTTCATAAATTTTGCCCTTATTGCTTAATTCAAGTTATGGAATGTATGTGTAGGTCAACAAATGCCCCCCAATAAATAAGGTTTGCACATGGAGCGGACCGTGTTTGTTGCACACTAGTTGACTTTCTCCTTTTTTGTTTGTAGGATTTATTTAACTGTAAGATGACATATGGAAAATTAGGCCTCTTACATCCTCATAAATTGATTTATGTTTTTTTCTCATAGATACATAATTTTTATTTAAGCACATGATGAGCATTTCTCTTTTTTTTGTTTGGCTTTATTTCACACACACACACACACACACACACACACAGATATATATATATATATATATATATATATATATATATATATATATATATATATATATATATATATATATATATATATATATATATATATATATACTTGCTTCATGTGACTCCTTATAGGAAGATGTTCAACTGGAGGAGATCATCAGACTTGCCATCTGAGGAGCCTACCAATGACGCCATATGGTCTATCATCAATTCTCATGGCCCTCGCAAGAATGTGGATATTTTGGACAGACTAGAGCAACATAATGAAATGTTACAAGGACGTGACATATTTCAAAATTTTTTTGCCCGTTCTCCTACCCTTCCAGACTGTTCTTAGGGATCTATTGAATTTGAGAATTCTCTAGAGTGGGTGACCACCATTAAATTAAAGTGTGGTGAATTCAATCCTCTGGATAGTACCGTCGATTAGGTAAGCTATGGGTTGTGCAAAATTCTTCAACTCACTGTTGACATCATTGAGCAAATGGGGTAATCTCGCTTACTTAGTCATCGACAATTGTAATCTAATTCATTAAAATGGCCTCGAGATTCTCCCATAGGCGAGATTCATAGTCCATGAGGGGAATGTCACATGGGCTCGGTATATTCTCCAAGCTCACAAGCATACTCTACAGGCAACTGAAGTCTACGAGGCAATTTATGCTTCTATGCTTGATTTTGGACATACTCCCTCTTCATGGATAAGAAGCCTGATTGAATTCTGGGATGCTGGGAACAACACCTGTTAGGTCAGGCCAGAAGAATTGATTATTACATTGAGTGATCTACGGGCATTATCAGGCCTTCCGATCTATGGTAGCCACTATGAAGAATGTATTTCTTTTGATAACAAAATTTTTTGTAGGCAGCCCTCTGCAAATGGGAACAGACGGGAGGATGATTTTGCCTTTAGTTTACTCTGAGTTGCTAAGCCATTATTGGTGAACTTATGAAGCTACTGGGTTACCTATGCGTTCACGAGCAACCATGCTTATGGATGTTTGGATCTGTAGCTTCTTAGGAGAAAATAGCTTACTACCGCTTTTGGCTCTATTATACGATTCTTTCAAGATGGACGTACAATTTGGTGGTTACTTGTCGGAGGAGATTGCTGAGCCTTCCTCGCCATCTGGATATTTTTCTCCATCATGTCTAGGTATGGACAAGGACTTATTTCTAGCTAGATTTTTGGTTACTTGGTTGTGCACTTTTGTCTTACCCATCATGGAAGGATCCATTCACTTTGGTACTTTGTTGGCCACAAGCAAGATTTCCTAAGGTAAACGCCTTTCCTTGGCTCCTCCAGTTCTTGCTAGAGTATATAGAGTATTGAAGATTATTTCAGAGGCTAGCTCACTCGAGCTACGTGATTTGATTCTGCCCTGGCAGTACATTCATGCTTGGATTCACATCCATGTACACAGGGTGTTTGCTTGTCTGGAATGCCCTTCATACTTCTTGGAGAGGGGCTATTTTATAGTTATGTAGTTGTCAGAAGCCTCTTCCACCTTGGAGAGTGAAAGGGCACGCTTATTTTTCTTTGCTCCTCACTTATTCATTGATAGATTCAACCTCATTCACCAATTCGAAGTTGCAAGTCTACCTCCTAGCCTAAGAGAGGTTGATATTGTGGATGGAGTTGACCATAGAGGCAGGTGTAACTTAGTCCACAATGGTCAATTCTTACCAATAGTCGAGTACTTTGTCAACATGCATCATAGTTTATTATGTTATTGATCTGGTCGTTCAGTTATCTTGGAAGGATATCAACCTAACCGAGCGGCCCAACCGTTTAGATTTTTGTAGCTATAGCCTATGAAGGGAGACCTTTCACTAGGTGTCACTGACGCTCGTCAGATGGATGTTATTCCCATTGAGACTAGATTATTCTCATCTTCGGTGATGTGGATTCATTTGCTCAGGTTAGGCACGAACTCGAGGTTTCGCTTAGCTGCTCCTTTCAGCCTCACAGGAGTTAGCTATACCCGCTTAACTTGAGTATGCTTATCTTTTGCACTAGCTTTGGAGCGTGGAGCTCACAAATATGAACGACAAGTGAGGAGACTTGGAGTCCCTCGAGGACAACGAGCTCATCATGGCAGCGACTCTAACAGAGGTACATTTTCTATATGTCTTTTATTATTATGCTATTTGGTCTTTTCCTAAGCCCCTTTATTTTTATTGCACATATATTTGCATTTTCTCTATTCTATAATAGGTGACAGAGAGAGTGCTGGCTCAATGGCAAAAGTAGGTGATTCACTTCCTCGGGTGCAAATCCGAACCTTCATCTAGTCATGTCGAGGTACCATTCCCATCTCACCAGCAAAGGCATCCTCATCGTGAAGACCCTCAAGGGCTTCAACTGATTGGTTTGCCAACCATGCTCCACTGACTGTTGTTGACTCCTGAGGAGGAAAATTTGGGGCCAAGGATGTCTGTTAGTGTGGATCCAGTTTCCTTAGGAGATTTTGGGGTTGGTTTTCCTGACGCAGTGATGATGAGTGCTATTGCTCCGACTGTGCCAGTTCTTTTGAAGATTTTAGGGTCGGTCTTCCTGATGTAGCAGCAGCATAACCCATCGCTCCAGCCATTGAAGTCCCTTTCACAGATCTAGTTCCCTACATGGGTCTTCTCCGGATTTTGGCCCAGTGAAATATCAGTGAGGACCGAGGCGTGTGGGATCTCTTACGTGCCGCTCATGATGAAATCTGGTAGGCATTATAACCTGGATCAACTTGGAAGAACACAGCCTCAAGTTGAGGCTTTTGACTCAGGTATGATCTAGTAGCTTTTCTCCCTTCTTTTTTTTTAACTTCTAGATGTAATATTATATCTTCCTCTTCTCTTTTTAGAGAGCATTCTCCCTTTTTTGTAGTTCCTGAAGGGGTTGATTACTCTTCTGAAATCCATTGGAGACATACATCATATTCAGATTCACGTAATGAGTGTATTTATGAAGATAACGTGATGTTTTTGTGTGAACTGATCTTTCGATTGGACTTAGGTTCACCAATATCACTTGATTGCTTTTCAAGAGATGCTAATACTGTGTTAGACTTCTTAGCTCATTTTGGGTTGAATGAAGAGGAATTGCGATATTGGGAGACTTTATGTCAGAAGGCTGAATTTTTAGTTTGACAAATGAAAGCCCTCAACATAGTTTGCCATAAAGTTTCATTGTCAGAGCTATGAGAGCGTGTTAGATTTTGATGAGAAGTAGCTAATTTTACTCATGATGAATTTGAAAAGAGCTCTAAGGTATTGAGAGGACTCCATGACAAGTCTGCTGACATTGGGGCTAATATTGATAGCGTTACTGCTAAAATTTGAAGCCTCTAGAGAGAACTTAAGCATTCAATGTCATGTACGATGGACCTTCAGGCAGAGCAGGATAGATAAGCTTGGAAAACACAGAGGGAGCAATAGCAATTTCAGACTCGGCATCGTGCTGTGGTTGCTACCGAAGATGCTCTGAGTCGAGTCGTGGAGAATTTACAAAATAATAAGATAGAAAATGAGGCTCTTACTATTATTGTATCTCAGCTTAGAGACTTGTAATCTCATCTACCTTGATGTATTTTCTATTTATTTTATCTATCTTTTCCTTATGCTTTGAATTGTATCAGTTATCTTTGTTCCTAGAGTCTCTTGAGTCTCTTTCCTTTGTAGCATGACTCCTATGTCGAGTTGTGTTTCATATGTACTTGTGTATTTTTCATGAATAAAATCTAGACCACCAGCATGCTGCTTCATGATTGCTGCTTAATGGATTTGATGATTTGTTGGTGAGATGAAAATGTCTTCAACCCTATGCTTTGTGCTTTGGTGGACTTGTTGTAAATTTCATCTTGAAATTTGGAATTTGCATTTTTCTCCTATCTTGGCTTTGTGCCTTAATGGACTTGATGGAGTCAATGATTCATTCTTTGAGATGAGAACATCTTCGGTCCTATGCTTTATGCTTTGATAGACTTGATGAAGATTTCATCTCAAGGATTTGTATCATGTGTCTTTTTTTATCCTGGCTTCATGCTTTGATGAATTTGATAGAGGAAATTCTTGACTTGTCTTGAAGGCTTGTCAGGCAATGCAAAATTACCTTTTGCCCAAGCTACTTTTGTGGGCTTGTAGAAGGATGTCTGTCGACAACTTAGCTCTCAAAGCTTGTATTGGGTCAATGGGGAATAGTCACCAGTCTTGCATTCTGTGTGTAACAGACATGTTGATAATGTAACTCCCTCAGTTTAGCCTTTGGCTTTGTATGAACATTGAGATGACTTCTTCGATCTTTTTCTTTCTACTTGATTGGACTTATTGAAGAAGAAATTTCCTTCGATCTTTGCTTTTTGCTTTAACAGACTTGTTGAAGGAGTTGAGATTTCATAATTGACATTGATACCAAACTCGGCTTAGTGCCTTCTTGAGTAAGGATATTTTTTATCATAAAAAATTTTGAACAATGACCTTATGACCAATAGGGATGATGTCCCAGTCTGGGCCACTTGAACTCACCAAGTTGGAGAGATTTGGAGATTTGGATGCTTTTGTCATTGCACTAATGAAGTAGGAGGATCCCTTACTACAGCCTTTGTGGCATGTTGAGTAAGTAGATCTATCAGCGACTCGATCGTATTTGGGCGTGTTGAGTTCAACCTTATACACCCACTTGAATCTTGAACTTGAGCAATTGATGGAGGATTTTATCATCGGAGTAACGAGATGGGGATATCTTATTATGGCCTTTGTGGTATGTTGAATAAGTAGACCTGTCAGTGACTCAGCCATATTTGGGCATGTTGAGTCTAACCTTATACACCAACTCAAGCCTTTAGATTTGATGTACGGATGGAAGATGTGTTCCAACTTGATTTGTTAAAGTTTGTAGACTTGAAAATTTTTTTTTGGTCAGTAAGACTTTTAAACTTGAGAATTTAAATACATAATTTTGAGTGTGCATATGGGGATCTTGACATTAGGCATAATGTCAACCAAAATACAAGAAGGGACCCCATGTCTTACAAGGAAAGCTTGACATTTTACTATAAAAAATTTAAAAAAATGCCCCCTATATGACGGGGGATTTTTACTTTATTTCGAAAATGCATTCTTGTGTTATAAGAGAATTTCCAAGAAAAACTTACACATGTGATTGACAAGGAAAACTTCAAGTGTAAAATTTATTTGATTGCACTTTTATGTGTAATATTTTTTTAAATATCGACCATTGATTGGTTGCATTGGTCTTTCACCTTTGAAGTCAACGAGCTGGTATGCTTCTCCTTGATATACCTTTTCAATGACGAAAGGTCCTTCCCAATTAGGCTCAAATTTATTGCCAATTTTGTGATGAGGGATGATTAGTCTTCTCAGCATCAGGACAAACTCCCCTTCTTGAAAAGCTTCAAGGACGTACTGTATAATTGAATGCTTTGGACATATGCACTTGATAGACTTTAGATTTTGCTAAGCTTGGAGCCTAATCTCATCAAGCACATCAAGCTCTTCCATCTGTAGATAAGTATTCTCATATTGGGTAAGATCTTATTGAATGGCTACTCGGAGTGAAGGTAGTTCAACTTTGAGTGGTAGAACTGCTTCAGTTCCAAACACTAGTGCATAAGGAGTTGATTTTGAGGAAGTCTTGTAAGTGGTACGGTAAGCCCATAACCCTTCCACAAGCTTGGTATGCCACTCCCTTTTATTTCTTGTGAGAATTTTTTAAGTAATTTGACTAGTGTTTTGTTGAAAGCCTCAACCAAGCCATTTGCCCTCAGATTATAAATTGATGAATATCGCCAATCAATCTTATGTCGATCAGTAAATCTATGGACTTTAGTGCTTTTGAAGGCTGACCCATTGTCTGAAATGATTCAGCACGACACACCAAATCTATAGATAATGTTATGGGTAAAGAAGTTTGTCACCTGTTCAGCTGTAACTTCCTTGAATGGAGAGGCTTTAGCCCAGAAATAATCGATGGCTAAGATGAAGCGGCGGTGGCTGATGATGGTGGATCAATCAATTACATCCATCCCCACACTCAAATGACCAAGATGCTATCATTAAGTGATTTGGAGGTTGATGAATTATATTCGCGGACACATTGGCATCTCTTCGATACAATCTTTTACCATAGGCGGCGGTAGTATCCCATTCTTTTGATTTTGAAAGCCATTTTGGGACATCATAGCCTCATCTACTTGAAGGATCTATGATAAACGGTATTACCAACATAAGCATACAGTCGAAGCATTTTTCAAGTTGTGTAGCTATCGACTTATTGCTTGGCAATTTTCCTTCCTTGAAGTAGTTGGTGAAGGGTTGTCTTCAATTTCCCTTCTCTTCTATTATATGAATTTCATTTTGTGGTTTTGGCGCTTCCTCAGGTTTAAGTCTTTGCTCTTGATCGGCTTAAGGCTTATCTTGTTGACTTTGAGAAGCAACTTGTAGAGTGTGAGCAACATGAGCTACATCTCGATTTGCATTTGATGACCCTCTTCCAGGGGATCTTAGATTCTTGGCTCTAAGACGGCTCTGACACTAATTACTACGTAGTCTTCATCATCCATACTCGCCATTTCTTTAGCTAACTTAACTAAACATTCTACTTTGCTATTCTTAGCTCGGGGGACTCGAGTCATAATGACATTTGGGATTTGCTTCATAAGCTCGAGAACTTGCTTGTGGTAGTAAGCCAATTCAAGCTTGTTGATTTTGTAAAGGCTCGCACTTGCTTAATGATGACTTGAGAATCGTCATACACTTGCAGATTCTGGACTCCCATAGAAATAGCTTCCTCTAGACCTGCCACCAACACTTCATATTCTGCTTCATTATTGGTTCATGGTTGAGTCAGTCTATAGGAGTGCCTCATTATACCACCTTCTGGCATGATCAAGATGAGACTGATTCTGGCTCGAGCCTTTGGGAGGTTTGAGGATTGAGTGTACTTGATAGATGAAGCTCCATTAAAATATAATTCCTACATTTGCTACTTTTCTTTTTCATATATATGCATGATCCGCTCATCAGGAAGATCATCATTAAGTGATGAATCTGCTGGGATAGGATGTGCAGCAAGAAAATCTACTAAAATTTGCCCCTTTTTGCTTTTGGGGAACATATGTAATATCAAATTGTAGCAGGAGGACAACCCATCATGCCAAGTGACCTGTCAACGTTGGTCTTTCATCAAGAACTTCAATAGATTGATCCTTGGGATGAGAGTAATTTTATGAGATAATGTGACATATGGCAAAATTAACAAATAATGTTTCAATTGGAGAATAACACTTAGCTCTATTAGTCTTCAATAAATGTAGTACATAGCATTCTCCTTTCCTTCATCATTATGTTGCGCCAATAGTGCACCTAGAGATTCTTCCAGTGCTACTGTGAATAAGATGAGAGGCTTTCTTGGGATTGGGGCTGTAAGAATAGGTGGATTCACCAGATATTTCTTGATACTGTCGAAGGCCTCTTGACATTCTTCATCCCATTTGAAAGGAGTTTCCTTCTTTATTAGTTTTGCAAAGGGTTGACATTTTCCTGATATATTTGATATAAATCTTCTAATAAATGCAAGATGTCCCTGTATAGAACAAAGTTGGTGAAGGCTCCTTGGAGGAGGCATTTTGACTATTACTTTGATTTTGTTGGGATCAATTTCAATCCTTTTGTGGTGCACAACATATCCAAGGAACTTTCCCGAGGAGACTCCAAAGGCGTACTTGAGAGGATTCATTTTGAGATCATATTTTCTAATTCTTTCAAAGATGATCCTTATGTCACCAAGGTGATCTTTGCGATCTATACTCTTGACAACAAAGTCATCAATGTACTCTACTTTTTGATGAGTCAGCTCATCAAAGATGCACATCATAGCCCTTTGGCATGTAGCTCCAGCATTCTTCAAGCCGAAGGGCATGACTGTGTAGCAGTATATACCGATTGGTGTCTTGAATGAGGCATGTTTCTCATCTTCAGGAGCCATTTTTATCTGATTGTAATCTAACGATCTGTACATAAATGAGAACATGTCATGGTTTGGTTATCCACTATGATTACATACAAGTGGAAAGTCATCCTTTGGACATACTTTATTAAGTCCCTGAAGTCAATACATATACGAATCTGTCCATTCTTTTTCTTCAGTAGAGCGATATTAGCTATCCAGTCGATATATTTTTTTCTCAAATGAAACCAGCTTTAATGAGCTTTTTGGTTTCTACAACTACCTGCTCTTCAATCTCCAGTCTCATTCACCTAGAGGCCTGCTTGACTGGTGTTGCATTTGATTTGATTGCTAGTCTGTGAACTGCTACATCAAGGGATAAGCCTGACATCTTGGCATATGTCTAAGCAAAGTAGTCCCTGAATTCACAGAGCAGTGCTTTTAATTCTTCCACTTTATCTTCAAGAAGTAGAGTACTGATAAACATTGGGCGAGGCTTTTCCTCATTTCCCAGTTAATTTCTTTGAGTTCATCCATAGCAGCCACCTACACACCATCTTCAAGCTCTTTAGGTGTTGGTCTGGCTTCTACTTCATCATTATTTACAAGACTGACTTCCAAAATGTCATTTTCATTTTCATTATCACTCTCAACTTTTATTCCTTTTATAACATAACGGGTGTATTCTCTTAGACCATTATCTTGGATGAACCCAAGGCCTTTGGTAGTATGCTTGTTTCTTCTACAAATGGTTTGAGAGCCTTTTGGGTACCACATCATCTCAAAGAGCTTAGTCCTTTCTTACTTGCTCCAACATGGACTCCATACTTGTGCATTAGGTGTTTTATCTTTGGAGAATAATATTTTGGTATCTTTGTAGGCACAGATTCTTCCTCTTCAGATAACTACATTTCCCAATCGGATCTTCTCCTTGACATCCCTTAGATTTATAAAACAGGCTTCCTGGCCCATGTTTTTTAGGGAGGGGAGGTACATAGAAAGTCACAAGTTCTTTGACATTGTGGACTTCTCGAGGGGTGATTTGTTTAAATGTTGGGGAGGAACAGGAGTGACTACGAGTGTAATCTCTACTATTGACAAATCTATGATTGTTTTAAATAGGTGCATTGCACCTTGCCTTTGAATTTGGAAGGAACACATTCTTCCTCTTCTTCTTCAGTATCATTGCCTAAATGAGGGATAGTGCTACTTATTTTAGACTTATTCTTTATATCCTTAGAGATATTTGAAATAATCTCTTTTCCTTTATTTGTTTTAATTTCATCCTTCTTTTAACTTATCCTTTTGTGGGTTTTGAAGTAGATGTAGTATTTATTAGTTGTTCAATTAGTTTTGACTCTTTTGGAAGAAAGTAACTGGCATCTTGATATATCTTCATTTCATGCACCATAAAAGGTTGCATGTCACCACAATTTTGCATTCTTCCCCATCCTTTGTATATTTCATACATTGATGCAATGTAGATGGGACAATGCCATACTCATGAAGCCATGGTCGGCCCAGAAGAGCTCTGAATGAAGCATCTGCATCGATCACATGAAATTTTGGCTTATATGTAGAGGTCTCCGAATTTAAAAGGGTGGATGAATGATCCAACAAATTTTTGTCCCTTCTCATTGAAACTTTGAACTAGGACTTTATCTCATCCCAGATGTTGTACATCTAGAGATAGCTACATGAGGGATCTTAGGTTTATACGATTTACAGAAGAACTAGGATCAATCATGATCTATAGTGTTATAACTTCATCACTTTCAGCTGTAACATATAGAAGGCAATTTTGCTCTGTAGTTTCAAGCATAAGATCTTCTTCTAAAAATGTGATGGCTGGAGGATCTTGAACGTGCAAGTCTCCATTAGACAGTGCTCAGTAAAATATGCTTCAAATTTCTCTAGCTCTTTAAGAGCCTCAATTAGAGTATTATGGAGATCTTCTGACATAAGAAGTGCTTCATATACACTGAGCTGTGCTAGAATTTTTCTTAAATGGGATAGAATGTTATTGTCAATCCCCTTATTTGGTGAAGGCTTCTTGTTTGAATCCTCAGGGATAACTTTTTCATTGATTTTAATTTCTTTTCCTTTATCTTTATTTATTTTCTCTTTCCTCTATTGAGATGGCAGCACTCGACCACTTCTCAACTGCACTTGAGCTACTTCTTCTGAATATGAATCTTAGATGAATTGGTTGCTTTAGCATCGGCCTCTGCCCCGTTTAATGATGGGCTTGAAGATTCAGAATCACGCCAATTTTATATTCTTCATGTCTGCCAACATGGCGTGCTCTGATTCATCTTCATTTGAAACGAGTTCCTCTAAGTTGTTATCGACTTCATGTACCATCAAGCAAGATTGATTGAAGTTCTTCATCTTCTTCCCTTTCTTGATTGTAGCAGTAATAAAATCAGCAAGTGTGATGGGTCTTCTTGCTAGTTGTATGTAATCATCCATATTGTTGATGATTTTTGCTTTAATATGTAACCATCCATGCTGTTGATGATCTTTTGTGGTACAATCTTTTTCTTTTTCTTTGACTTATTCTTTTGCTTGGCAGACTTTTTGGCTTTTCTTTGCGATACTTGGCTAGACTGCCTTTCATGAGATGAACTAGCTTTTACATAACTTGGGTTATCTTTCAACTCAAGTAAAATGGTGATTTCCACTGAATTCATGGGCCGCCTTCCAATCGTTTCAACATCTTAATAGTCTTTTTAGAAACTGCAACTTGCAATCCTTCATCATCAACCAATTTCTCCTTGCCTTTATCTTTACTTGATGGCACTGAAGAGGAGGTGATTACCTTTGCGGATTCTTTCTTCGGATGCATAAATACACTATCTGATAGTGTGAATTCTCCATTTCTATATTTTCGCTCTAGCCAATCTTTGAATATGTAGCAATCTTCAATGAGATGGTTGAGCACCCAATGGTATGGGAAATAGTTAGGATTATCAGCTTGCCCAGCTTCTTCAGGTCTTTTACAATATGGTAGTTGAAGCTGCTTTGAGTGCATGTTTAAATAACTTAGCCACACTTTCCCTCTTAAAAGAATATTCTTTATTCAGCTTTTCTTTGAGAGTTGGAGCCATTGAGTCATTTGCTCCTTTCACTTGCTTTGGTCGCTCACTTTCGTTGAAGTGACCTCGAGGCACATCATTACCTCAAGTATGAGCTTGGGTTGTGGGAGGATTGAATAGTTTGGCTTTTCTTGGTAAGCGGATTGCTTCCCTTTGTCCACATTGTAAACTATCCACTTTCCTATATCTTTCTTGAAGGAAGTGTGCTTCACCCTTCTTTGGATCTGAAACTTTTCCTTTTTTGAATTTATCTGGATGGCTATCAGAGCGTGATAAATTTAATTTTTCAAATTTAGCCACCCTATCAAGCAGCTCTTGAAATGTGGTAATTGAAGCCATGCAAAGATAAGGCACCATCTTGTCATCAATGTTGCCCATAAGTAATTGAATTGCATGCTCTTCTTCTAATTATTGTTCACATTTCATACTCATATTTCTCTAACGTGTGATGTCACTAGTTACTGATTCCTCCTTCTTCCTTTTCTCAAGGATGAGATCAGCAATAGTTATTTTCTTGACTGCGCTGGCAAATTTTTTAACGAACATGATCTCAAGTTTCATGGAGATCTTAACTGAGTCATTTGGCAACTCAACATACCATTCAAAAGTAGTGGAAGTGAAACTGCTGACAAACTAGTGGAACGATAATGCATTGTTACCCCTTATGTTATGACAAGATGCTTTGAACTTGGCTAGATGTTGCTTGGGATTGCCATTTTTGTCAAATAAATTAAACTTCAACATTGAGTATCCTTTTGTGTATAAAATTTGATCATACTCCATGGGATATGGCCGACCCTTGCTCACCAATTTTTTACACTTTTCAGTATATAGCTTTGATCTTCTCATTCAAAATAATATCAAGTTGAGAGGCTATCACAACTTCATATGTGCTCTATCCATTTTGAGAAGCAGGTTGTCGAGCTGACTCGTTCACTTCAGCCCTCACTTCAGGCTCAATTTGCACTCTCGAAGCGTGTGAGATTAAGTTTATTGGAGGGTTATCGTAGGCACTATTAGAGGCTTGGTGATTATTTAGAGGGACAGGTGTTGGACCTACTACAATATTTTTTTGCATTAACTGCATCATCATTTCACTCATTTTTATGTAAAACTTAGCAATTTCTTTATCCTTAGCTTTCATTTGGCATTGAATTTGTCTCTATGCCTCTACTAAATTGGTTGTGTCTGTGAAGGTGGGATTTTCTTTCCTTTCTCCTTCTTCTTCTTCTTCTTATTGTTCCTCTCCTAAAGAACCAGAGGATGCTTCCTCTATTTAAACATTCTATTGTTCTTCAGGTTGAGGGGGAGGTGCTGATGTAAGGTGCTTATGTTGATATTGGCACACGCCAGATGACTCACCGACTTGTTGTACTATGTACACTATTTTGATAGTCGTTATATCTTCTTCTCCTTATTCAATTTTTTAGACATAGATCTCTGATCGGCGTCTCCAATGGACTTTCGACTCCAAGTGTGGAATTAGGAATTCTTCGATTAGAGCTCGATAAAGCTTCTCCTCTGGATGGAGTTGATTGGCGATGATCCCCGGAAGATTCTCTTCCAATTGAAACTTTATCATCTTTTAGGCTCCCATCGAGCTTTGAGTTGGGATGGATCTCAAAATGCACCGAAGTCATCTGTATTTTCTTTAAGATAATTTCTTTTTGAGGCCTAAGCCTCATATCTTGCCTTTCCACGGACCTTTCCAGGATTCTGGACACGTGGTCCAAGTGTCACACCGATGCTCACCGCATGAGACTTGAATTTGTTGGTGTCTTGTTGGGATTATGGGATGAGGTCTCCTTTGAGGAGTAGTTGTAACATCCCTGACAACAGGACCCTGATATTTTCTTTTCATTAGTCCTCTCTTCTTAACAACTTGGAGGACCCGATGCACTCTCACAGATATAATTTTAGGTTTTCTTATTGGAGGAGATGGAGTATGGCCGTCAGTCCGTAAGAAAGACCGACTAGTAGAGCTATTCCATTTTACCCATTTAAGGTTGTCAAACCTTATTATACGTAGGAACACTCTCTGCTGGATCCATAATTGGCTATGCTACTGGCTACACAGACAATAATTGTTGAGCACGTAGCTCAAGACTTCTCTTTCTTCTTTGCCTCCAGCTGAGCTTGCTTCTAGATGAAGAAGCTTCAGTATCATGCCTTCCCAGGGCAAAGGGTTCAGCTGGAAGGGTTGTGTTGTTCTAAGAAATTAAGGAGATAGTCCTCCCAGTAACAACCCTCTTCATGATGGGAGTCTGTGAGCGACCAAGCCTCTCAAAGATAGAAGGTTTCTTGAGGTTCCCAAAGAATAATAGAGTCCGGCCCTTAGCGGGCCTCTTCAGATATACATGATGTGCAAGACGCAAGCTTCAGAGATTGAGGCCTGACGGTGACCAATGGAAAGTCAATGCTACCAAACCGATGGTAGTCCTGTTTCCGATAATGACATTGGCCAAGCAAATGTTGGTGCCATCTCCGAGAGTAACAGTGACGGGAGTGTTCTGTAGAGCCATTCTGGATGTTTAAAGATAAAGATTAGCAATTGAAAATAGCTACACTATCCCTTTCTTACAAAATATGGACATAATAAGACAAAACATACAAAAGCATCTAAATAAAATCTTAAATGACTTAAGACTCTATCTAGAAAGCTTTTAAGTTTTCTCTTTCAACTTCTCATTTTTAATTTCATTTTCATTTATCATTTCATTTATTTTTTTATATACTCCACAACCATTATAACTAGATTCGACTAGCCAAAGATGGAAAGAGAAACTTATCCCTAGCGGAGTCTCCAGAAATCTGTGAGATCCAAAAATTCGCCACCAACCACTTTGATAAAAAGAGTGTTTTAAGTGTCGGTGAAAATTTCAGAAGGCAGATGAATATTAGATAAGACATTACCCAGAGATTTCACCCTCATTTTGTGAGGACTTTAGATCTAGTTCTAGGTTTCTATAAAGCCCCTATAGTTAATTATCCCTCTCAATGAGAGAGCACTTTTGATTAGTCGATGAATCGTAAATAAATAGAATATAATAGTGAGTGGAGTTTAAGATTTATGAAATTTATCATTTAATTTAAAACTTTTGTGGGGAAATGATGCACCCAATCTAGATCCCATGGTTCAATCATCAGATCCATGATCCACTTAGTCGAGGGAGGTAGTCGATAACCTAACCAAGGATCCTTCAACACATGGGTTACGCCGCCCAAGTCCTCAGACTGGGTGGAGTTTATCTAAGGAGACAAATATAAGTCAACCTTAGCTAATAGAGAGTTTTTCCCAATCAAACACATTATATATTTCACAGCTCAAAGAGCAAAGCTATTGGGGAACATATGGGTTATGGCCGTGACCATAATTTAGTAGTGCCATATCACAGAGAACCACCCGGTCAGAGGGCTCTGGTAATAACCGCCATTTATATGGTGTCATTTTGTGGCAAAATCACGTAGACAGAGGACATGGGCCATGTCCTTACAGGTTTAAGATTATTTGAGTGTAAAAATAATTATACATTTGATTTGACATTAGCTCTTTGTGAGCAAAAGCTTCTTAATTTATCACCCGAGATAAACAGTTGTGAAGGGATGGATTGATTTTAATTTTAATTAATTTATATATTTTGTTTTTTTATATTTGTAATATTTGATCATTTTATAATTGATTTAGATTTAAACATGTGATCATTGATCATTTAAAAATATACTAACGATAATCTTTAGTAAACCTTGTCAACTATGCATGCTTCCTTGCAGAGGATCAGGTCTCAAATTCATTGCTCCCATATTTATAATCCTCTAAACTTGGTCAACTCTAGCTTGAGCGTAGAGGATTTAGTTTTGAGACTTTCTCTTAGGAGTTTGAATTTGAGAAGTATCAATAGATTTATCATTTGTTATTTTTATGATAAAATTAGCTTCAAATTTTATTAAATGAAAATTTTTATAATATCATAATCAAATTTTTATGTTTTGTTAACCTAGACCCAGTTCTAAGACCAAACCTGGATGTAGATATATGCTCTTTTATTTTGCACAGGACTTGCATATCTTTTTAGATGCTTAATCTAATGAATACTTCAACATACATACGAGTATCTGTTCTTTTAAAATATTGCATGAACATTTAGATGTCTAAGTTGAAGTAATTATGTTCGGCATGACATGTGTTAGATTGTAAGCATAAGTTTAGATATGGCTTTTTTGGTTTTGTTAACCCAGACCCGGTCCTAAGACCAAACCGGAAAGTATAGTTATCTATTCTTTTGGTATATGACTTGTATATTTTTTTAAGTGTCTGACTTAGTGGACACTTTAATATACATACGAGTATCTATTCTTTTTTAAAATATTGTATGGACATGATGTCAAATTAAGTTTTGATTAAGACCGGTCCTAAGACCAAATCGGGAAGTAGATATCCATTCTTTCACATTGCATTTGGGTGGCATATTTCTCCTAAATATTTGATCTTGTAGACATTTCAACATACATACAAGTATCTGTTCTTTTAAAATGTTGTATGGACATTTAAATGTCTAAGTTACGGTGACTATGTTTAGTATGATTTGTGATCTTTAATACATGTTATAAAATAAGTAGAGATCTATTCTTGATCAAGCATGTATCTATCTTGAATTCAACATTCCAAACACAAACCAAATGAGTATCTATTCTAGATGATCAAGCATGTATCCATTCAAAGAGATAAGATATCTTACTTACACATCAAGTGAATTTGTTCTTAATGATATGAATTTAAACCCTTCTTGATTTGACATGAATCAAACATGTATATCTTTATATAATATACATTTAACCTTTTAAAATATTTGCTAAGCATCGGGAATATCTATCTTAAGGGAGAGTTGAAGAAAGGTTATGAATCACGCATTTGCATGTCACATCCAAACTTTTTATGCATATTAGAATTTTGATGGATAAAGATTAATTCAAATGTAAACTCGTATATGAGTTTGAATTCAATACTTTGAATTTGAAAGAGAGCTATAATCTTAGGGAATAGCCATTCTAAACTTAATTAATGAAGGTCAAGGAAGTTTAGATTTTATGCTTATGAAATCTTATTTCAAGACACACTTCACACATTCATAGAAAGGGAAGAATGATACTAATGCTAATGAAGCTAGCCACTTACTTCCCATCTTTCATTGTTTCTTTCTTTTAAATGATAATCAACTAGAATTTGGGCTTCGTATGAAGTAAGTAATTTTGGAGGATCATGTCTTACCTTCATACTAATGCAAGATATAGATTTGACACTTTCTTATGGGTGTAATATGAACATTTATTAGGTAAAATGCCACTTTAACATTACCAATCAAATAAAAGGGTTTAAAATCACACTAAACTTCATTTCAAATGGAATTTCTAAAGCCCATTAACTCAAGTATGAAGCATTCTTTTCTTCCTCTCTTCCTTATCATGATAATTTCATAAAGCTTAGGTTTCATAAGCTAAATAATCATACTAAGTTTGATAAACTTAGAAAATCTAAAATTTTCTTATACAAGATTAAGAAAATCTAAAATAATGATTTTTATGATTGAGAAAAATCTAAAATCTTCTTTACACAAGGTTAAGAAAATCTAAAAATTTTACTTAAAAATAAAAATTGATTTTTATGATTGCAAATGATCAAGCCATAGGAGGAGGCAAAATAAACAAGGTAATCTTAAGTCTTGCAACATTGGATTTATGGTAACATGACAATCTTTAAAGTTCATACCATCTCTATTAGACTTTCTCTTTATCATTTTTACATAAGCCCATTTATAAGACTAAGTGTAATGGGCCTTCCCTTTATTTAAAAAAAAGAGATTTCACTAATTCTAAATGGGCTAATTCTTTATAAGCCAATTTAAGAAATTTTTAGGATAGGCCAAGTATGAAGAAAAAGCTCATGACATTATTATCCATTCATAATATCATTTACTATTTTTTTAGTTATTTGTCATGTCCCCTTTTATCATGACATGCATTCATAAATGAAAGGAAGACTTTTCTTCCCTTTTTTTGCATCACACACTTTGGTTGAAAAAGAGAACTTCCTTCCTTTTCACTCCTATTTTTAGTTATTTCTTCCTTATATTCATGCTTATTTCATGAGTGATTAAGAGGAGAATGACAAAGGAAATGAAAGCTTTTCCGTAGATCCATGCTCATTTTAGGAGTAATTAAGAAGAGAATGAAAAAGAAAATTAAAATTTTCCTTAGATCCATGCTCATTTTTTGAGTCATTAGAAAGAGAATGAAAATGGAAATTAAAGCTTTTCCTTAGATCCATGCTCATTTTAGGAGTCATTAAGGGGAGAATGACAAAGGAAATAAAATCTTCCTTAGATCCATGCTCATTTTAGGAGTCATTAAAGAGAGAATGATAAAGGAAATAAAATCTTCCTTAGATCCATGGTCTTTTTGGAGTCATTAAGGAGAGAATGACAAAGGAAATGAAAACTTCCTTAGTTCCATGCATATTTTATGAATAATTAAGAGGATAATGACAAAGGAAATGAAAACTTTCTCTCCATTTCAATGACATGTAGAAAAGCCATAGAAATTAATGGGATGACACAAATCCCATTTCCATTTTTTGGGCTCATGCTAAATGGGCTAGTATTTCTTATAAATAAGAGAGAATTCTTCTCTTATGAAAGCTTTACCCTCCCATTTCCCTCATTCTGCTCACAAGATAAATTGCAAGTGTAAGTATTCTAAGAGAGTTCACCCACCTTTCAAAGGAAGAGATCACCAACAATTGAGCTTATTTTTAATTCATATTATATCAATTTGTAAGTTATATCTAACTTGACATTTTAAGTTTATCCATCATCATCTCATATGAATGGATATTTGATAACAAAATAAGACTTAAGTCATGCAACCATAAGATACTTTCCTTTCCATTTTTAATTATTCATAAGCATATAAAGATTGTTGCAAGATAACCAAATGAAACATGGACAAATATTCATACTAATCACAAATCTGAAATTTTAAACTTGATTAAGCAATCATTCATGCTGATTTTTTTTAGCTCAACCTTATTTCATGACTTAGGCAAAGGGGAGGCAATCATGTCATAAATATATGCTTAATAATAAGACAAGACTTAAGTCAAATGACACATAAGATGTCTTATTTTGAAATAACCCACCCATATAGTATATAAAGATGTACTTGATAATGAAGTAAAGTTTAAATCATACAATGCATTGGGTGTCATATTTCTATTTCTCACTCATTCATGTAGCATAATCACCATTTAGGCAAAAAAAAATTGAATTTTAAGCAAGTAGTTGCAACATTATATGAAGATTTAAATAATAATTGAACTAAGCATGAGTGAACATATTATAATTACCACATGATATGATGGTTCAAATAACAATTAAACTAAGCATGAATGAACATATACACATGTTTTTCTTCTTAACAACTTAGGAATTTACACATATTTTTTTGTTTATCAAAATTTTTAGCCTCCTCCCATTCCCAGATATACGCCGGAGACTAAGCCTTCCCATTACGTTAAGAAAGGCGTGTATGGTAGGTGTCATGAGACACTACAATCGAAAATTTATTTGCCCACTACGCCAAGAAAGGTGTGCATTGGTTAACATAGCATATCAATGCATGTCCTTGCCATGTTGGAACAACGTGAGCAAGTACTTATTTTATAGAACAATTTTCCTGCCATGTTGGAACAACGTGAACATATACTTATCACAATAGATTTTTCTGCCATGTTGGAACAACGTGAATAGGTACTTATTACATTAGATTTCCCTGCCACATTAGAATAATGTGAACAAGTACTTATAAATTTCCACATTGAACAATGTGAACCATACTTATCTCAAAAATTTTCCGCCACGCGAATAACGAGGTCAAGTTCTTATAAAAAATTCTCCACCGCATTTGAACAATGTGAATGGGAACTTATCACAATAATTTCAAACTTACATTTACACATAAGCATACATGTATTATATACTTAAACAAGACATATCACATTTGTGAGTTTAGCTAAGCATTGCATTGAAAATATTACTAATAAGAAATTATCACATGATTTTTTATTGCATATGTCATTTCTCCTTTTTTTTGTTCAATATGAGGGATGAAATACCTTCCCCAAGTTTAGTGAATAAGATAACATTCATGTGTTAAACTATAAACATATGCTTCACTTCTTGCTACGCATAGTTAACATTCAACCTTCCATAATAAAGCCATATGCTTCACTTCTGTGAGGGAAATCAGCAAATGGAATAGGTGTTTATGCCAAGCATAGCTAAAATTCAACCTTTCATAATGTGTCATGAATCTAAGGAAGAAATTTCTAGTTTACAAAAGAAATTTATGAATCTAAATTTCACTACTCTTTTTATGCTTGTATAAGCTTGAGGAGGCATTAAAGTAAGGAGTATAAACAAAACTCATGCTCATATGAAGAAAATGAAGAGATTTTACTTAAGAAATCAAATATGAATGATACTTGCATTTGGATTTACCAAATCAAGAAAAGAAATCTGAAAATAAACTTTGCTCAAATCATCATTCCCATGATAGCAAAATAATCAAAGGAAGCAAAGTAAGATAGTTCCCATAAGATTAGATGAATAACTTTAGAAAATTAATATGTAGTGGCATATGCATTTGAATTCATGAATCTGAAAAATCTGAAGGCTAACTCCCAAATCACCATTTTATATGGTAACAATTCATGTAATAGAGAAGATGAGCACTACGAATATCTCCCCAACCACCTATCTCTCTTCCTCCTTTTTTTTTAAAGAGAACAATGTAGGGAATAAATCTGATTTTTCTTATCCAATCAGAAGGATGAAATGGAGTTAGGTAAGAATGAAGCCCATGATTGATCCCTAATTGTAAGAGAATTAAAGCTATGATAAGCTCACTTATAGATTTTACAATTTCAGATGTAGTTAAAGAAAAGGCTTCAAACTAATAAGGCATGTTAAAACCAAACCCATTTCATATCCTAGATAGAAAAATATATAACATGGAAGAGGTAAAACCACATATGGATTAAAGGAAGAGCCATGCAACATTTCTAATTTCATTTCCACACTTTCAACATCATTTTAAATATGCAAAAGGTACATGGCAAACCCAATTTCACCCAAATAGAAATATAGAGCATTGGAAAGTGAAAGGAGTTTGCACATAGCTAGGATTTGAGCCACACAACATCTCTAAACACATTTCCATGCTTCCAATTTTATGTTAGTATATAAAAGAGACTTAGCAAGTGTCAATCTATCCCAAACAACAAATTGAAACAAGAGAAGAAAAAAAACTTTGCAAATAGCTTAGGGTTTGAGCTACACAACATCTCTAAACCCATTTCCATACTTCCAATTTCATTTTAGGCATAGAAGAGAGACTTAGAAAGTGTCAATCCATCCTAAATAGCAAATTGAAATATGAAAAGAAAAAGAAACTTTGCAAATAGCTTAGGGTTTGAGCCACACAACATCTCTAAACCCATTTCCATACTTCCAATTTCATTTTAGGCATATAAGAGAGACTCAAGTGTCAATCCATCCCAAACAGCAAATTGAAATATGAAAAGGAAAAAGAAACTTTGCAAATAGCTTAGAGTTTCAAGCTATACTTCACTTCAAACCCCTCCCAGCACTTCTAACTTTTATGTAAGCATATGAAAAGGATTTAGCAATTATCATCCCATATAAACAGAAAATCTGGAGCATAAAAAGAGAAGGAAACTTATATATAACTTAGGGTTTGAGCCATACACCATCTCAAATTCTATTTTAGATTTCAGATTTCATTTTAACATGTGAAAGAGACATAGAAAATGTAATTTCATCCATGGAAAATCATTTCAAGTAAGCTAGAAGCATGAAAATCGACAAGTAATAGAAAATAACATGATATTTGGCCCATACATCATCCTAAATCTTTAAGTAGAAACCCTAATATCATTTTAAGCCAGAAAAAAGAGGAGATTCGGCAAATCATACTCTCCAAATGAAACCAAGTGAATAAAACATGCTTAGGGTTAGATAGAGATGACTTGGAGGTGTCGATTTGCAAGAGAGGAAGAAGAAGAAAGGAATCAAGTCGAATTTCGATTTCGAGAAGAATGGTAGAAGGAGGTTTGAATGCTCTGCAGCTACCACGGATGGGAATCAGGCTCGATCGGGCCTCATGCAAGGGAGGAGAAGAGGATCAGGAATGAGAGCAAGCGGATCGCACGAGAGGGAGAGAGGGAGAGTTCCGAACGAGAACCAAAAAGGGATCTCATGAATGACCCCTAGCCACTCAGCCTTGGGATGTTAGAATCGATCACCCCTTTTTGATTGGTCACATAACGAACCAATAAGGGATAAGTGCTTTTAATTAGGTTAATAAATGGTGCTCACGATAAGGATTAGAGGGTTTTAAGTGGATGTTAGTGGCTTAAGTATGAATTAACTGGATAATAGCATCATAATTAATATTTTTGCGCCAAAAATTATGAAATTATTTCGTGTAGTGAACCATATCAATATAGATGTCAATTTTAGGTGTTTTCATTATGTCGGATGCAATGACGTAGTCGATTTCACAATCGAAGGTCATTTGGACCACGTCGATAATGATGATTTGAGTAAAATCAGGCGTAATTTTTGCGTAATTTTATTTGGGATTAATTTTAATTATCACTTATTAATTGATGATAATTTTGTTTTAATTATCTTTGATATCTTAAATGCAATTGTGAAGTTGATTTCTTAAATTGAGGCAATTTTTTACCAAATATAATTATGATTAAGAATTTCAAATTTTCCAATGTGTGTTTCTGCATTTCATAAATGTCACCCTTATTGCTTAATTCAAGTTATGGAATGTATGTGTAGGTCAACAGGTATAGGAAATTGACTTGTATCTTTCTTTCCACCAATCATCTGACGCGTCAATCGTCTTCTTTCTAGGATCCCATCCCAGACCAGTTGATTCTTGTCTCAACTCCTTCCATAATTTCCAATCCTTTTTCAATTGATCCAATTTATTTTTAAGTTAGGTCATGTTATAATCCCTTCCAGTTATTCTCCCAACCCTTTTTTATTAAAATAGGTTATCAGTATATTTCCTAAGTCTATATCTTTAAGACAAAGATCACAAAATATTATTTTCACCTCTCTCTCTCTCTCTCTCTCTCTCTCTCTCTCATGTAGCACCTGCTCCACCTTCCCTTAGGTTTCCCATTATAAGTTGGTGTTATTATAACACAAAGGGGATAAAAATGAATTATTATCGCAAACAATCAAAAGTCGTGAGCACTACATGCTAAAGTAGTCATTTTTTATACAAGAAATATTATTAGTATTATTATTTTCCTCTAGTTTGCAATGAAAAATTAGTAAAGGAAATGGGTAAAACTATCAAGGATCATAAATCATCTATATGCAACAATCCCAAATATTAATAAATGGAAACCTTCATTTGATTTATTGTTTGAAAGTCTCATAAATAATATGGAGCAACCAGGCATATGATTGTAATTATCACCAGAAAAGCATAAACCACAACACATTCTTTGGAAACATCTCTAACACAAATTCAAAAAGACAATGTTACATTAACACTTAAGAAATCATGCTATGAAAAAAAAAACTCTCTAACCCTTGAAAGTAATAATAGAGCCTCTTTTTTTGCAATATAACCCATATCCAAAGAGGAACTCACTTCAATACCATCACATACCGGTGATGGACAAGCCTTCACAAAATGAAGTAAATTCCATGACTTTCCTACTGAATAGATTCAAAAAATTTGGCCACAGAAGGTAAAACAAATGGTCCTCGTGGCACTGCGTAAACCACGCTGCAGGTACACAGCGGCCCCAAACAGGGTCAAGAACAAGAATCTCAATTTCAAGAATTATATGTTGCATTTTAGGCAAGGTCACCTAAGAATTGAGCTTGCTAAAGCTACAAGCATCAATTCAATATTAGTTGAGATCTCCACAAAACACATGATGTTAGGAGGTATAATGTTTATGCTTAAGTTTCAATCATTGAGTGATTTTTCAGTTTATGACACAATAGTATTCTACATCATAATGGGGATTTTTTTGCAATGAATATTTTTATTTGGCTAACTTGTCATAAAAAACATATGTATAATAATAAGATGCTCCCAGGGCAGTGATGGTTGACCTATTTATTAAAATAAGCATGTAAAACTAAAGAAAATAAACATAAAACCATATTTCATTTCATTTATAGGCACCTAATGATCAAATAAGATAATTGGATTAAAAATTTCAAGCTTAGACATTGGCTGAAGCACATCGGTGTTGTCTAGGCCAACCTATAATCGATGTATCATAACATGATCTTTTAACATTCATTGTGGCATTTAGTTAATGGTCGAATAAGTACAATGCCTTAAGTCAAAAAAATGGTTTGACAATATTCAAAAGATGATAAGAAGTCTTATCATTAATTATACGCACAAGTTGCAAGAAAATTTTCCAATATCTTCCACCATAACAAATAAATAAACAAATAATGAACCTTCTAAGCAATAAGAGAATCAACATCTATACCG
This sequence comes from Cymbidium sinense, assembly GCA_021442155.1. Classification (NCBI taxonomy): domain Eukaryota; kingdom Viridiplantae; phylum Streptophyta; class Magnoliopsida; order Asparagales; family Orchidaceae; genus Cymbidium; species Cymbidium sinense. The sequence goes on from CM038215.1 coordinate 27,922,563, forward strand.
CTTAAAGTAGACTGATCAAAGAAGGAACAAGAAGAAAAAGGATGGAAAGTGGCAGAAGACTTGAGTTTTAGGTGAGGGGAAGATTAGGGGTAGATGGATCATAAAAGGAATAAGAATAAAAGGATGAAGAAGATGTCTACTGGAGTTTAGGAAAGATGAGGGTTACCTTCACAACATTTTGAGAAGAAGAAGACTCGCAGAAAAAAAACATGAGGAGACCAAAAGAATAAGCCCGACAAGCGATCGCATGGAGCTGCAAAACCCTCATTTTTTAGGAAAAAATGTTTTGAGGGCACATGGGGAACATAGTCCTTCCACATTCGGAAGGATAACTTAAGAAGAAAAATGTTGTAGATAGCAGGCCATGGATGGGAGAACCGAATCGCAGCTTTGCAACAACTATGGCCTATATTTGAGAAATTTGGTCACGAAAGGCAAAACAAATGGTCCCCATGGCACAGAAACCGCTCAGGGGCATGGCCCCAAACAACGCCAAGAGTTGCCCCGTTCAAGAAAAGGTGAAAGATCGAGTTCGAATATTCATTCTTCTTATGTGTTCTTCTAGAGTACATTTTCTCCACCATATAGATGGTGCTGCTCTGAACATAAAGTAGGATTGTCAACCATTGTGAAGATGTAACATAGACGATGTTAAACTGTTGCGTGCCAGAAAATTAGTTATGGTAGAATTAGGAAATCTAGTACACACACAGATAGTAGAAAGTAGAATAAGAAACTTTATAATTTTTATGTAGAAAATCCCAAAAAGAGGGAAAAGCCATGGGGCCTAACCCAGTAAAAATGCTCCATTATATATCTGCTTTGGAGTACAAAGATTAAGTTTTCACGATAACAGGATTACAAATTGTATGAGAGATCTAACAATGGAAATTTAAAGGTTATAACAACTATGTAGTGATAGTTGGACAATAGTTGTTGGTGGTGGGTAAGACAATAGGTGAATCGACACTGAATGAATGACAAACTTGAAACTTCTAGCTCTCTCCCAACTTTCTCCCAAGTTCGCTTCTAGCTCCTCCCCATGACATGAATGGGGTCCTATTTATAGGATTCAGAGAGCATTTGGTCATTGTAGCCAAAATCTCAAAACACTCCATCGGATGGTGTATATCGATTCATGTGATCATAGATAGTTTTTGGTGATTTGACCTCTCAAATGATCTTTGATTTGAGTGATCTTAGGCTCATTGGATTCATCTCATTGAGCCTCAATTTGACTATAAGCACATAAGATTTGGTAGTCATTGATCATCCGTGTTTCAAAGTTTTCATGTAGCTTTTAAGATTGATTTGAGTTCATTTAGGCTCGATTTGACCCGCTTCTAGCATTGTTGACCTTGTCTCACTGAGTCATTTAATTTGATTGAATATATGCTTTAACTTAAATTCCAAGCTTGATTTATAAATTTTAGAGGAATATGTCAATATCTAAGCAAAATTATATGTTTAAATTAAGCAAAATTATATTTAAATCTATAATGTAGTATCATATAAAATTATTAATTATGGTATTGTGAGCTATCCTCATGAAGGAGGTGGAATAGATCCATAAGTAAAATCAATTACTTATGGTCATGAAAGATAAAAATAATGAATGCTTGAAACACCAAGAATTCAATAATGTTGAGAAAGGCAAGTTTCTGAGTAGGGAATTTTTCACTTGTTAATTAAACACTTTAAGTAATACCCCATCAAGAGAGCTAATTTAGTCAAAGAAGTGATTAATTATGTTTAATTAAACTTGGGTAAATTATATACCATAGATAGTAGCCACTTCTCATTTAGACATTCTTAATTGTTGAGCAATGAAAGATTTATTGCTATTCAAAAATAAATGAAGAATAACCTTTTGTTATTAAATTATATAAAGCTAAAATTATCAATCACAATAGACTTTATTATCATCAAAGTATTTGAGTGAAGGCTAAATTAAAGATAATAAAGAAGATGCCATCTATGGTGAAGCATGAAGTTGATTTCAAACCAAAAGTATAATGACATATTCAATTATTTCTTGAAGGCTTTGAGGTGGTTAATGTTCTAACTCTACAAGGATAACAAGAGTGAAGCTCAAAATATTCCCTTCAAGTCCGGCATGATAAAAGGTGGAGAAGTTGAAAGTTATTAGTTAAAATCTAGAATTTCATGATAGATGGAGAAGAAATGACTTTATTGTGTCTTTAAAGCTTGATGGCTTAAGTATTTTACTATAGACTATTTAAACAAGGATTTGTGCAAGATTTCACTATCCTTTGGCAAAATTTAATTATACTTAGTTCAAGTCCTTGTTTAATTAGCTTCTATTTATAAGAGTAAAGCTCACTTATCCATGAATCTTTGTCTATACTGTATATACAAGAATTTCTCTTTTTAAATAAATAATAGATTAAACTTTTAGTAAAATTGTGTTGCTAATAGGTTGTAATGAAATTAAAAAGAGAAATGATTTATTATACTAAAATTTTTTTGTACATATAAAGTGCACAATTACCCATCAACAAGGTTAAAGTTTTTGATATAAAAGTCAAAGGCTTCAGAAAGGAAGAAGCCTCAAGAAGGAAACTAAGGGTGCATTTAGGATAGCTTTTTTGCTTAAAGCAGAAAAGCAAAGCAAAAGCTATTATCAATTTTTGGTCGCTCGAAAGTTTTGTTGTGAAAAAGCTATTTTGAGAATCAGCTGTTAGAGTGTGATGGTTGTCTAAAAGCTATTTTTTGAATTTTTCAAATAAAAAAATATTTGTAACACACACAACAACTTTTTTAAAAAGCTGCTTTATCTACAACTTTATAATCAACTTTTCAAAAGGCTACAGCTGCCCCAAATAGGTCTTAAATCATACATATAAAGAAAATATCACATGAACAAAAAGACTAATTTAAAATAGTCTAAATTATTCATAGGAGAATCATCTTATGATATGATATTATTGCATATAAAGTGAGAAATTAGTTGAGCACTAAGTGTGACAATTTTGACATGGTAGAGATAATTTGGGGAAGGAGATAGGGGTATAAGCATAACTTCCATTCTAGTTCTCCTCAATATGATCATGATCTTCGATATGCTTCAAAGGAGTAGAATCTTCCTAATAGTTATTACCAAATGATCCCCATAAACCATGGAGTCATCCACAATTAGATTAACATTTTCATCTCAAACTTGAGAAGGCATTGGATCTAGAATTTCTTGATTAGGAAGAATGTTTAATTCACCTTACTGATCACATATCGAAGGCTAGTAATAGAAGTATTACTAAGCAATAAAGAGGAAGAGGGTACTGATGCCATAGCATTTGTTAGTACCATAGAGGGTGTAGGATTAGAAGTAGTAGCAAATGAAAAGCCAACACCCATATTTTTAATTCTTTTACAAGTAATTGAATCATGTCCAAAAAGTTTACAGTGTGAATAAGAATATGGAATTCTTTTTATCACAACCATTATTTTAATAACCATTCATTTAAGATTAATCTAGAAAGAATTAGAAAATTATTGAGTAATATCAACCTCAACAAGCACCCTTGCAATAGAAGGCATGATACGCATCCATAGGGCATCAATTTGTAAAGTTAACCAAATAAAGATAGAGTAAATTAAACTCTTTGATTGAAAAGATGAATTTTTAGGTGTGGATAAAGGATCTACACTAGAGTTATGGGACGTTCATTAAATAAATCAAAATCATAAGACCACTTAATCTCATGAAAAAGCCATTAAATTTTAACACTATGATGCAGAAATATAGTTTTGTAATCTTCAATCCTATCAAACTTTAATAGGATGTTCTTGATGTTCAATAGTAAAATAGAGAATATACCACTATAACAATAAGTTTACTAGATTGTCGATTGAATCAAAGGAGGCCTCACTCAAACATTTACTAAAAATCAAATTAGAAGGGAAATAAAATAAATAAATAAATGATATAAACAAGAATGTAAACAATACACCAATAGTATAAGACTTAGTTGGAGGAGAGAAGATAGAAAACCTAAAGAACTAAGTCGAACATCTTTCTACAGGAGATCAAAAAGGTCTAACTATAAACTCATTGGCCTAGACATATGCCTATTGAAGAGAGATCAACCAACATTTAGCCATGGGAAGTGGGCAAAAGATCACTAACACCAGAAGCCATCAAAAGGACAATGACACTAACTAGTGCTAAGGGCCTTGAGAAATCATGATAGCGGCAACTATTAAGAGTTATGGAACCTAAGAGGGTGGGGAGATGAAATGTGTATTTAAAAATATTTATAAAGCTAAAATTTAATTTTAAACTTTATAAAAATTTAGTGAAAAAATAACTTAAAAATTTAAAAAAGATAATGACAAAAATCAATCATAAGTGAAGAAAAGTAAAGAAACAAGAGGCACACAAAAATTTATGTGATTTTACTACACTAAAAAATTAGCCTAGGTTCATGCCTAGCAAATCAGACTAGGAATTCTCTAAATATCTCAAGATTATAATGAATCTTCTATAATCTCTTACACAGAGAAAGTACACAACCCAATCATGTACTCTCCTTCACAAGGCAAGTACAATCTCTCCTTGCTAGGGTTTCTGCCAACCCCATCCCCCTTTCCTTCCTTGGTTTTCTTCTCCCTAGCCCTACTTTTGCTCTGTTGACCTCCCTCTTTGTTCGGCTGGTCTAGGGGCCTTGAAGCCCTTATGGCTTCCTCTGACTTACCCCACTTTCCTCTTCTTCTCTCCACTCACTATTGGCTCGACTTCTCTAAATTGGAAAGGGCTTCTCTCTTCACAGACCCTCAACCCCCCTAATTTAAATCTCTCCTTCAATCCATGTGCTAATGATAAAGTATGGTTCTCAAATGAGGAGATTGAGGAAGGCTTTAAGCAATGGACTCGCTTTTGTTGGATATGCTCAAGTGTCCTTTTATGGAAACCTTCTTCAAGCTATCAACAAATTATGGAAGCTTTGAGGTAGGTTGAGCTTATCTCTTGGAAGATTTTTTTTCTTCAAATTTATTTATGCTAAAGATTTGATATGGTGATGGTGGCCCTTATTTTATGGCAAACCTTTCATCTTTAAGAGATGGTCTCCATACTTTAAGCCCATCAAGAAAGACTTTAAAGAGGTGCCAATATGGGTTAAATTCCCCAACCTTCCCCTTTGCTACTGGTTTGAAATCGACATCTTAAAAATTGCAAGTAAAATTAGAATTCCTCTTACTATGGACCCTCTTATGGTCAAAGGCACCCAACTCACCTTTGCCAGAGTTTTTATCCAGATCAACATTGATTCCATTCTCCAATACTCCATCACCATATCCCTCAAGGGTAAAGACATCCTTCAACCTGCCATCTATGAATGGCACCTTCTTGTTGAGACTGCATATCCTTTGCCCATGACCCCCCATAACTGCCCTAAATTACCTAATCGTAAACCCCCATCTATCAGCCACACCCATCGTAGAAGAAGTTCAAGCAGAGCCTGCAATGTGGTTTGTGCTAATCATAGTTCCAGCCGACACACTCAAACCCACCAACCTCTGCCACATCAACTACCCTCCACCGCACCTTTCCTCAACATACATGCTTCCAATCAATCCAACAACATGGACTTTATTGCTGAAGACGCTCCCACTAATTTGAAAGAAATCTCCTATACTGAGCTTACTGTGGTGAAATTTTTATATGATTTCTAAAGAATGTATACTTCCATCTTCACTCTATGTGAAATAAAAATGAAGATAGAAATACACTTCTTTTTATGCATTTTTGGATACCACGTAGATCTGTAGATGTTCTTATTGAGGGTGATCATGTATGACATTGAGGAGAGGTGTACTATCTTGAAAGATAGAAGTCACCATCCTACAATAGACCTAATCACCTCAATAAGGACTCCTAAGAATAATGGGTCTGCATATATGCCAGAGATTCTTCCCCTACTTTATATGAAAAAGTAAAGTAGGATTTATTTTAAATTGGGTTTGTTAAGTTCCTTACAGGGGCTAGCCCCAATTGTTAATTACATCCTAAGGAAGGGGATTCCTCAGGAATACTCTCAATTATGGTAAATGATCATTGTCTCCAAAGATTTTAATAGGTAGGACTGTCAATCGATTAGTTTATTTTGGAGGATCAAATGGGATTGATCAAGAGAGAGAGAGAGAGAGAGAGAGAGAGAGTTATCTAAGCCAAAAGAAAATAAGTAGGAGATGCTCATGCTAGGAAACTTAGTGAGCATCTCAAAATATCCTATGGTTGGGCTTTATGTTTTTGAAATTGAATTATTTATTTGAGTTAAATTTTCATTAGAAGTTTAAGGCTTATAATTCCACAATACAAGGTTATGGAAATGCCTAAGAGGTGAGGATTTATGCTTATGGCCCATAAGGGAGAAGCAATCTGAACTTAAATCTAGAGAGCTTTGGTGAGGGACAAAAGCATGACCTAAATCTAAAGTGAAAATGGGTTTTTGATTTGCCACCACAAGAGAGGACAAACCACCCAATAGCTTGGACTTATAATTGTCTAGGGGTGGCTGCCAACTAACTCCTCCTATAATTTTAAATTCATGTAGGCAAGTCATATGCTTTATGCAAGATAGCTAGGCTATTATTTATTTTAGAAGGAGACTAAGTCCTTAAACTCACTCCTTAAGAGACTAGATCATGTAAGAGCATGAAAAATGACCTAAATCTAATGCAAAATATATTACATTTTATTTTCATTTTGGACAATCATTTGACTCAGCTTATAAGATTCATATGCCTAATGCATGAAATAAGATTATGGGCCAAAATCAATGAGAAGGGGGGAGGTGTGTTTCCACCATGGCTCTCAAAGGTCAAGCCAAGTTCTCTAGCAGAGGTGGAAGCCCTCCAATCAAGAGTGAAATAATATGCTGTTATGAATGATGTTATAAAAGAAATACTCATCCAGTAAAGGGGTTACTAATTCTTTTATCGTGATTTTAACTTAGGCTTTAAATGAGGTTATGAGTGGTTTATTTTAATTTTGAATTGATTAATTTGGTAGAATATTTATTTTTTCCTAAGAGCCTAATCGTTATCCAGGCCATACATCAAAGTAAGAAAGAAACTAGGAAAACATGCCATCTTAATGCACAAACTAAAAAAATATCAAACATTTTTTTATAAAGCTAGCAAAAGAAAGGGAACTTGTGGTTGGGCACCACCGACAAACCCAAAATCAAATTGGATCTACCCTCTTATACAACCGGATTACAAATGAATTAATTTACAATCAAGTAAGAAAATTCATGTTATGGGGTCTTCATTTCTTCTTTTCTTCTTTCTTCTTTCTTCTTCTTTTGGTTCCTTCTTTTAGATGGTTGTTTGCTAAAGGCTTCACATGGTACATAAGTTGTAATCTTATGACCAATGCTCATCCTAATCCCCATAACATTCATTCCAAAATCCTAATAAAAATACATGAAAAGGACAAGTAAATCTAACTAACACCTACAAAATAGATTAGCTAACATATAAGCATGTGTATTGGACTTAACACCCCATAGATGGGTAACCAAGTCCACTGCCTATTGGATTATGCTTAGGGTATAAGCACCGCACAAAAGTATTTATTTTTATTATAATGCCCCTTAAGCACAATCCCCTGCATAAAATAATGATTAGGAAAAATCATCCTACCATTCATTCTACACACATTCACCCTAACATCTAGACTATAAATAATACATCACAAAACAAAGAAAACATCAGGCCATACACCACCCTAACCTAAAGCTAGAAGTGGTGACCTAACCTAATGTCTGTGCTTTAAAAGTTTGTGTGGTATGCTTAGCTATGGCTTTAAGGCTTAGATTTTCTAAATGTGAAGATGTTCAACTTAGATGGGTGGTTTTATTTAAGTTGTTTAGTTGATTTGGGTTGATTTTATTTTATATTTTGGTTTGGTTTAAGTGAATCCTACTTAATTACTAAAGGTTGTAAAGAGAGGGAAAAGAGAAGAGAACTTCTCTTTCCTTCCCTACCCTAAGTAATTTCTAGAGTGGATTCATATTTTATTTTATTTAGTGAATATTTTATTATGTGTTTTAATTAATCCAAAGTTTATATTTTTTCTAAACAAACCTATTCAAAAAGAAAGGCATTTTAAGATTAAGTAAAGTGAAATGATATCATAAAACACACATCACTTCATTTCTTTTTCCCAACATGTATAACATGCATATGAATGAATCTAAGCTTATATATATACATACAAATGGAAATGTTTAGCACACTTTATGATGAATGCCAAGAAATATTACTTAAGAAAATTGGAATGCTTTTATGATGCATGATTTTCATTAAGTAAAAAAGAGGGGTTTCTTTTATCCATTATTCACATGCACATGTATATGTATGAAAGGCATAAGTGAGTATGACGCCATTATTAGCACTGGTACAAGACTTAGGCTACTTAAAGCCTCACAACCTGGGGTTATCTACTAATATACCACTTTCCTTAAATACAAACACATGTACAAAAGAAGAAAAGTTTGTATTTAATTGTTTATTTTATTTATGCAATTTATATGTACAAGTGTGGATGTCTTTCTTAGATAATAACATAGGAATGAATAGTAATGGGCTTAGGCAAGTGTTGCGTTCTTTTCAAATGAATTATACACTTTGCCAAATCCTATTCAAAACTATGCTAAAAGAAAAGAGAAGGAAAGCCACACTATGTATATCTTCATATTTATGCCAACATGCAAGCTTATATCTAATTATAAGTAGCACACTTTCAGTTTTAGATGTTTGATCTATATACTTTGAAAATAGTTTTGGATTTAATAGTGATAATAGCCATTCATATTTTTTTTGTTTAGCCAAAACATGCAATTTGACATAAAGAAAATATTTCATTTTCAATTTGATTTTTGAAAAGCATGAATGCATGAAATTCATATGACATACACATTTAGCATGCTAGAAAAGAAATAAAGTGATGAAAGCACTGTAAGTTCATTTACCCTAATTAATTCCTAAAGATAATCTTATGAAATAAGAAAGCTTAAAGCAAATCAACTTATTTTTAAGGAAGGTTTGATTTTGTTTTGAGTTTGATTTAATTTGAGAAATATGAGGTGAGTTTACTACTTATAACCCATTCCCACATATGTTTGTTTATTTAGTTTGTTCTTAGGATCATTAGATGATTTTTATATGTTGTTAGGTTAAGGTATGAATTAAGTATGTTAATTACCCTTACCTACACCACCTTAGCATAGTTAATCAAATAATTATGAGCCAATGATATGACATAAAACCACACAAGAATTTAAATCAACAATGAACTTAGAAAGAAAGTAAATAATGTAATTGGCTCATGATTAAGGATTAATTAAGCTAAGGGGTTTATTTTAAGTAATTTCATAACACCTCTCACACATATGAGTTAATTTTGATTTCCATAATTGTACTTAAGCTCTTGAACACCTAAGAATCTACCCAAGATAGATTAACTGAGTTCTAGAAAGTTTTAAAATTTTATGAAATTAATTAATGAGGGTAATTAGTGAATTAACCCTTAATTAAGGTTGGATTAAGAAATAAAGGGGGTTTGAGGAATATATTAAGAAAAGTATCCCAAAATTATTCCTAAATCTTATATTCACTTAAGCAAAAACTTAATTGACTCAATCAAAGGGTTAGAACTAATTATATTAATGAAGTTTAATATTAAGGGAGTGATTAAGGAATGAACTAGCAATTTCTCTAATTAAACCATCAATAAATCCAAGAAAATTAGGGGAGGCGGAGTCATCCCACTACATGCAAGAAGTTTGGGATTAATCAAAGAGTAATTAGAGGGTAATTAATAAAATAACATTCTAATAGAACCCAAATATAGAAAAAAGCACTATTCAAAATCCATTAAAATCATTTTTAGAATATTCTATGTTTAATTATCTATTTAATATATTTTTTATTTTTCTAAACTTAGATATGAATTTAGGAAGTTTTCATGAATAATTAGGTGATTTAATAGCCTAATTAAATGTTTAATCCCATTGCCACGCGGACGGCGCGCTACCATGTGGTATGACGAATTTGATATTTAAGTTATCACATCAGAAGCGCCGCGAGTAACGCTATGCGCTTTCTCATCCGTCCATCATCGGGTTAAGGTTAAAGCCAGTTCTAAAGGGATAATCTGGGGATCGTGTCTTTGATCATGGATGTCCATCCAAAATGTGGATGGATGCCATTATCTATCTCTAAATTTCCTATGGGAGAGGACATCCGCCCATCGGGGCATGATCAGCTCGATTGAGCTCAGATTGGATTGAAACTCAACCCACACCATCAAAATGCAAAGGAGATCACATCTAATGGCTAGAATCTCATGGGGTGATACTTTACTTCACAAAGGACCAGACCACATTGAAATTATGCTCAATTTAATGTCATACCTCACCGGTGCTCGATTCCCTTGGAAAAGTTTCGTCTAGTGGAGATGAAACTTTGTTGAGAATTTGAAGCTTTAAAATTGAATGGATCTTTCTAGAGGCCAGCTCCACCTTCACTTGAGCTCAGTCTTGGTCAAGGTAGCCCCTCCCATGCCTTTGGAGCTTGGAAAAGAGCTTTGGTGAATTTGATTTGATCCTCGATGAAGCTTAGAGGAGGAAATGGCTTGATTTGAAGTGTGGAGTAAATTGGCTTTTCACTTGAGCTCCCTATTTTAGTTTAAGGAAATTGAAAGTGGAGAAGTTCAAGTTTTGAGAGAGCTTGGGAGAGTTCCAAATGCTTACTCTAGCTTCCTAAGTTTAATCGAATTATGGGGCGTGAAGATTGAATGGAATTAGGGGAGTATATCTCCCCTTGAAGGATCAGACAGTCATGAAGGAGCAAGCTATTTTGTTCCAATTGGTCTTATTCAATGGGTTGTTTGAGCTTTTTAGAGTGGCATGACATTCGATTTTGGCCAGAGGAGGAGTGGGTGAGGTGGCCATGTGCTCAAATAAGGTGGAGAGAGGATTCCATGTGGCCATTTTCAAAGGAGGTGGTCAGTTTTGGGTTTGGGTTGGGTTCGGCTAACCTAAACCCATTGGGTCATGTGAAATAGGTTTAGTAGTGACCATTTGGTCCACTAAGAGGATGCCAAGTGTCCATGAAAAGGAATTGACCAAATTCCAAGTGGTTTTGGCTAAAATTTACCCAATGGCCTAGAGGTAAAATGGTCATTTGGCTTGGGTTTCAATTGAATATATTTGGTATGTTTGAAAAATGAGTTAGCCAAGTTTCATTGAATTTGGAATTGATGTGATTTGGCTCATGTTGACCCATTTAGGTCAAAATGGGTCAACTTCAATGACCAATCAATCAAATTGGGTTAAACCAAGGGTTGTGTCAAGTTCATATGACCATTTGAAATGTTTTGGTGACTTTGGTTTGATTCAATTTAGTTTATATTTGATTTTGGTTCAATTGAGTTCATTTAGGTCAAATGAGTCAAGTTGGGTTCATGGTCAATTGGGCTAGGCTAGGTCTATTTGGCCAATTGAGGCTTTGGTCAAGTTCAACAATCATTTTGGAATGAACTTGACCCATTGGTTTCAATCAATTTGGCTTAGATCAAGTTTTGACACATTTTGACTTTTAGGTCAAGTTGGGTAAAGTTGGGTCAAGTGGCCAATTGGGCTGCTTAGGCTCAAATGTTGACTTGTCAAGTTCAAACATTGATCATGAATGAGTTTAGATCAATGGTTTCAATCAATTTGGCCTATGATGGATTTTGCTAGTTTAGTTTCATTTTACAGTGTTGACTTGGTCAACCCTTAGTTGACTTGGTTTGACCCAATTTGAGTGATTGATCATCTCATGACGATTGTTGATCATGATGAGAGACTTAGGTAGGGCTTAGTTCAATCCAATTTGGTTAGATTAGAATTTGGCTCATATGGTGCTTTAGGTCACTTTGGGTCAAGTGAGCCTAAATGGGTCAAATGGCTTGGTCTAAGCTTGATTTGAGTTTGATTGAACTCACATATGGGCTTATGATTGAAATATAAATCCATTTGCAAGAGATTTGAAGTCAAATGGGTTTTTATTTATTTGACAATTTGAAGTTCAAGGGATAGACATGAGTTTGACTTGGGTTTGATTTTTTTTTTTGGTTTAGTTTTGTTGGTGATTGAAGCTTGTGTTTATATTTGGATACATGATTGAAGGATTAATTGAATCATAAAGAAAAATCAAGAGTTTGGCTTGATTTGAAATTGAATTGGCTAAGTTCATGATTTTGACTTGAAAGGCTTAGGTTGGATTTTGATTGAATTTGAGTTTGATTTTTGGAGTTGGTTTTGGTGGTTTGAATTTATATTTTATTTATATATGTGAATATAAATGAGAATATAAATAGGTTATGAGAAAATTTCAAGGATTTGAAGTGGTTTGAACTTGATTTAGGCTAAGTCCTTAAGAGGGAATCAAAGGACTTAGGAAAGATTTTGATTTGGATTTGAATTTTGGATTTAGTTTGATTGATTTGAATTTATATTTCGTTTATATATGTGAATATAAATGAAAATATAAATGGGTTGTGAGAAAATTTCATGAACTTGAGGTGGTTTAGGTTTGATTTAGGCTAAGTCCTTAAGAGGAAATTAAAGTGACTTAGGAAAGATTTTTGAACTTAGAATTTCAATCATAAGCTTCAATCATTTGGAATTGATTTGGGTTTGGAGAAAATAAATTAAGCTATAATTGATTTAGGTTTGATGTTGATTTGATTTGGAGTTTGACTTGAAGGGAAGTGAGGAATGTGGTCTAAGCTATAGGCAAATTTTCCTAACACCCAAGGCATGACCTATTCTATGGCTAACACTTCTCTCTAGTAGGTTGAGTGTCCACCTAATCACTAGATGTGCCTTAAGATTAAGGATCTCTTAAAGTCTAAGAGGTGTCCTATGTCTAAGATGGAGGGTTTGATAGCTCATCCTAAAATTCATGTCAATACTTATGGATTAGTTGACTCACTCTAATGAACATGAACCCATCATTGAAGAGACGGCCTCTGACAAACTCCCATCCAATTCCTCAGCCACTAACCTGGCCCTCAAATCAAAAATTGCATCTTCTTCTTCTTCCTCTTAGTTTTTGACCCCCAAACCTAAGAAAGGCAGACCCAAGGGAGGCTCCTCCCAATCTCAACAATAATCTATGTTTTATCCCAACATCCTCTCCTGGAATGTTCATGGTTTCAATAGCGATGTTCGCATTACTGACTATCGAGATCTTGTTAAAGACAACATGATTGACCTCGTATGCCTTTTGGTGACCAAAATCCAACCCTCCTCCATCTCTGATCAGTTCACCCGAAGACAATTTTGCTTATTTTCTTCTGAAGAAAATTTGGACAATTTTAACACTTCTCCTAATGGTCATGTTTGGCTCAAGTGGAATCCCTCCACCATCTTTTTCACAGAGTTACAAACTCATGCTCAATTTATACATGGCTATATTACTATCTCCAGCACCATTAACTTCCTTATCACTTTTGTATATGCTGATAATAGTGCTTCTAGGAGAAAAGATCTTTGACAATCTATCTCCAACCTTGATGCTTCTGTTTCTGAGCCGTGGGTAATATTGGGTGATTTCAACTGCATTAAGAAATATGGTAAAAAATTAGGTGGTGCACCCTCTATCCCGAGCATGCTTATTGATTTCAACTCCTGTATCTTCAACTCTGGTCTCCTGGATTTTCCCAATTCATGTTTGTCTTTCAGCTGGTATAATCATCAATCGGAATCCCATCAAGGGCCTCCTGGATAGGGCTTTCTGCAATGATACCTTGATGAACTCTTTTCCTCTTTCTCACTTTGAGGTATTGGAACCTCTCACTTTTGATCACTCACCTTTCCTTATTTCACTAGGCAATGCTACTATCCTCAAGTGCAGATTCATGTATAAGAATTATTGGAGCATATGTCCAGACTTCCACACTCTCATATCAAACTCTTGAAATTTCCCGGTGGATGGTGATCCTATTTTTGCTCTTTTCAATAAACTAAAAAATGTTAAAGCTGCACTCCTCAACTGGAATTGGAACTCCTACACCAATATTTCCAACTCCATTTCCCATTTTAGAACCCAACAAAAAGATGTTATGTACCTACTGGAAAATCAGCCTCTCTGTAAAGACCTTTTAGATAAGGCTACCACTATTCAAAGACAACTTCAGGATGCTTTATCTTGTGAGTACAAATGGTCTAAACAAAGGGGAAAATGCACTTGGCTCTCCAAGGTGAGGATGATATTAAATTCCTCTATCAAAATATCAGAATAAGGTATAATAAAAATCTTTTGAGAGAGCTTACAAGCAACAATACTCTCATCTGCACTCAAAATGGCATAGCTAGTGTGGTGAAAAATTTCTATAGGGAGTCACCTTCAAATCTGTGGGGAGAAAGAAAAGGTAAGACATTATAAAAATTTATCTTGATAAGATGCCATGCAGATCCATAGATGTACTTATTCAAGTGATCGGGTACATCATCAAGGGATAGTGTACTATCTTGAAAGACAGAAATCACTACCCTTTAATGGAATCAATCACCCCAATAAGGACTCCTAAAGATGATGGGTCTGCATATGTACAAGAGATTCTTTCCCTACTTTACATGGAAAAGTAAGCCAAGGTTTATTTTAAATTGGGTTTGTTAAGTTCCCTACAAGGGCAAGTCTCATAGTTAATTACATCCTAAGGGATGAGATCCCTTAGGAAAACTCTCGATTAAGGTAAATGATCGTTGTCTTTAAAGATTTCAATAGGAAGGACTATCAATCAATTAATTTATGTTTAAAGATCAAATGGGATTGATCAAAAGAGGGAGTTATTATCGATGCCAAAATGGAAGATAAGTAGGAGATGCCCATGATGCTAGGAAATCTAGTGAGCATCTCAAACTATCCTATAGTTAGGCTTTATATTTTAGAAATTGATTTAGTTTGTTTAAGTTGAATTTTTCATTAGAATTTTAGGACTTAAGATTTCTTAACACAAGATTAAGGAAATGCCTAAGAGGTGATGAATTATGCTTATGGCCCACAAAGGGGAGAAGCAACCTCAGAACCTAAATCTAGGGAGCTTCGACGAGGGTCAGAAGCACAACCTAAATCTAAGGTGAAAAATGGGTAATTGGTTCACCTCCACAAGAGAGGACAAACCACCAGACAGCTTGGACTTACAACTGCCTGGTGGTGCCGCCAACTAACTCATACGATTTTAAATACATGTAGGCAAGTCTTTATGCTTATGCATGATAGCTAGGCTATTATTATTTAGAAAGAGACTAAGTCCTTAAACTCACTCGCTTAAGAGACTAGATCATGTAAAGGGACATACTTCAAATGACCTAAATCTAATGCAATTCAAATTTCATTTTATTTTCATTTTGGACAATCATTTTGACTTAGGCTAATAGGATTTGTATGACTAATGCATGAGAAGTTAGATTATTGGCCAAAATTAGCGAGAAGGGAGGAGGTGAGTTTCCACCACGGCCCTCAAAGGTCAAGCCGGGTTCTCTGACAAAGGTGGAAGCCCTCCAATTAAGAGTGAAATAAGATGCATTTGTGCATGATATTATAAAGAAATGCTCATCCAACTAAGGGGTTGCTAATTCTTTTATCTTGATTTTAATCCTAAGCTTTAGGTGAGGTTATGAGTTATTTAATTTTTATTTGAGTTATTAAGTTGGGTAAAAGATTTATTTTCCCAAAAGAGCCTAATCCACATCTAGGTCATACATAAAGGAAGGAAGAAACTAGGAAAATTATGCCACTTAATGCAAAAGCTAAACAAATCATCTATTAATTTATAAAATTAATCATAAAAAGAATGAGTGCCGTATGGGCACCACCACAAACCCAAAAATATCAAATGTGGGTAGTGAGCTCTACCTTATACAACGACAAAATGAATATTACAATTAAGCAAAGGAATTTATTGTTATGGGGTCCTTCAAGCTTTATTCTTATTTCTTTCTTCTTCTTCTTTCTTCTTCTTCTTTTGGTTCCTCCTTTGGATGGCTGGATGGTAGATGCTCTAAGGCCTCACATAGTGCATAAGATAGGATCTTATGACCAATGTTCATCCTAATCCTCATAAAAATCATTTTGGAATCCTAAATATACAAATTTTTACATGAAAAGGGAAAATGGAAATCTAACTAATACCTGAAAAATAAAGGTTAGTTAAAACACACCACACAAATCCCAAGCATGCATATTGGACTTATCACCCCACACATGGGTGATTAAGTCCACCTGGCCTATGGATTATGCTTAGGGGTATAAAGCACATACAATCAAAAGCATTTATATTTTTATTTTATGATAGCCCCCCTTAAGCATAATCCCTTGCAGAAAAGAATAGTTAGACTAAGAATGTCTTACCATTCATTCTACGAGCATACACCCTAACATCCAGTCTAAAACATATATCACAAAGCAAAACATAACATCAAACCATGCATTGACCTAACCTAAGGCTAGAAGTGGTGACTTAGGCTAATGTATATGCCTTGAAGGTTTGTGTGGTATGCTTAGTTATGGCTTTAGGTTCAAATTTTTTAAGTGCGAAGAACATGTTCAATTTAGAGGAGGGTTTCATTTAAGTTGTTTAAGTATTTTAGGATGATTTTATTTCATGTTTTGGTTTGAATTAAGTTAATCCTATAATTAATTACTAAGTTATGAAGAGAGGGAAAGAGAAGAGAACTTCTCTTTCCTTCCCTAACCATAAGTAATTTTCTAAAGTAGGTTCATGTTTTAGTTTCATTTAGCTGAATGTTTTGATTACATCTTTTAATCAATCCTAAGTTTAGATGAACTCTAAACAACCCCATTCAAAAAGAAAGGCATTTTAAGATTAAATAAAATGAATCAAAATTCACATAACAGGCATTACTTCATTTCTTTTATAACATATATAATATGCATATGGATGGACCCTAAGCATATCTATACATGCAAATGAGGGTAGTTAACATACTTTATGATGTATGCTAAGTAATCCATTTAAGAAAATTTAGAAGTTGAATATGCATGATTTTTTTTAAGTAGAAAAGGTTTTCCTTATCCAAAATTTCACATACATACATGAAAGTAAGAAAGGCATAAGTGTATTATAGCCATTGTTAACTAGAGGTGTAAGGTACAAGACCTACTTAGGGTTACTTAAAGCCTTGTAACCTCGGGGTTGTCCAGACTAATATACCACTTTCCTTAAATGTAAACATGTATATAAAAGAAATGAAATAGAAAAGGAAGATGCAAAAGTTATTTAATAGATTTATTTTGTTTATGCAATTTATGCATGTAAGTATAAGCAACCCTTTTTAGGTGAAAGCATAGGGATGAATAGGATATGAAATTAAGTAAGTGTTGGGTTCTATTCAAATGAACCCTACATCTTACTAGCTCCCATTCAAAACTATGCTAACATAAGAAAGAGAGGAAAACTACACTAAGCATGACTCTATAATTCATCACATGCAAGCTTATAATTAAGATATGAATAGCACAAAATGCATGAAATCACATGGCATACAACTTAACATGTTGGGAAAGATCCAAAGAAATGAAAGCATGTAAACAAATTCACTTCATTTAAACCCTAAAGACATTTTTAAGAAATAGGAAAATTTAGAATAAACCAAAGTGAATTCAAAGTAATTTTTATTTAGTTTGAAGTTTGATTTGGTTTTGAAAAGGTGAGATGAGTTTATTGTTCCTAACCCATTCCTACATGTATTTTGTATTTTTGTTTGCTTTTTAGATAATTAAATCTATTTTTATGCATTGATTAGGTTAATGTATGAATTAAGTCACTTAATTAACCCTTACCTACACCACCTTAGAAGCATGAACTAAATAGTTATGAGCCAATGAGATGACATAAAACCCACAAGGAATTTAAATTTGTAATGCACCTAATAATGAAAAAGCCTAATGCAATTTGGCTCATAATTAAATGTTAATTAAGCTAAGGGGTTTAGCTTAAGTAATTTCAAAATACCCTTTCACAATTATGAATGGGATTTTAATTTCCTTAATTAAACTTAGGCTATTAAACACCTAAGCATCTACCCAAGGTAGATTAATTAAGTTCTAGAACTTTTTAGAATTTTTAGAAATTGATTAAGGGGATAATTAATGAATTAACCCTTAATTAAGAGAGATTAAGGAGAGAAGAGGGGGTTTAGGGAATAGCTTAGAGGAAATGCCCCAAAGTTATTCCATAAACATTCTACTTACTGGATCTGACCTTAATTAACCCTAATCAAAGTGTAAAGCCACTAATCATACCTAAATTATGCTTAATTATATGAGAAGTGTAATTAAGGAAACCACATGCAATTACTCTAATCAAGCCTTCAATAAATCCCAAGAAAATTAGAGAAGGTAGAGGTCATCTGCTAAAACTTACCCAAAAAATTTGGGATTAATTAGACTAATCAAAGAGTAACTAGCAAAATACACTTTCCAATAAAACCCAAATCCAGAGAAAAATATAATTCAGAACTCATCAAAATTAATTTTAAAATATTCTAGGCTTAATTATCTATCCATAGATTTTTATTTCATATTTTCAAATTTTTATGAAGAGTTATGCATTTTTGAAGTTCTCTAGATTAATTAAATTAATCCCTAATCCACTTAATCCAGCTCATGGCGGCGTGGCGGTGGTGTCATGCGCTTTACAGCATGCCATGAGGGGACAAGTTAAGTTGTCACCTCACAAAGGTGGCGGCATCGCATGCACTTATATTCTTGGTCGTCCGATCAAAGATCGGACGGCTAAGGATTCCCCCATGATTTATAAAGGATAATTATATTTCTAAATGTGCTAAATAATCTCAGCCATCCATCTAAAATGTGGATGGATGGCTGAGATGAGCCAAGTTCTTCCTTGATCAATAGAGGCATGATCAGGGAAGATCCAAGCTATCGCATGGAATCACACAAAATTTAATCCACACCATCTAGAGACATATGGATCCAACGGTCAAAATTGATGAGGTAAAATTTCTTTCACAAAGCTCCACACCACATTGAGTTTAGTGATAAAAAATTCCATACCTCACAGGTGATCATGCTCGATTCGATGAGGTAAGTCAGTGGAGAAAACACTATTGAAATTCTTAGGCCTTGAGGTGGGTGATCAATGGATGGACCAACCCTCCTTGCGATTCGCTTTGATTGAATTTGATCTTTCCTTGTTGTGGGAACTCCAATAGAAGCTTAGGCAAGCTCGACTTACCTCCTAGATGAAGTGTGCAAGAGCAATTGGAAGGAGATCAAGTGTGGAAAAAATTCACTAATGGATTGAGCTCCTCTGCTTTTACACTGCGCAAAACTGAGAATTAGGGAATTCAAATCCTCTCTAAGAAGCTTGGGAGTGCTCTCTAATGATTTCTTTGAGTTCCTAAGCTTCAATCGACAGAGGGTGAATGAAAATGTCATTGAATTAGGGGGAGTATATCTCCCCCTATGGCAATCGGACAACCGACACCTCCTTTACCATTTTGATCCAATTGACCATATGGGAGTGGTTGTTTAGGCTATTAGATCTTTGCACATGGTCAATTTAAGGTCTTGATTGGATTGCCAACCTCCCATGTGCATCAAATTGAGCTTAGGAGGGAGTTTGAAAACTCAATTTCAAGTTGGTGGGGTTTGGTCTAGGGACCAAATGGGGCAAACCCATTGGGTTGGGTGCACCACTCATCACTAAGTCCCCTTGAGCTTTTAGGAAAGCCTCAAGTGATTGTAAAGAGGGTATGACAAAAATACCCATGGGTTAGGCCAAAATTTGTTCTATGGCCTAGGGGTAGGATGGTTATTTTGCTATTATTCTACTTTGGACATGTTGGGTATGTGGAGAAACTAGGTTTGGCCAAGTTTCATTGGATTTGAAATCCATTTGATAGGGTTTGGCTCATGTTGACCCATTTAGGTCAAAATATGTCAACTTGGGTCAAGTTGACCAATTGGTCAAATTGGGTCAAACCAAGGGTTGGGTCAAGTTCATATGACCATTTGAAATGTTTTGGTGGCTTTGGTTTGGTTCAATTTGGATTAGTTTTGAATATGGCTCATATGACTTCACTTAGGTCAAATGGGTCAAGTTGACCTATTTGACCCATTTAACCTATTTGAGGTTGGTCAATGGTAGGTTTAGGTTGGTTAGTCATATGGAGTGGATTGATATCTTTGTTTCCAATCAATTTGGGTTAGTTCAATTTTGGCTCAACATGACCCTTTAGGTCATGTTGGGTCTAAGGTCAATTGGGCTAGGTTAGGTCTAGTTGGCCAATTGAGGCTTTGGTCAAGTTCCATAAGTGATTTGGGATGGACTTGACCCATTGGTTTCAATCAATTTGGCTTAGATCAAGTTTTGACACATTTTGACCCTTTAGGTCAAAATGGGTCAACTTGGGTCAAGTGGCCAATTGGGCTAGGTTAGGCTCAAATGTTGGCTTGGTCAAGTTCAAATATAAGTCATGAGTGAACTTAGATCAATGGTTTCAATCAATTTGGCCTATGGTGGAATTTGGCTATGTAAGGTTTCATTTTAGGTTAAGTGTTGACTTGGTCAACTCCGTTTGACTTGGTTTGACCAATTTGATTGATTGATCATCCCATGATGATTGTTGATCATGATGAGAGGATATATGAGTTTGGTTCAATCCAATTTGGTTAGGATCAAAAGTTGGCTCATAAGAGTACTTTGGGTCACTTTGGGTCAAGTGTGATTTAAGTGGGTCAAATGGCTTTACAAGTGGTTTGAAGTCAAATGGATTTTGATCCATTTGAAAATTTCATATTCAAAGGAAGAATATGAAGGGGTCATGGGTTTGATTTTTTGAATTAGGTTTTGATTGAGTGATTGAAGTTTGGATTTATATGAGCTCATGATTGTAGGTTGATTGAACCATGAGAGAAAATCAAAGATTTGGCTTGATTTGAAAGTGATTTGACTAAGTTCAAGATTTTGACTTGAAAGGCTTAGATTTGATTTTGAGTGGATTTGAGTTTGATTTTTGGAATTGGTTTTGATTGTTTGGATTTATATTTCATTTATATATGTGAATATAAATGAGAATATAAATGGATCATGAGAAAATTTCAAGGATTTGAAGTGGTTTAATCATGATTTAGGTTAAATCCATTAAAGGAATTTAAAGGATTTAAGAAATTTTAAATTAAAATTTAATTTTTTGAATTGGATTTGATTGATTTATTATTATATTTTATTTATATATGAGAATAAAAATGAGAATACAAATAAGTTTTGAGAAAATCCCATGAGTTTGAATTGGTTTGATCATGATTTAAGTTAAATCCATTAAAGAATTTAAAGGATTTAAAGAAATTTTAAATTGAAATTTAATTTGAGGGTTTGATTTGATTGATTTGTATTTATATTTCATTTTATATGAGAATATAAATTAGAATATAAATGAGAATAAATAAGTTTTGAAAAAAATCCATGAATTTGAATAGGTTTGATCAAGGTTTAGGGTTGATTTTGGCTACGTCCTTAAATGGAAAATAAAGGGATTTAAGAAAATTTTCATGAATTGATTTAGAATTTTGAATTTGATTTGATGGGTTTGAATTTATATTTCATTTTTTATATAGGAATATAAATGAGAATATAAATGGATCATGAGAAAATCTCAAAGATTTGAATAGGTTTTGATCATAATTTTGGCTAAGTCCTTAAGAAAGGGTTAAGGACTTAAGAAATTTGAACTTAGGAATTTTTGATGGATTTTGATCATGGGTTTCAATCATGATTTCAATCATGGATTTCAATCATATGGAGTTGATTTGAATTTGAAGAAAAAATTGAATTTGATTTGGAGTTTGACTTGAAAGAAGGAAAGTGAGGAATGGTTTAAGGGTAGAAATTTCCTAACACCCCAAGGCATGACCTATTCCTATGGCTAACTCTTCTAAGTCTCTAGGGCTAGTTGGAGTGTCCACCTAATCACTAGATGTGTCTTAAGACTAAGAACTCTTAAAGTCTAAGAGAGTCCTATGTCTAAGATGGAGGGTTGAGAGCTCATTCTAAAAATGAGGTCAACAAAGGTAATAGGTGTGGTGTGGCCGATAAGAACACACGCATATTGGTGTTGATTGAAATGATCAACAACATCGAGATCACAAGCACTAACATAAACAATCTATCCTTAACCTAAAGAATCTAGATTTTAGTGCAATGTGGCTCTACTTATGTAGACATAAGAGAGGAGAAATCCACTAAGGGATAGAGTGTGAACCTTCCACTAGGGAAGCAGGTTCAGGTCATCTACACGGAGATGAAAGGTTTGATTTAATTTAAATCTCAATGAGAAGAGATCTCCACTAGGGGAGAGGGTTGAATTTGTTTTAAATTTTGTTAAGTTTGAATTTTTAGATGAACCCTATTGGTTTGTAATGGGTTATATTGAATAGGAGCCATGGAGGCTAAGACCTAACTTAGATTTACCAATCCAAACCGGTAGTCTACTAAGCACATAGTAGGACTAACCAAAGGGATGCCTTATTATACTAGGAAGAAAAGCAGTAGACTTACATCCTCCAAGTAGAGACCGTGGGGTAATCTATTGAGGCAAGATTGAACCTTGAGGGCTGAGTGAATTTGGGGGACTTAAGATCAACTCAAGAATAGTCAAAGATTGATTTCATTTTTAGATTTTTTTGTTTGATTATGTTGGATCCCATAGGTTTGCATTGAGAGGGGCTGTGGCTAATACTCATTTAATTCAAAGGGGAGTCTACCAACCACAAGGATAACTATCAACCAGGAGAAATGCCTTTTGGTATATAATGGTTAAGTCTTAAGAAGAAGCATGGGGACTCACATCTTAGAGATAAGAAATCCATGGTGATAGTTGCTTTGGGCATGACTATTGAGTGAATGCTGGGGACTTAGATCAACTCAAAGATAGTCGATTGATTTAATTTTTAGAATTTTATTTTTGATGGATTTTGTTGGCAAGAACATATAGAAGAACCTCTCAAGGAGTAGATTTCTGATGGGAGAACTATCAGTGCCTTTCGGTTTGTAATGATCAATTGAAGGGAAGAAAGCAGGACTCACATCTTCCACTAGAAAAGATCTTGGGGTGATTGCTTTAAACAATAAATCAAACTTGAACTTGATTTGCGATAATCATCTTAGAAAGAATGTCATAGTCTTATCTTTCAAAGTGGAATGATTGTCGGGTAACATGCTTATGTCAAAGCAGATTGAACTCGACCTAAGGGAGACTATGGAGTGAGCACCGACTAGGGGATTTATCTTAACTGGTGGGCAATTCTATAGGGAGTTCTACGCCTCTAAAGATAGGATGCTTGGGAGAAGGGCCCTTTGGGGCTTGAATTCTTGTTTTATTTATTTTAGTTTGTTTTCATGGACCCTGTGGTTTGTGAGGGATCACTTATTTACCTATCTATTTCTAAACTAAGGGAGAATTTATGCATTTAAACAAATTCTCCAACCATGGGTGGCTACTATGAAAGGGGTATCCATTCCAAAAGTAACCGGTGTCTAAATGTCTGGGACTTGATCCAAATAGAGTGACCATAGGGGATGGGGCCGATAATGGCTTAATCCAACACCATGGAGAAAATGACATGGCTAGTCATAAATTCAATAGGTATTCGGTGTCCAACTCAAGGAGAAAGCATGAGGACTCATATCTGCCAAGAGTGGTGTTCTCACGGGTGAGTCACTGTCAGCATAGCGAACATCAACCAACCTAAGGTGCCCATTGGTTTGCAACAATCATCCTAGGAAGAAAGCTTGGGGACTCACATCCTCCTTGTGGCCTATCTTGGGATAGTCATCTTCGACTCGAGGTGCTATCGAGAAGCGACTATTGAGTGTGAATCTTGGGGACTTAGATCAACTCAAAAGTAGTCAAGAAAAAAGAGCCTGGGGACTTATCTAATCTCAAATATACTTAACCTAGTTAGAACATGATGGCTAGTTCAAGAAGAAAGCACGGGGACTGACATCTTCTTAAACAAAGTCAACATGAGGTAGCTTACTGGCTGGGAAGTGAAGACTACCATACTAACAAGGTGCTTTTTGGTTTACAATGATCAAGTTAAGAAGAAAGCATAGGGACTCACATCCTCCAAATAAATGATCACTGGGGTGACATACTAGCGAGGTAGCATGTAGATCCTATCTAGAGCAGCTAATGATTGAGTGCCACAGGGGGCTTGCTCCCACATTAAAGTAGCTCAAGATAAAATATTTATGTTTGTTGTGTGCATGTGTTAAAAGGAATAGGATGCTTTTGGGGTACTCTTATACCTACCTTAAAAAACATCTTTGGGGAAATCATGAAATGATGCCACGGATAACAACATAACTAAACTTGGGTTCTCTCTAACTTAGTTATGCTAATCGAAATAGGATGCCTCATTCTCATTCGAGGAGATTGTATGTTTGTGTTGTGAAAGAGGGATAGGATGCCGGGGACTCTTATATCTACACTAGACATCGCGATTATTGCAAGACAAGCAAACAATACTTGAAAGAGAAGATTTGATGAATGGAATCATTTTTTTTTATTAATGATTATTTTCAAACAAGTTTTTGTTTCATGGGTAATATTTCTTTAGATAGAGCCCATTAATAAGTTCGGGTGTTCCCCTTTACAATCAATAAGGCGATAAGATCCTCCTTGGTAGGCCTTCTCTATGACATAGGGGCCTTCCCAGTGGGTTCAAACTTGCCTCCCATCTTTTTGATGGGCAATAATTGGTCTCTTTGGGACTAACACAAGTTCTCTACTAAAGACCTAGCGGACCACTTGTTGTGAGCTTGAATCATTTTGGCCTTGTACAACTTGAGATTTTTTGGCATGGTGGCGACTTTCCTCCAAACCTTGAGCTCTCTTCTAACCACAACTTGCATTGCATTCTCTTGATCTTGTTACCCAATGCTATCCTTAGTGATGGGAGTTGAACTTCTAAAGGAAGAATGGTTGAACCCATACACTAAGGAAAATAGAATTTGAGTTAGTGGTATGTGGTAGGCCCACAAAGCTTCAACCAATCGTTCCACATTTATTGTCATCGAGTCTTCTTTTTGGATGAGAGTTTTATTGAATGCTTCTACTAAATCATTAGCTCTGGGTAGTAGATGGTGGAGTATCTCCAATCTATATCATGTCTTCTAGAAAAGCTACTGATCTTTATGCTTTTGAATTACCATTATCGATATAATTTCGAACCTATATGATATAGTTTTTAAAAAATTGAAGCACATTGTGAGTTGTGACCTCTCAAAGTGGGATGGCTTCTGCCCACTTGGAAAAGTAGTGGGTGGTAGCTAAGATGAATCGATGTCCCTTGGAAGAAGGAGGATCAATCAGACCTACAATGTCGGTACCCCAACACTCAAATGGCCATGAAGCCAAAGTAGGGTGTAGAATGTTGGGTGGTTGGTGGAGGACCATACCGCACGAGATTGATGGCATCTACATCCATACAATTGTGATCATAGAAGGCCAGTAGTATCCAAGTCTTTTGGTCTTTGTCTTCATCTTCGGACTGGACTGATGCACTCCACATAGACCTAAGTGTACCTTGATTATAATGCCATGGGCTTCATATTTGTCTAAACAATGTAACCACATTTGGTTAAAGGACCGACGATGCAGAGTGCCATCAACAAGAGCATAGGAGAGAGCTCTCTGTTTAAGCTGATGGGATTGTAATTTTTCTTGAGGTAGTTTTCCAGTGTTCAAGTAATCTATGAACGGTTGCCTCCAATCCAGCTTCTTGTCCATTTTGGCAACGATAACCTCCCCTTCAAGAGAAAGTCTCGATGAGTTTCGAATCAATAAGGGATAAGACTTGTCTATTTTGGACCCTTATTGAAATGGACTCATCTTTCAGACATGCCAACTCTTTGGCAAGTTTGCAAGGCATCTCTGTTCTCTACTCGGGGAACCTTGTAGATGGTGACTTTAGAATTTGGGCTAAACTTCATGGTATACTCGTAGTAATGATGAAGCTTGGGTTTGAGATCCTGGTAGGACCCGATAATCTGGTTGATGACCAACTGAGAATCCCTAAAGATGTTGATGCTCTTGACATTGATAGTGATGGCTAACTCGAGATCTGTAATCAAAGCCTCATATTTAGCTTCATTGTTGGTGTAAGAGTTGGATAGATAGTATGAGAATCTCATCACATCGTGATTTGGAGTTAGAAGAACTATTCCTACCCCTGCCTTTCCTAGGAGAATAGATCATGGTGCTTCACCTTTAAGAAAAGCGGTACCATCAAAATACATCTCCCATTGGTTGTTGGCCTCTAAGTTCATGATTTGTTCATCGGAGGAGAATCAACATGGAGAAGTGGGTGTCTTTGTTAAGAAATGCTGCACATCCTTTTACAAGGTACAAATGTGATATCAAATTGTGAGTATCATGGACCAATGAGCCAAACATCGAAAAGCATTGGCGTGTCATGAATTATGTTTATTGGTTCTTGAGATCAAGTTCACCTTATGATGTAGTCGTAACCGAGATGCAAAGATCAAAGCTAGGTAATTTTTCTTAATAGGTGGATAGTTTGCTTCAGCAGGGATCAGACGATGGCAGAGGTAGTAGAGAGCGCTTTCCTTCCCTTCATCGTTGGCTTGGGCAAATAGAGCAGAGGCATCAATGTGCGGTGTAAGGATGGTGCGGATAGGGGCTGCTAGAATTGGCGGCTTCACCAAGTACTCTTTGATGTCTTCGAATGCGTGCTGGCACTTGTCATCCCACTTGAACTTGGCATCCTTTTTGATAAGTGCTAAGAATGGCTTGCATCTCCCTGATAGGTTTGAGATAAAGCATCTTAGATATAGATCCTTGAAAGGATCGAGTTGAGTTAAACTCTTAGGTGGCATTTCTAAGATAGCTTTAATCTTTTCGGATCTCTATTTCAGTGTTGAACATAAACCCAAGGAATTTCACGAGCGACTGCACACTTAGGATTCATCTTGAGGTTATATTATCTTAACCATTCAAAACTACTCTCAAGTCAAAGGTGGTCTTCCTTTTCTCTCTTGACTACTAGATCATCAACATAGCACTCAACGATGATGGATGAGTTCATTGAAGATCGAGTCATGGCCCATTGGTATGTAGCACCAAATTTTTTAAGGCCGAAAGGCATGACCCTATAATAAAAGATTTCGATCGGGTTTCGGAAAGCGGTGTTTCTTTCATCTTGAGAGACATCTTGATTTGGTTATAGATGACCCATCCATGAAAGAGCGCATGAGATGAGGCAATGTCCACCATTAATTGGTATAGGAAGGAAACTCATCTTTAGGACATGCCTTGTTTAAGTCTCTAAAATCAATGCATATGCGAATTTGTTCATTCTTCTTCTAAACTAGGATGACACTAGCTAACTAGGTAGGATATTTTTCTTCCCTAATGAAACTAGCATCGATCAATTTTTTGACTTTAGAAATGACCTATTGTTCAATTTCTATTCACATGCATCTAGGAGCTTGCTTAATAGGGGTAACATTAGGGTCTAGCTTGTGGGCTACTATTAGAGATAATCGGGCATTTCTTCATAACTCCATGCAGTAGTCTTTAAACTCAATTAATAACTAACTAAGTCATTGGTTTCTTCTTCATTGTGTATGTATGTCGAGGATTTTCTTCTATCTCGAGGTTGATTTCTTTAAGCTTGTCTATTGTTGAATGAATCTCCTCTTCGGGTGCCTCCTTGACTTGGAGATCATCAGGATCCTAAACACACATTCTCATGAGAGTTGGGGATGTGTGAGAAGAACCTATCAGACTCTAGATGGTTGGTAATAACTAAGCAATAATCTTTGTCATCAACTAGACCCTTGTCGAATCTAGTCTACTCTTGATTGTGCTTCCACTTGTATTGTTCCATAATTTTTTTTTGAAATATTGACATTACTTGGACCAAGTGTGAGGAACTAAACCTTTTGTATAAGATTTTGAACACAATGGGTAAAAGTCAAAAGGTAATTTCCATTAATTCTTTAAAAGTATCTTCCTCAAGTCTACATCAACTCTAGACTTGAGGATGATAAAGAACCTTTTTACTTCATGTTGGAAGACTTAGGGACTTCCTTAACTTACCTTCAACTTTGAGATGTAAGTGAGGTAAGCTAAGGTTCCCAAGCTTTTAATAGTTTCACATAAACTAGATTTGAATACTTTGCTTTGCTTGGAGGCTGGTCTTCATCTTTGATCAAAGTCACCTCAATGGAACCTGAGAGGGGTTGGTGGTATACTAATCACATTAGACTCATCCTCAGCAGATTCCAAGTCTATGTATGAATAGTGGGTACTCTATGAACTAGACACGACCTCTATTAAGGCCAACTAGAGTCTCCCACCTCTAGAGCGCCTTTGTTTCTACCTCTGCCTTCTGGTGGAGGTTGAGCCATCTACCCACATGTCCATATGATGGAATGAGCGTGGGTGGAATGTGATATCTTGGATCCACTTCTTCTTCAATTCCCCTTTCTTGTTCACTTGGACTTTTCCTTTTTCTTTCATTTTCTTTTATCTTTTCTTTTGCTTCATTTTCTTTTGCTTTTGCATTTGCATTTGAATTTTGTCCAAGTTCATGAGAAAGGGTGTTTTGAGGAAGATAGTAGGTCCCATCTTCATAAATCTCAACCTCTATCTACGAGAATGGCTTTTCATCCGTTGACAGGTACTCAATTCCATCTTTTACTTGATGCGATGAAGGGAGGATGGAATGTCTTACGATGTATCCAAGGCCTACCAAGCAAAGTAGTGAATAAAGTATTCAAATCAATGATGTAGAACTTTTTCTTCAATCTTCCACTATCTCCAAGGTAACACTATGGAACCTAACTCACACCTTGATCATTGAATCCTCTCAACATCATCCTATCTCCTCAGAGTGTAGAGATGTCAATCTTCAAATAGGCAAGGGTCTTTAGACTCATAATGTTTATTGATGCACCTGAATCCAAGAACCACGGGAGTCTAAACCTGTCCATGTCGACTGTAATGTATAGGGGATGGTTGTGCTCCAAGTCCCCCCAATAGAAGGTCTTCATCTGTGAAGGTGATCCCTTGGGCTTCTTTTGCATAGTTTGGTTCTTTACCTATAGTGGTTAGCTGAGCTAAACATATTTTAGGATCAAGGAGAGCCTTGATTAGTGATTCTCACATCTCTTTGGATAAGACAAGGGCATCCTATATGCTTAGCTTAGATGGAAACTTTCTTAGATGAGAAAGGATGTTAGTCCACTTATTTGATCTTCCACAACATATCCAAGGGTGGAGCATCTTGTGGAAGGGCTTCTCGATCTTAGTACCAATGACTTATTTCCCTATCTAGAGGTGCTTGCCAGGAGGTAGAACCTTGCCACTATGGGTTGACTTGGTAATCTCGGAGGCAAGGTGGTGGCAAGTTCTACACTTCAGCTCACCTACGACTTCTCCTATGGGACTCTCAGTCGGATGATTCCAAGTCTATCTCAAGAGGTGAACGGTAGTTTGGAAAATCAACTCACAATAAAAGATGAAGATCATTGTTATAGTTAATTAGACTTGAAGAGTTATCATTAGGAATAGAAGAAGCAACTCATCGAAGAGACAGATGTAATTCAAATTCTTTATTCTTCAATTTCTTGAAAGTATTTGGAGGTAGAAAGTAGAATTCAAGTAGAGTGAGTGAAGTAAGGGATTTGATGCCCTTATCTACTGATATAAGAGTTATACTAGTAGAAGAAATAGAAGAGCTAGCTGAAATGGTGGAAGAAGTCACTGGTGTGGAAGCTGCAACTGAAGGTTGGAGTTTGGACATGGTGGGTTGCTGCTAAGCTATCAGGGTGACACATCTTATTGTTGCTCTTGCTCCTCCCACTTTCTAGAGTTGGCACGGCAACTTGCAAACCTTCCTTGGTGTTGGAGGTTTGAGGCGACTTAGGCACCTGAAAGCTTCTTGATCTTATTATTTTCTTAGAGGTTTTAGGGATGTCCAACCTTCTTTGGTTTTGGTAGGATCACTTGTATCCCCAAGGATTACCTAATGGAACTGGAAGGTTGTTCCATAAGGTATTCCTTTGGGATAATGACAACATCTTGGTCTTGAAAGCGTGTTCAAACCAATCCTTGAGCAATCCTCAAAATGACTCGGTGGTAAGGAAAATATTTGGATCATGAGTGGTATGGGTGGCGTCTTTGGCTATGGAGGTTGAGGTGGAGGCGGTATGGGCCTCGATGGTGGCAAAGAAGGTGGAGGCTCGAGGTCATGGTCTCTGGTGATCTCTAGCTGGTTGCTTCCCCTTGTCAACCGCTGCTACAGCTCCACATTTCTTCTCATAAATCTTTTGGGATTTATTTCTTTGGCAACTGATATGGAAAAGGCAACTATTTGGCCTCTCCTTGTAGACTAGTCTCCTTGTCGATTAGCTTCTCAAATGCCTTTATGGTGAAGCCCTTAAGCATGAAGGAGACCGGGCCATGGATATTCTTCAAGAGAATCTCAATGGCATGTTGTTCAAATAGCTATGGTTCACACTTCATACTCAGGTTATGCCATCAGAGAATATAATCAATAAGTGACTCATAGAGTGCTATTGGGCTACAATGAGATCACCTACAGTAACCCTTTATTGAGCTCCAACAAATCTCTTGATGAAGAGTTGCTCTAACTCAACAAATGTCCTAACTGAATCATTAGGTAGTTCAACATACCAATCAAAAGCAATACAGAGGCTATTGACAAAGAGTCTAAAGAGTAAAGCATCGCTGCCACCTACGTTGCAACAACTAGCCCTGAAGTGAGCTATATGTTGCCTTAGATTCCCACCATCAAAGCTTTTGAAGGAAGGAGGCATGAAACCCTTGGGATATTGGATAGTCGAATTCCTCAGGTAGGGTCTACCCTTTGGGATGATGATCCTCCCGGGCTTGAGCCAAGCTTCCTTCACTGCTCAACCATGGATTTGATCTTTTTCATGTATGGAGGTACTTTTACCTTCCTCTCCTACTTTACTGCTGGAGGTAGAGTCTTGGATCTAAGACATGCACTAGCTTCAGTTGACTGTCGACTATACTAGGATGAACTGGAGGGCTTACGAGACGACATTGCTACTAACAAGTCTCAACTTCTGCCATCTATCAATCTCATCTTCGCCTTCAAAATCGAGGTGATGCTGATTCGTGGTCTCCTGATCAACCTCATCACCTTCCATGGCTTTGTTGCTCTAAGAAGAGAACCTATAGTATGGACCATGCATCGGTGAATCCCCATCAAGTCATCTTCATTGGGATCAAAGTGACTCTTTCTTCATCGACCATATGTACCTAGATCTCCTTTTCTCCATAAAATAGTGTGCAACTATCTCATCTAAGATTGATCTAACTGGGTACAAATAGCTTGGGTGACCAGTGTGATTGCTATCATGCACTGAGAGGCACCAGACCTCACTTGCCATTGGGGAGTCAATCTTGTGCAGACTATACTCACTGAAAGAATGATACTCCAACGTATTGTAATAGAGGTACACAGGATGATCCTTTACCACTACTGCTACTGAACTATTATTTGGAATATCTATGATAATTATCACCATCTCCATATCTGGCTGTATGGGTGGAGTTGGTGAAGGAATGACCACGATGCTCCGGGGTCGCCACTCCTTCACCACCTGGGGTTGAAGGTCGGCGGGTCGACCTACCACAATGGGTGGTGTAGGAGGAGTAGGATCCTTATACGGATCACCAACGAGGTACTTTTTTCCTGGATGCATGCCTTCATGGCCTTAGATGGAATGGGAGATGTTGAACTTGCGGCGATGGCGGGGGGGTAGAGTGGTGGGGTGGAGACACCACCGACTCTCATGTAGGAGCTGCCCTCATGATGGTTATTCCCGTGAGGAGAATACTAGTATGATCGGTTGGTAGTGCCAAGCTAAAGTCAACTAAGTATAAGCGACTAGCGGCGGAACCTCGCTCTCTGCTGGTAATGTATGATGTATGGGCCTCACGGGCCCTCTCACGACATCTACCTTCTTATGCATGAGGATATCAAAGATCAACTAGGTACGACTCGGCGTCCATATGCTCTACGGCATAGAATAGGCGAAGGCGGCGTCGACCTCCTACTCCCAGAAATTATTGTAGTGCACCACTAGAGGAGGATGAATGGATCCTCGACATCCTCTCTATATCTCTAGAGAGGATGTAGTTTTCTAACAGTGGTGAAGTGATCATGGGAGACTCATCCATGGGCGTCAGTGCCTCAAGCTCTCCTATCTGGTATGGAACCAGTTTGACCATGATTCTTGTTCCTGTTGGGTGTATGGGATGGGAGGAGTGTGAGCTAGACCCATACTCAAATGTGAGGGAGGCAAGCCACGAAACTAGGGGAGCCTTACCCCTTGGAGGTATGAGATGGTAGGGTGCTTAGCTTGGGAAACATGTGCAACTCTAGGATGAACTGCTAGGATTGGCTGATGTATGGGACTACTAAAGTCTGTGGTGTTGCCATAGCTTTCCTCTTTAGTGAGGAGATATCTAAATCAGAGGGTAAGTCTACCCTGATGACTGGCTTTTGCCCAACCACCTTCTTCCTGCTAACTGTTGTGAGGGGAATGCCCTCACAAGTGATTCTGGCCCCCTCAAATCCATGGCCAAAATGGATCAAATGGGTATAATCCAAATGAGGGGAGTTAGCCTGATCCAAGGCTAGATCCATGCCATGAGGGAAAGTAAAGACAAATTTTTGGGAACGCCATTGCACTAATTGAGTGGCGAAACTACATTGGTGAAAAGAATTTGCAATGAAATGAACTTGCATTTTATCTCCATAGATTTTGAATTTTGAATTTTAAAATTTGAACCCACATCCAACAACTTGGAAGTGTTAAGTGGGGTTCAAATGAATTTGAAAGATTGATTGAAAGAGGAATTTGAATATGAATTCAAACTTCAACAAATTTAAGTATGTTGAAATATGGATTCAAGATTTTGATAGGATGCTTCCATAGGTTCATTTTGTTTTGTTTTGATTTTGAATGTTTGTGATTTCAAAGATCTTTTCCATTAACAAATTTGGGTATGTTAAAGTAAGGGTCAATTTGGTTTTGTTTGAATATTTTGGAATTCTTACTTAGCAAATTTAGGTATGCTAAGTGAAGTAAAGTGATTATTTCTTTTTTGAATTTTGTTTGTTTTGATTTTGAAAATTTGGAATTCTTACTTAGCAAATTTAGGTATGCTAAGTGAAGAACCCAAGTGTATTTTTATTTGATTTCTAAAATAGGGTTCTTAGCAAATTTAGGCATGCTAAGAAAATCCTAAGTGTTTCATTTGTTTGGAAAATTTTGATTTTTTGAAAGGGTAGGATCCTTTAGCAAATTTGGTATGCTAAGGGATCCTAAGGTGTTCATTTTTTTTTGAAATGATTGAAAGTGGAGTTTCAACTTTAGCAAATTTGGTATGCTAAAGATGAAGTCCCACTTGGTTTTATGAAATGGAAATTTCACTTAGCAAATTTGAGTATGCTAAATGAAATTCCAAATATGTGTTTAAAAGTTTGATTTCATTTTTAGTTTTGAAAAATGGAAACTTCCCCTTAGAAAATTTGGTATGCTAAGGAAGAAGTTCCAAAGGTGTTTGAAAATTTTTTATTTTGACTTTGGAAACTTTTACTTAGCAAATTTGAGTATGCTAGGTGAAGTTCCAAAATATGTTTTGAAAATTTTGAATTTTGATTTGGAAACTTTTTCTTAACAAATTCAGGTATGTTAAATGAAGTTCCAAATATTATTTGAAAATTTTGAAATTTTTGGATTTGGAGAGTTCACTTAACAAATTTGGGTATGTTAAGGGAGGTTCCAAAATGTGTTTAGAAAATTTTTAAATTTTGGATTTGGAAACTTTACTTAACAAATTTAGGTATGTTAAATGAAGTTCCAAAATATGTTTAGAAAATTTTAAAATGTGATTGTTGATTTTGAATATTTGAATTTTGAAACTTCACTTAACAAATTTATTATGTTAAATGAAATTCCAAATGTGTTTTTTGAAAATTTTGAATTTTGATTTGGAGACTTCATAACAAATTTGGGTATGTTAATGAAGTTCCAAAATGTGTTTAATTTTTGAATTTTGGATTTGGAAACTTTACTTAACAAATTTGATATGTTAAATGAAGTTCCAAAATGTGTTTGAAAATTTTGAAATGTGATTGTTGATTTTGATTTTTGAATTTGGAAACTTCATAGCAAATTTGATTATGCTAAATGAAATTTCAAATGTATCTTTGAAATTTTTTGATTTTAGATTTGGAGACTTCACTTAACAAATTTTATGTTGATTCCAAATGTATATTTTGAATTTTTTTGAAACTTTACTTAACAAATTTGGGTATGTTAAATGAAGTTCAAAATTTTAAATTTTGAAATATGATTGTTGATTTTGATGTTTTGAAAAGAGGACTTCCATTAACAAATTTAGTATGTAGAATGGATATCATATTTTATTTTTTGAATATGAAATTTTGTGTGTGATTGTTGCTTTTGAAAGAGGAATTCAACTTAAAACATATGTGAGGTATGTTAAGTAATTTTAAATGATATTTTATTTTAGTTGAATGAAATATTTATTTAATAAATTAAGTATATTAAATGAAGGTATTCATGTGCTTTTGAAAATTTAATTTTGTTTACGATGAACTTTCCATTTTAATAAGTGTGAGTATATTGAAATAGAAAGATCATGTGTGCTTTTGAAAAATTTATGATTATGATTGTGATTTTGAAAAGATGATTGTTCATTTTATTTTGAAAATGAAATCTCCTATTGAAAGGAGATGTTCATTTGTGCTTTTGAAAAAATTTATTAGTTTTATGTTTGAACATCCCTACATGTAACAATTATATGAATTGTTAAATGAGGGTGAAGAATTTTGTGGAAAATATTTTATTAAGTGCATTTTGAAAGGTGCTTTTGAAAAGAAAGTTCTTTATGGAAGATTTATTATTTTAGATGAACCTTTCTTATCATTAAAATGATAAGGAAGTCTTAAGATGTTTCTTTTATTTTATTTAAATTTTCATTTTACCCATTGGAGAATCAGCGGGGTTTTAAGACCAACAAATGTTGTCCTAAAACCTAAGATGTTACTTCAACTCAAGAATGAAATGAGCTAAGTGCCATGAAAGAAGATAGTCTTGGATTCATAAAGTACAAATCCTATTGATACTCAAGACAATGATCATTTACCAAAGATGGAGAGGAACCATCCCTGAGAAAATCATGGTGAAAAAAATTTTATAGGAAGAGTCGCATCTGTGAGGAGAAATGAAAGAGGCAACTATATAAAAAATTTGTCTTGGTAAGATCCACAGTCTGTATGTACTTATTTGATGGTGTCATCAAGGAATAGTGTACTATCTCGAAAGACAAGTCATTACCCTTTAATGGAACCAATCACCTGTAAGGACTCTAAGCGATGATTGCATATGTACCAAAATTCTTCCCCTACTTTACATGAAAAAAAGCGGTTTATTTTAAAGCTGGGTTCATTAAGTTCCCTGGGGTGTAGTTAATTACATCCTAAGGGGCGGGATCCAGGAAAACTCTCGATTAAGGTAAATGATGGTTATCTCAAGATTTCAAAAGGACTATCAATCGATTGGTTTGTATTTGAAGATCAAATGGGATTAATCAAAGAGGAGTTATTTATGAAAATGGAAGATAAATAGGAGATGCCCATGCTAGGAAACTAGCATCTCAAACTATCTATTGGGCTTTATATTTTGAAATTGATTTAGTTTGTTTGAGTTATTTTTTCATTAGAATTTTTTGGACTTAAGATTCCTTAATACAAGATTAAGGAAATGCTAAGAGGTGAGGAATTATGCTTATGGCCCAAAGGGAGAAAGCAACCTCGGAACCTAAATCTAGGAGCTTGGTGAGGGGCCTAAATCTAAGAAAAAAATGGGTAATTGGTTTGCCTCCACAAGAGGACAAACCACTTACTTGGACTTACAACCTGGGTGGCCAACTAACTCCTCTGATTTTAAATACATGTAGGTAAGTCTTTATGCTTATGCAAGATAGCTAGGCTATTATTATTTAGAAAGAGACTAAGTCCTTAAACTCACTCCTAAAGAGACTAGATCATGTAAAGGGACATGCTTCAAATGACCTAAATCTTGCAATTCAATTTTCATTTTTTATTTTATTTTTTGGACAATTATGACTCAGGCTAATAGGATTTTTATGATTAATGCATGAGAAGATTATTGGCCAAAATTAGAGAAGGAGGAGGTGAGTTTCCACCATGGCCCAGTCAAGTAGTTCTCACAAAGGTGGAAGCCCTCAATCAGAGTGAAATAAGTTAATATTATAAAGAAATGCTCAACTAGCTAAGGGGTTGCTAATTCTTTTATCTTGATTTTAATTGTAAGCTTTAGGTGAGGTTATGAGTTGTTTAATTTTATTTTGAGTTGTTAAGTTGGGTAAAGATTTATTTTCCTAAAGAGCTAATCCACATCCAGCCATACATAAAGCAAGGAAGAAACTAGGAAAAAACATGCCACTTAATGCAAAGCTAAACAAATCATCAATCAATTTATAAAGCTAATCACGAATAAATGGTTGTTTGTGGTGCACCACACAAACCAAAAATATCAAATTGGGTAACCGAGCTCTACCCTTATACAACCCAGATTACAAATGAATTGAATTATAATTTAAGCAAAGGAATTCATTGTTATGTGGGTCTTCAATCTTTATTCTTCTTTCTTTCTTTCTTCTTTTCTTACTTTCTTCTTTGGTTCCTCCTTTGGATGGTTGGAAGGTGGATGCTCCAAGGCTTCACATGGTGCATAAGATGGGATCTTATGATCAATGCTCATTCTAATCACCCATAAATCATTCCAAAATCTAATTATAAATTTTACATGAAAAGGAAAAGTAGAAATCTAACTAACACCAAAACAAAGGTTAGTTAAATCACACCACAAATCAAAGCATGTATATTGGACTTATCACCCCACTGGGTGACTAAGTCCACACAGCCTATGGATTACTTAGGGGTATAAGCACGCAAGCGAAACATTTATATTTTATTTATGATAGTGCCCCTTAAGCACAATCCACAAAAAAAGAATAGTTAGACTAAGCATGTACCATTCATTCTGAGCATACACTCCATCATCTAAAAATATTCATCACAAAAAAAATATAACATCAAACCATGCCGACCTAACTAAAGCTAGAAGTGGTGACTTAGGCTAATGTGTGTGCTTTGAAGGTTTGTGTGGTATGCTTAGCTTAGGACTTTAGGTTCAATTTTCTAAGTGTGAAGACATGTTCAACTTAGAGGAGGTTTCATTTAAGTTGTTTAAGTATTTTGGGTTGTGGTTTTATTTCATGTTTTAATTTGGTTTAGTGAAACCTATAATTAATTACTAAGTTATAAGAGAGGGAAAGAGAACTTCTCTTTCCTTCCTAATAACAAGTAATTTCTAAGTATAAGTTCATTTTAATTTCATTTAGGTGAATGTTTTTTTATTACATCTTTTAATCTAAGTTTAGATAAACTCTAAACAAACCTATTCAAAAGAAAGGCATTTTAAGATTAAATAAAATGAATCAAAATTCACATAACACACATTACTTCATTTCTTTCCCAACATATATAACATGCATATGGATGGACCCTAAGCATATCTATACATGCAAATGAGAGTAGTTAACACACTTTATGATGCATGCTAAGTAATCCATTTAAGAAAATTTAGAAGTTGAATATGCATGATTTTCTTAAGTAGAAAAGGTTTCTTATCCAAAATTTCACATACATACATGAAAGTAAGAAAGGCATAAGTGAGTGATGCCATTGTTAAAGGTGTAAAGATACAAGACCTACTTAGATTTCTTAAACCTCGAGGGTTGTCAACTAATATACCACTTTTTTAAATATAAACATGTATAAAGAAATGAAATGGAGAAGGAAGATGCAAAAGTTGTTTAATGGATTCATTTTTATTTATGCAATTTATGCATGAAAGTATAGGCAACCCTTCTTAGTGATAGCATAGGGATGAATAGGGTTTGGAATTAAGTAAGTGTTTGGTTCTTTTCAAATGAACCCTACATCTTACTAACTCCTATTCAAAACTATGTTATCATAAAAAAGAAAGAAAACCTATACTAAACATCCTTGTATGATCCATCACATGCAAACTTATAATTAAGGTATGAATAGCACACTTTCAGATTTGATACTTAATTTATAAGTTTTGAAAATATTTTGGATTTAGTAGTGATAATAATACTCATATTTTACTTTAATAACATGCACATTTGACATAAAGTAAATAATTTTCATTTTAAAATTTGAAACATGATTATGAATGCATAAATCATATATACAATTTAACATGTTGGGAAAGATCCAAAGCAATGCAATCATGTAAAAAACTCACTTTACTTAAATCTAAGACATTCTTAAGAATAAGAAAATTTAGAATAAATCAAAGTGAATTTCAAAATGATTTTGTTTTGTTTGAAGTTTGATTTAATTTTGAAAGGTGAGATAAGTTTGATTTCTAACCCATTCCTCATTTGTTTTGTATTTTTTGTTTAATTTTAGATAATTAAATCCATTTTAAGAATAGATTAGGTTAAGGTATGAATTAAGTGTCTTAATTAATACCTACACCACCTTAGAAAAATTAACTAAGTAATTATGAGCCAATGAAATGACATAAAACCCATAAGGTATTTAAATTTGCAATGCACCTAATAATGAAAAGGCCTAATGCAATTTGGCTTATAATTAAAAGTTAATTAAGCTAAGGGATTTAGCTTAAGTACTTTTAAAACACCCTTTCATACTTATGAAATGGGTTTTAATTTTCTTAATTAAACTTAGGCTATTAAACACTTAAGCATCTACCCAAGGTAGATTAATTAATTCTAAAACTTTTTAGAATTTTTGAAAAAATTATTTAAGGGATAATAAATGAGTTAACCTTTAATTAAGAAAGGATTAAGGAAACAAAAGGGGGTTTAGGGAATAGCTTAAGGTAAATGCCCCAAAATTATTCCATAAATCCCACACTAGATCTAACCTTAATCACTTAATCAAATATTAAAATCCTAATCACACTTTAATTACCTTAATTACATGAAGGGTAATTAGGGAATGAAATAGCAATTTCCTAATTAGCCTCAATAAATCTCAAGAAAATTAGGGAGGCGAGGTCATCCCCTAAAATGAACCCTAGAAATTTGAGATTAATTGATGACTAATTAAAGGATAATTAACTAATTAAGATTCTAAGAAACCAAATTAGAGAAAAGAGTTCAAAATCCATTAAAACCATTTTTAAAATATTTTTAGATGAATTATCTATCCATAGCATTTTCCTTTTATTTTCTAATTTTCTATGAAGGTTATGAATTTTAGAAGATCTAGATTAATAATTAATTAGGTAAATAACTAATCCTATTATTCCACTCCCGTAATGCGTGGTGGCGGTGATCAACACACTTTACAGCGTGATGAGCCAAATTAAACATCACATGAGAACGGTGCATTCTTATATCCTTGGTTTGATCAAAGATCAGATGACTAAGATTCACCCATGATTTAAAATAGATAAGGATTTAAAATGTGAATAATCTCACCATCCATCTAAAATGAGGATGGATGGGCAGATAGTTCTTCCACGAGGATTAATGGAGACCATCCATGATTGAGGAGATTGAGCCCTCAGCATGGAATCATACAAGACTCAACCCACACCATCTAAGCATCATTACCAACATCCAACGGTTTATTTCTCATGAGATGAAAATTCTTTCACAAAGGACCAACACCTATCAAGCTAAGTGGCCAAAAATTGCATACCTCACGAGGTGATCCTTGATCTCAATGAGGTAGCCTCAGTGGGGAGCCTTGGGATTCAAGCCTTGGGGTTGAGTGGATCTTCTATGGACAACACCACTTGATCTCCTGTGACTTTGATCCAATTGACTCTCTTTCTTGTGGGAACTCAATGGATGCTTGGGCAAGTTTGACTTGGTCCTTAGATGAGTGTGAAGGAATTTGGATGGGATCAAGTGGGAAGAAGTTGGCTAATCACTCCACCTTTTTTGCATAGTGCAAAGAGAAGGAAGAATTCAATCCTCTCTCAAGCTTGTGAATGCTCTCGATGATTCTAAAGGTTCACATCTGTCGAGTGTGAGTGAGTGAAATTTCATTGGTGGGAGTATATCTCCCCACTACAGTGGACGGCATGCTCATTTTGATCCAATTGACATTGGGAGGT
Organism: Cymbidium sinense; assembly: GCA_021442155.1. Taxonomy (NCBI): domain Eukaryota; kingdom Viridiplantae; phylum Streptophyta; class Magnoliopsida; order Asparagales; family Orchidaceae; genus Cymbidium; species Cymbidium sinense. The sequence continues at coordinate 27,962,959 of CM038215.1, forward strand.
TGTTTAGGTATTTTGAGTGTGCACATGGATTTGATCCCTTGAGTGGAATGCCAACTTCTGTGTGAATTGAGCTTAGGAGTTTGAAAATTCAATTTCAAGCCATAGGATTGGATTTGGTCCATGGGTCAAATGGGTTGACCCAAACCTATTGGGTTGGGTGCACCACTCATCACTAAGTCCCCTTGAGCTTTTAGGAAAGCCTGAAGTGATTGTGAAGAGGGTATGACCAAACTACCCATGGGATAGGCCAAAATTTGTTCTATGGCCTAGGGTTAAAATGGTCATTTCTTTATTTTTTTAATTTGGGTATGTTTGGTATGTTGAGAAAATAGGTTTGGCCAAGTTTCATTAGATTTGGAATCCATTTGATAGGGTTTGGCTCATGTTGACCCATTTAGGTCAAAATGGGTCAACAGTCAAGTTGACCAATGGTCAAATTGGGTCAAACTAAGGGTTGGGTCAAGTTCATATGACCATTTGAAATGTTTTGGTGCTTTGGTTTGGTTCAATTTGGTATAGATTTGGTTTGGCTCATATGACTCATTTAGGTCAAATGGGTCAAGTTGACCTATTTGACCCATTTGACCTATTTGGGTTAGGTCAAGATAGGTTTAGGTTTGGTTAGTCATATGGAGTGGATTGGTATCTTTGTTTCCAATCAATTTTGGTTAAGTTCAATTTTGGCTCAACATGACCCCTTTAGGTCATGTTGGGTCTAAGGTCAATTGGGCTAGGTTGGTCTAGTTGGCCAATTGAGGCTTTGGTCAAGTTCCACAAGTGATTTGGATGGACTTGACCCATTGGTTTCAATATTTGGCTTAGATCAAGTTTTGACATATTTTGGCCTTTAGGTCAAAATGGGTCAACTTGGGTCAAGTGGGCCAATTGGGCTAGGTTAGGCTCAAATGTTGGCTTGGTCAAGTTCAAACATAGGTCATGAGTGAACTTAGATCAATGGTTTCAATCAATTTGGCCTATGGTGGATTTTGGGTATGTTAGGTTTCATTTTAGGTTAAGTGTTGACTTGGTCAACCCTTAGTTTGACTTGGTTTGACAATTTGATTGATTGATCATCCCATGATGATTGTTGTTCATGATGAGAGGCAAATATGAGTTTGGTTCAAACCAATTTGGTTAGGATCAGAAGTTGGGTCATAAGAGTACTTTAGGTCACTTTGGGTCAAATGGCTTTGTCAAAGCTTGATTTGAAGTTGATTGATCTTGTATATGGACTTATGATTGAAATATAAATACATTTATAAGTGGTTTGAGGTCAAATGGGTTTTGATCCATTTGAAAATTTCATATTCAAAGGAAGAATATGAAGGAGTCTTGGGTTTGATTTTGATTTGAGTTTTGATTGAGTGATTGAAGTTTGGATTTATATATGAGCTCATGATTGTAGGTTGATTGAACATGAGAGAAAATCAAGAATTTGAAAAGATTTGGCTAAGTTCAAGATTTTGACTTGAAAGGCTTAGATTTGATTTTGAGTGGATTTGAGTTTGATGAGTTGGTTTTGATTGTTTGAATTTATATTTCATTTATATATGTGAATATAAATGAGAATATAAATTGATCATGATAAAATTTCAAGAATTTGAAAGGGTTTAATCATGATTTAGGTTAACTCCATTAAAGAAAATTTAAAGGATTTAAGAAAATTTTAAATTTGGAATTTAATTTTTGGATTAGATTTGATTGATTTATATTTATATTTCATTTATATATGAGAATATAAATGAGAATACAAATAAGTATTGAGAAAATCCAATCAGTTTGAAATGGTTTGATCAAGTTTTAGGTTAAATCCATTAATGAAAATTAAGGGATTTAAGAATTTCAAATTTTAAATTTGGAATTTAATTTTTTGTTTGATTGATTGAGTTATATTTATATTTCATTTATATGAATATAAATGAGAATATAAATAAGTTTTGAGAAAATCCCTGGATTTGAATAGGTTTGATCAAGATTTGTTGATTTTGGCTAAGTCCTTTAATGGAAAATTAAAGGACTTAAGAAAATTTCATGAATTTATTTTGAATTTTGAATTGGATTTGATGGGTTTAAATTTATTTTTCATTTATAAATGTGAATATAAATGAGAATATAAATGGATCATGAGAAAATTTTAGAGATTTGAATAAGTTTGAATCACAAATTTGGCTAAGTCCTTAATAAAGGGTTAAGGACTTAAGAAATTTGAACTTAGGAGTTTTTGATGGATTTTGATCATGGGTTTCAATCATGGATTTCTATCATGGAATTTAGTCATGGAATTGAATCATGGAATTGATTTGAGTTTTGGGAGAAAATCAAATAGAATTGATTTGGAGTTTGACTTGAAAGAAGGAAAGTGAGGAATGGTTTAAAGGGTAGGAAAGTTTCCCCACCAAGGCATGACCTATTCTTATGGCCTCTTCTAGTCTTCTAGGCTAGAGTGTCCACTAATCACTAGATGTGTCTTAAGACTAAGGAACTCTTAAAGTCTAAGAGAAGTCCTATGTCTAAGATGGAGGGGTTGAGAACTCATTCTAAAAATGAGGTCAACAGCGGTCAGCTGAGCTAAGCATATTTCATGATCAATGAGGGCCTTAATTAGTGATTCTCTCATTTCTTTGGATAAGGCAAGGGCATCATATATGCTTAGCTTAGATGTCAACTTTCTTAGATGAGAAAGGATGTTGTAGTCCACCTTGGTGGTCTTTCACAAGCATATCAAGGGTGGAGCATCATATGGAAGGGCTTCTCAATCTTGGTACCAATGACTTATTTCCCTATCTAGGGTGTTGCCAGAGGTAGAACCATGGAGGTTGACTTGGTAATCTCACGGAGGCAAGGTGGTGGCAAGTTCACACTTGAGCTCACTCTGACTTCTCCTATGGGACTCTTGGAATCAGATGATTCCAAGTCTATCTCAAGAGGTGAACCCATAGTATTGAGTTGGAAAGTCAACTCGATAGAAGAAGATCAAAATTATTATAGTTAATTAGACTTGAAGAGTTATCGTTAGGAATAGAAGAAGATAACTCATCAGAAGAGACACAGATGTAATTCAAATCAACTTTATTCCTTAATTTTTTTTAAGTATTTGAGGGTACAAAGTAGATGTCAAGTAGAGCGAGTGGAGTAAGGGATTTGATGCACTTATCAATGAGTTCTACTAGTAGAAAGAAATAGAAGAGCTAGTTGAAATGGTAGAAGTCAAGGTGTGGAAGCTGGTAGGCGGGTGGACTGTCTGGTAAAGCTATCGAGTGACACATGCTTCTTCTGAGCTCCCACTTTCCTAGAGTTGTCACAGCTTGCAAACCTTCCTTGGTGTTGGAGGTTTGGCGGACTAAACAGCTTCTTGATCTTGTGAATTATTTTTTTGAGGTTTTAGACAAAGAGATGTCCCAACCTTCTTTAGTTTTAGTAGGATCACTTGTATCCCCAAGGATTACCTAATGGGCGAAGGTTCCATAGGTATTCCTTTGGGATAACTATTACCGATCTTGAAAGCGTGTTCAAGTAATCTTTGAATGTAAAGCATCCTCCAAAATGTGTGGCTAGCATACGTAAGGGAAAAGTTTGGATCAAGACTTTTGTCTACTTCCTCAATCTCTAGGCTGATAGTTGAAAATCAGGTTTTTTAAGAGATTCTTAAAGATTTTCAATTACCTCTCTTAAAGAATAAGGTTTATTTAACTTATCTAAAGAGTAGGTGGACTATATAGCGGATATGCATGCCCTAGTATGGTATGGTGAGGTGGTGTTGTGTTGGCTGGAGGCTGGTGGAGGCAGTATGGCTACTCTGTGGCAAGAAGGTGGAGGCTCAGGTGTGGTCTCTCTCTCAGCTAGTTGCTTCCCTTTATCAGCTTTCTTCCAAGTTTCTTTCATAGACCTTTTGGGATTTGCTTTGCAATGAAAAGGCAACTTGGCCTCTCCTTGTACTAGCCACCTGATTAGCTTCTCAAATGTCTTTATAGTGAAGCCCTTAAGCATGAAGGCAAGATGGATATTCTTCAAGAGAACTCAATGGCATCTATTTGAGCTTATTCACACTTCATACTCGAGGTTACACCATGAATATAATCAATAAGTGACTCAGAGTCTTTGTTCTACCGAGATCACCAAAATAACTTTGAGCTCATAAATCTCTTGATGAAGAGTTGCTAACTCACAAATGTCTTTTCTTGAACTTGGGTAGTTCAACATACCTCAAAGTGATAAAATAAAGTCAAAGAGTAAAGCATCTTACCACACTGTTGCAACAACTCAGTGAGCTATATACTGCCTTGGATTCCCACTGTCATCAAATCTTTTGAAGGAAGGAGGCACGAAACCCTTGGGATACTGGATATCATTGAATTCCTCTAGGTAAGGTCTACCCTTTGGAACCGATGTTCCACCCCGAGCTTGAGCCAAAGCTTCCTTCACTTATTGCTCAACCATGGATTTCAGATCTTTTTTCTGTATGGAGGTACTATCAACTATCTTCCTATAGAGGCTAGTGCTACCTTGCTCAATGGGAGGTAGAGTCTTAGTGATTCTAAGACATGCACTGCTTAGGACACTATGTAGTCTTGATGAACTGAGGGACTTGTTTTTAAAAGCACGACACAGTTAACAAGTCCACATGGCGTGCCATCTATCAATCTGCTCATATTTTTGCCTTATCTGGAGGTGATGGGCTGATTACTGGTGTCTCTTGATCAACCTCATCACCTTACATGGCTGTTGCTCCCAGAAGAGGTGTGACCATGCATACTCCAATTGAATCCCCATCAAGTCATCTTCATTGGGATCAAGGGACTCTCTCTTCATCGACCATGTACCCAAGTTCTCCTTCTTCTCCATAAAATAGTGTGCAATTATCTTCTGATGATAACTCAGAGGTACAAAAGTTTGGGTGTGATCATATCATGCACTAGAGGCACCACCTTTTGGCGAGTCAACCACTTTTGACTCACTAAAAGAATGATACTCCCTATTCTTTATAATAGGGTACAATCCTAGATGATCCTCATTCTTAGACTATCATTTGGAATATCATGATAGTCACCATCATCTCCATGTATGGGTGGAGTTGGTGAACCACGATGCTGAGTTACCACTCTTCCTTTCCTGCAGAAGGTTGAAAGAGCTTCTACCATAATGGGTGGTGTAGGAGGTAGGATCCCTTGCTAGCGGATCACCAAGCATTTTTCCCGGATATTCATGACTTTAGATGGAATGGGAGATCTTTGAAACTTTACTTGGCGATGGTGGACGGTGTAGAAGCGATGGGGTGGACACCAACTCTCTGAGCAGTCCTCTGTGGCTGGTCCCAAGGAGAATCTTGTCGGTATGGTTGCACGAGTAGCGCATGCTAACAATCAAAGTAAGCGATTGGTGATGAACCTCTTCTCTCTGCTAGTAATGTGTGTGATGTATGGGCCTCCTCTCACGATGGATCTACCTCCACACTATGGGGGATAATAGATCAATTGGGTAGATCCCACTTTGAGCATCATGCTCCATCACTGGCACGAGCAAAGAGGCGGCATGACCTCCTCCTAAAAACTGTTGGTTGTAAGTGCATTATTAGAGGAGGAGACGAACGGATCCTCCTGGAATCCTCTCTATTTGATCCCGAGAGAGGATGAAATTGGTTTTCCGTAACTAGTGGTGAAGTGATCATGTGAGACTCATCCATGGCTAGTGCTCAGCTCTCAGCTGCCGAGTGTGGAACCGTTTGATTATGGTTCTTGTTCCTATCTATGGCGATGAGAGTGTGAGCTCATACTCAAATGTGGGGAACAAGCCACGAAACCAGGAGCCTTACCCTTGGGATGCAGATGGTAGTCTTCTGGGGCAACATGAGCAACCTGAGCATAATTGGAACCGGTGCTACCATCTTCTTTGGAACTATAATAGTCAATGAATTTCATTTTCTCTTTGAGGAGATATATGAATCATATGGTAAGTCTATCCTGATGAGCGGCTTCTACCCGGTCACCTTCTTCCTACTGACTGTGGTGAGGGGAATGCCCTCACAAGTGATCAAATCTCCACCAAATGGATCAAGTGGGTATGGTTTTGATGAAATTGAGCTATAGATCCATATGTGAGGGAAGTAAAGACAAATTTACTGAACATTTTGTCGTTGTAAAAGAATTGAGCGCCTACTGAGAAGAATTTGTAACGAGAAATGAGCTTGCATCAGTTTTCTGTCTCCATAGATTTTGAATTTTGAATTTTGAATTTTGAAAATTTGAACCCACATCCAACAAATTGGAAGTGTTAAGTGGGGTTCAAATGAATTTGGAAGATTGATTGAAGAAATTTGAATATGAATCCAAACTTCAACAAATTTAGGTATGTTGAAATATGGATTCAAAATTTTGATAGGATGCTTCCATATAGGTTCATTGTTGTTTTGAATTTGAATTTTGATTTTGAGGACCCTTTCCTTTAACAAATTTGGGTATGTTAAAGTAAGGGGCAAATGATTTTTTTTTTTGAATTTTTGAATTCTTACTTAAAATTTAGGTATGTTAAAGAAGTAAAAGTGATTGTTTCTTTTTTTTGATTTGTTTATTTTGAAAATTTTGGAATTCTTACTTAACAAATTTAGGTATGCTAAGAAAGAATCCAGTGTTTTGTTTGATTTTTCAAAATAGGATTCTTAGCAAATTTAGTATGCTAATAAAATCTAAGTGTTTCATTTGTTTGAATGTTTTGATTTTTGAAAAGGGTAGGATCATTAGCAAATTTTGGTATGCTAAGGGATCCTAAGTGTTCATTTTGTTTTGATATGTTTTGAAGTGGAAATTTAACTTTGGTATGGTATGCTAAGATGAAGTCCACTTGGTTTTATGAAATGGAAATTTCCTTAACAAATTTGAGTATGCTAAAATGAAATTCCAGGTGGTGTGTTTAAAATTTTGATTTGTTTTGGTCTTGAAAAAAATGGAAACTTCTCTTTAACAAATTTGGTATGCTGAGGGAAGAAGTTCCAAAAGGTGTTTGAATTTTGATTTTGAATTTGGAAACTTTACTTAACAAATTTGGGTATGTTAATAAGTTCAAATATGTTTTGAAAATTTTGAATTTGGATTCATAACAAATTTTTGGTATGTTAAGTGATTATTGATTTTGATTTTGGGTTTGGAAGCTTCACTTAGCAAATTTGATTATGCTAAAAGAAATTCTAAATGTGTTTTGAAATTTTTTTAAATTTTAGGATTTGGAGACTTCACTTAACAAATTTGGGTATGTTAAATGAAGTTCCAAATATTGTTTGCAAATTTTGAAATATTATTGTTGATTTTGATTTTGGATTTGGAAACTTCACTTAGCAAATTTGACTATGCTAAATGAAATTCCAAATATATGTTTGAAATTTTTTTGAAATATGATTATTGATTTTGGGTTTGGATTTGAAAACTTTACTTGGAAAATTTGATTATGTTAAGTGAAATTCCAAATGTATGTTTGAAATTTTTTTAAAATATGATTATTGATTTTGACTTTGGATTTGAAACTTTACTTAACAAATTTTATTATGCTAAGTGATTCAAATGTGTTTGAAAATTTTGGATTTTGATTTGGGTTGAAACTTCATAGCAAATTTGTGATTATGCTAAATGAAATTCCAAATGTGTTTTAAAAATTTTTTGAATTTTGAGATTTGGAGACTTCACTTAACAAATTTGGGTATGTTAAATGAAGTTCCAAATATTGTTTGAAAAATTTGAAATATGATTGTTGATTTTGATTTTGGATTTGGAAACTTCATTAGCAAATTTGATTATGCTAAATGAAATTCCAAATATATGTTTGAAATTTTTTAAAATATGATTGTTGATTTTGATTTTGGATTTGGAAACTTTACTTAGCAAATTTAATTATGCTAAATTCCAAATGTATGTTTGAAATTTTTTTGAAATATGATTGTTGATTTTCATTTTGGATTTGGAAACTTTACTTAATTTGATTATGCTAAGTGAGGTTAAATGTGTTGAAAATTTTTTTTGATTTTGAATTTCTAGATTTACTTAACAAATTTGATATGTTAAATTAAGTTCCAAATGTGTTTGAAATTTTGAAATATGATTGTTGATTTTAATGTTTTGAAAAAGAGGACCTCCATTCAACAAATTTAAGTATGTAGAATGGAGATCAATTTTCTTTTTAGTATGAATTTTTGTGTGTGATTGTTGCTTTTGAAAAGAATTCCAACATAAAACATATGTGGGATATGTTTAAGTGGGATTTCTAAATGATATTTTATTTTAGTTAGGAATGAAATCATCATTTAATAAATTTGAGTATATTAAATGTCATGTGTGCTTTTTGAAAAGTTTAATTTTGTTTGGAAATAAATATTTTATTCAATAAGTGTGAGTGTATTAAATAGAAAAATTCATGTGTGCTTTTGAAAACTTTATGATTATGATTGTATTTTTTGGAAAACTTGATTGTTCATTTTATTTTGAAAATGAAATCTTCATTAAAGTGAATTGAAAGAAGATGTTCATTTTTGTTTTTGGAAAATATTATTAATTTTATTTTTGAAAATCCCTTCTTGGAACAATTATGACAACTGTTAAATGAGGGTGATAAATTTTTGGGGAAAATATTTTATTAAGTGCAATTTTTGAAAAGGTGCTTTTAAAAAGCAAAGTTCTTTATGGAAGATTTTATTATTTTCAGGATGAACCTTTCCTTATCATGAAAATGATAAGGAGGAAGAAATGTTTCTTTTTATTTAGATCTTTTCATTTCCCATTGAGAACCCATGGGGTTTTAAGACCAACAGGAATGCGGTCCTAAAACCTAAAGATGTTGGCTAACTTAACTCAAGAATGAAATGTTAAGTCTTAGAAAAGAAGGATAGTCTTGGATTCATACCAAAGTACAAATCCACTATTGATACTCAAAGACAATGATCATTTATCAAAGATGGAGAGAGGAACCATCCCGGTAAAAATCTATGGTGAAAAAATTTCTATAGAGTCACCTTTAAATAGGAGAAAGAAAAGGCAAGACATATAAAATTCATCTTGGTAAGATGTCATGAAATCCAGATGTACTTATTTAGGTGATGGGTGTCATCAAGATATTGTACTATCTCAAAAGGCAAGTCACTACCCTTTAATGGAACCAATCACCTCAATAAGGACTCTGGGATGATGGTGCATATGTACCAGAGATTCTTCCCCACTTTACATGAAAAGTAAAGCAGGGTTTATTTTATCAGTTTGTTAAGTTTCCTATAGGCAAGCCCCATAGTTAATTACATCTAAGGGGAGATCCTTAGAAAACTCTTGATTAAGGTAAATGATCATTATCTTTAAAGATTTCAATAGGAAGGACTATCAATCGATTGGTTTATTTTGAATCAAATGGGATTGATCAAAAGAGTTATTATTAAGTAAAATGGAAGATAAGTAGGAGATGCTGATGCTAGGAAACTTGAGCATCTCAAACTATCTATAGTTGGGCTTTACATTTTTGAAATTGATTTAGTTTATTTAAGTTGAATTTTTCATTAGAAATTTTGGACTTATGATTCCTTAACATAAGATTAAGAAAATGCCTAAGAGGTGAGGAATTATGCTTACGGCCTATAAATGGGAGAAGCAACCTCAACCTAGGGAGCTTTGAGCAGGAAGCACAACCTAAATCTAAGGTAAAAAAATGGTAATTGGTTTCCTCCATGAGAGGACAAACCACCACTTGGACTTACAATCAGGTGGTGGTAACTAACTCCTATGATTTTAAATACATGTAGGCAAGTCTTTATGCTTATGCAAGATAACTAGGTTTGTTATTTTTAGAAAGAGACTAAGTCCTTAAACTCACTCCCTAAAGAGACTAGATCATGTAGGGGACATGCTTCAAATGACCTAAATCTAATGCAATTCAAATTTTATTTTATTTTCATTTTGGACAATATTTTGACTCAATAGGATTTTTATGACTAATGCATGAGAAAGATTATTGGCCAAAATCGTGAAGGGAGGAGGTGAGTTTCCACCATGCCTCAAAGGTCAAGTTTCTCACAGAGGTGGAAGCCCTCCAATCAAGAGTGAAATAAGATGCATTTGTTTGATATTATAAAAAATGCTCATCCTAAGGGGTTGCTAATTCTTTTATCTTGATTTTAAACTTTAGGTGAGGTTATGAGTTGTTTAATTTTATTTGAGTTGTTAAGTTGGGTAAAAGATTTATTTTTCCTAAAGAGCCTAATCCACATCAGGCCATACATAAAGCAAGGAACAAACTAGGAAAATCATTCCACTTACTACAAAAGCTAAACAAATCATCAATCAATTTATAAAGCTAATCACAAAAGAATAAGTGGTCGTTGTGGTCGGGCACCACCGTACAAACCCGAAAATATTAAATGTGGGTAGCCGAGCTCTACCCTTATACAACCTAGATTCCAAATGACTATTATAATTAAGCAAAGAAATTCATTATTATGGGGGTCTTCAAGCTTTATTCATTTTTCTTCTTTCTTCCATCTTCTTCTTTCTTCTTCTTCTTTTGGTTCCTTTTTTGGATGGTTGGATGGTAGATGCTTAAGCTTCACATGGTGCATAAGATAGGATCTTATGACCAATGTTCATCTAATCCCATAACAAATCATTCCAAATCCTAAATATACAAATTTACATGAAAAGGAAAATGAAAATCTAACACACAAAACAAAGGTTAGCAAAACACACCACAAATCCCAAGCATGTATATTGGACTTATCACCCCACACATGGGTGACTAAGTCCACATATGGATTATGCTTAGGGGTATAAAGCACCAAGCAAAAGTATTTATATTTTTATTTTATGATAGCCCCCCTTAAGCACAATCCCATGCAGAAAAGAATAGTTAGACTAAGAATGTCCTACCATTCATTCTATAAGAATACACACTAACATTCAATATAAAACATATATCATAAAATAAAATATAACATCGAACCATGCACAGACCTAACCTAAGGCTAGAAGTGGTGACTTAGGCTAATGTGTGCTTTGAAGGTTTGTGTGTATGCTTGGGCTTTAGGTTCAAATTTTTTATGTGTGAAGAACATGTTCAATTTAGAGGAGGGTTTCATTTAAGTTTTTTAAGTGTTTTGGGTTAATTTTATTTCATTTTTTGATTTGGTTTAAGTTGATGCTATAATTAATTACTAAGTTATGAAGAGAGAGAAGAGAAGAAAACTTCTCTTTCCTTCCTAAGTAATTTCTAAAGTAGGTTCACATTTTAGTTTCATTTAGGTGAATGTTTTGATTAAATCTTTTAATTAATCCTAAGTTTAGATGAACTCTAAACAAACCTATTCAAAAAATAAGGCATTTTAAGATTAAATAAAATGAATCAAAATTCACATAACATACATTACTTCATTTCTTTTCCCAACATATATAACATGCATATGGATGGACCCTAAGCATATCCATACATACAAATGAGGGTAGTTAACACACTTTATGATGCATGCTACGTAGTCCATTTAAGAAAAATTTGAAGTTGAATATGCTGATTTTTCTTAAGTAGAAAAGGTTTTCCTTATCCAAAATTTCATATACTTGCATGAAAGTAAGAAACGCATAAGTGAGTACAAGCCATTGTTAACCAGGAGGTGTAAGGTACAAGACTACTTACTTAAAAACTCACAAACCGGGTTGTCGGACTAATATACCACTTTCCTTAAATACAAACATGTATATAAAATGAAATAGAAAGGAAGATGCAAAAGTTTAATAGATTTTTTTTGTTTATACAATTTATGCATGCAAGTATAGATGAGAGCATAAGGATGAATAGGGTATGGAATTAAGTAAGTGTTGGCTTCTTTTCAAATGAACCCTACATCTTACTAACTCCCATTCAAAATTATGCTAACATAAGAAAGAAAGGAAAACTACACTGAGCATGGCTTTATAATTCATCACATGCAAGCTTATAATTAAGATATGAATAGCGCACTTTTAGATTTGGTATTTTATTTATGTATTTTGAAAATAATTTGGATTTAGTAGTGATAATAGCCACTCATATTTTACTTTAGCCAACACATGCAAATTTGACATAAAGTAAACAATTTCATTTTAAAATTTGAAATGAATTATGAATGCATGAAATCACATGACATATACAACATGTTGGGAAAGATCCAAAGCAATGAAAGCATGTAAACAAACTCACTTCACTTAAATCTAAAGACATTCTTATAGAATAAGAAAATTTAGAATAAATCAAATTGAATTCAAAGTAATTTTTTTAGTTTGAAGTTTGATTTAATTTTGAAAAGGTGAGATGAGTTTGCTATTCCTAACCCATTCCACATGTGTTTGTATTTTGTTTAATTTTTAGATAATTAGATCCATTTTATGCATTGATTAGGTTAAGGTATGAATTAAGTACTTAATTAACCTTACCTACACCACTTAGAATAATTAACTAAATAATTATGAGCCAATGAGATGACATAAAACTCACAAGGAATTTAAATTTGCAATGCACCTAATAATGAAAAGGCCTAATTGCAATTTGGCTCACAATTAAAAGTTAATTAAGCTAAGGGTTTAGCTTAAGTAATTTCAAAACACCCTTTCACTTATGAATGGGTTTTGATTTCCTTAATTAAACTTAGGCTATTAAACACTAAGCATCTACCCAAGTAGATTAATTAAGTTATGTAACTTTTAGAATTTATGAAAATTGATTAAGGGATAATTGAATTAACCCTTAATTAAGAGGGATTAAGGAGAGAAAGGGGTTTAGGGAATAGCTTGGGAAATGCCCCAAAATTATTCCATAAACCTCTATTGATCATAATCAACCATAATTAGTAAATCACTAATCATATCTAATTATGCTTATTACATGAAGGGTAATTAGGAAAACATGCAATTCTCTAATCAAGCCTTCAATAAATCCCAAAGAAAATTAAAGGTAGAGTCATCCCCTAAAACATACCAAGAAATTTGGATTAATCATGGAGCAATTAAAGTAATTAGCAAAATACTTTCCATAAAATTCAGAGAAAAGAATTCAAAATCATCAAAATTAATTTTAAAATATTTTAAATTATCTTTCCATATTTTTTATTTCATATTTTTTAAAATTTTCTATGAGAGTTATGAATTTTTGAAGTTCTCTAGATTAATTAAATTAATTATTACATTAACTAATCCTCCTTAGCTCACGTGCGCGTGGCGTGGTTGCGCTTTACACACATGCACCATGAGGGACAACTTAAGTTGTTACCTCAAAAGGCGGATGGTGCATCTATTCTCCATCCGATCAAAGATCGGATGGATTCCCGTGATTTATAAAAATAATTATATTTCTAAATGTGAATAATCACCATCCATCTAAAATGTGGATGGGCCAAGATAGATTTCTTCCCCTTGATCAATAGAATCCATGATCAAGGGAAGATCAAACTCGATCTTAGAATCACATAAAATTTAACCCACACCATCTAGCATAGCGCAAATCCAATGGTCAAAAACATGAGATGAAAATTTCTTTCACAAAGCTCACACCATTGAGTTTAGTGATAAAAATTCATACCTCGTGAGGTGATCACCGAGCTTCAGATCGATGAGGTAGCTTGTCGGTGGAGACAAAACCCTTGAAATTTAGGCCTTGGGTTGAGTGGATCAATGGACCAACCCCTCCTTGCTTGGGCTTGGCTTTGATTGACTTTGATCTTTCCTTTTGTGGGAACTCAATAGAATCTTGGGTGCACTCGACTTATCTCATAGATGAAGTGTGCAAGAGATTGAAAGAGATCAAGTGTGGAAGAAATTAGCTAATGGATTGAGCTCCCCATTTTTGCAATATGCAAAAGAGAAAGAATTCAAATCCTCTAGAAGCTTGGGATGCTCGATGATTTCTCAGTTCACTAGCTTCTCAGTGGGGTGAATGAAAATTTCATTAAATTAGGAGAGTATATCTCCCCCATGATGGATTCGACACCTCCTTTACTATTTTGATCAATTGACCATATGGGAGGTTGTTTGATTTGTTAGATCACATGTTGTTTGAGGTGGGTGGATTGCCAACCTCCCATGTGCTTCAAATTTGAGCTTAGGAGGGAGTTTGAAAATTCAATTTTGCATGGGTGGGGTTTGGTCTAGGGACCAAATGGGCTAACCCAAACCCATTGGGTTGGGTGCACCACTCATCACTAAGTCCCTTGAGCTTTTAGGAAAGCCTCAGTGATTGTGAAGAGGGTATGACCAAATTACCCATGGGTTAGCCAAAATTTGTTCTATGGCCTAGGGGTAGGATGGTCATTTTATATTTTTTCTACTTTGGACATGTTGGGTATGTGGAGAAACTAGGTTTGGCCAAGTTTCATTGGATTTGGAATCCATTTGATAGGGTTTGGCTCATGTTGACCCATTTAGGTCAAAATGGGTCAACTTGACCAATTGGTCAAATTGGGTCAAACCAAGCGTTGGGTCAAGTTCATATGACCATCTGAAATATTTTGGTGGCTTTGGTTTGGTTCAATTTGGATTAGTTTGAATTTGGCTCATATGACTTCATTTAGGTCAAATGGGTCAAGTTGACCTATTTGACCCATTTGACCTATTTGAGGTAAGTCAAGGGTAGGTTTAGGTTTGGTTAGTCATATGGAGTGGATTGGTATCTTTGTTTCCAATCAATTTTGGTTAGTTCAATTTTGGCTCAACATGACCCCTTTAGGTCATGTTGGGTCTAAGGTCAATTGGGCTAGGTTGGGTCTAGTTGGCAATTGAGGCTTTGGTCAAGTTCACAAGTGATTTGGAATGGACTTGACCCATTGGTTTCAATCAATTTGGCTTAGATCAAGTTTTGACACATTTTGACCCTTTAGGTCAAAATGGGTCAACATGAGTCAAGTGGCCAATTGGGCTAGGTTAGGCTCAAATGTTGGCTTGGTCAAGTTCAAACATAGGTCATGAGTGAACTTAGATCAATGGATTCAACCAATTTGGCTATGGTGGAATTTGGCTATGTTAGGTTTCATTTTGGTTGACTTGGTCAACCCTTAGGTTTGACTTGGTTTAACCAATTTGATTGATTGATCATCCCATGATGATTGTTGATCATGATGAGAGGATATATGAGTTTGGTTCAATCCAATTTGGTTAGGATCAAAATTTGGCTCATAAGGTACTTTAGGTCACTTTTTGGGTCAAGTGAGCCTAAGTGGGTCAAATAACTTGGTCAAAGCTTGATTTGAAGTTGATTGATCTTGTATATGGACTTATGATTGAAATATAAATCCATTTACAAGTGGTTTGAAGTCAAATGGTTTTGATCCATTTGAAAATTTCATATTCAAAGGAAGAATATGAAGGGTCTTGGTTTAATTTTTTGAATTATTTTGATTGAGTATTGAAGTTTGGATTTATGTATGCTCATGATTGTATGGTTGATTGAACCATGAGAGAAAATCAAGGATTTGGCTTGATTTAAAAGTTATTTGACTAAGTTCAAGATTTTAACTTGAAAGGCTTAAATTTGATTTTGAGTGGATTTGAGTTTAATTTTTGGAATTTGTTTTGATTGATTGGATTTATATTTCATTTATATATGTGAATATAAATGAGAATATAAATGGATCATGAGAAAATTTCAAATATTTGAAGTGGTTTAATCATGATTTAGGTTATATCCATTAAAGGGAATTTAAAGGATTTAAAGAAAATTTTAAATTGAAATTTAAATTTTGAATTTGATTTGATTGATTTATATTTATACTTCATTTATATATGAGAATATAAATGAGAATACAAATAAGTTTTGAGAAAATTTCATGAGTTTGAAATGGTTTGATCATGATTTAGGTTAAATCCATTAAGAATTTAAAGGATTTAAGAAATTTTAAATTGGAATTTAATTTGAGGTTTGATTTGTATTTATATTTTTTTATTTATATGAGAATATAAATAAGTTTTGAAAATCCATGAATTTGAATAGGTTTGATCAAGGTTTAGGGTTGATTTTGGCTAAGTCCTTAATGGAAAATTAAAGGGATTTAAGGAAATTTTCATGAATTGATTTGGAATTTTGAATTTGATTTGATGAGTTTGAATTTATATTTCATTTATACATGGGAATATAAATGATAATATAAATGGATCATGAGAAAATCTCAACAATTTGAATAGGTTTTGATCATAATTTTGGCTAAGTCCTTAAGAAATGGTTAAGGACTTAGGAAATTAGAACTTAAGAATTTTTTATGGATTTTGATCATGGGTTTCAATCATAGATTTCAATCATGGATTTCAATCATATGGAGTTGATTTGAATTTGAAAAAAATCAAATAGAATTGATTTGGAGTTTGACTTGAAAGAAGGAAAGTGAGGAATGATTTAAGCTAAGGGTAGGAAATTTCCTAACACCTCAAGCATGACCTATTCCTGACTAACTCTTTAAGTCTCTAGGGCTAGGTTGTGTATAATCACTAGATGTGTCTTAAGACTAAGGAACTCTTAAGTCAGAGTCTATGTCTAAGATGGAGGGGTTGAGCTCATTCTAAAAATGAGGTCCAGCTAGAAGGCCATTTTGGTTCTTATGACATTAAACTCTATCTCCATTAAGAATGATT
Organism: Cymbidium sinense; assembly: GCA_021442155.1. Lineage (NCBI taxonomy): Eukaryota > Viridiplantae > Streptophyta > Magnoliopsida > Asparagales > Orchidaceae > Cymbidium > Cymbidium sinense. The sequence continues at coordinate 27,979,557 of CM038215.1, forward strand.
ATTTACGTGGTATCTCACCCCTCTGAATGTGCTAATCTCCTTCTAAATTTTTGTGATGAGGAGATTAAAAATGGCTTCCTTAGCATTAGTTCTGATAAAGCTCTAGGTTTAGATGGATTCACTTCTAAGTTCTTCAAAGACACTTGGGCTGTTACTGGTTCCTCCTGTACACAAGCTATCAAATACTTCTTTAGCACATCTACTCTTCTTGAAAGAGTTGAACACTCTGCCATCACTCCTATACCCAAAAGCTCTCATGCTAATTCTCTCAATCACTGACCACTTTCTCTCGATACTTATCAGGTTATTGCCAAACTCCTTGTTGATAGACTCAAATGTGTGCTTCCTAGCATCATTCACCCTGCACAGGCTGCTTATATTACTTGTCGGGACATTGCTGATAATATTATCCTAGCAAATGAATTCTTGTATGGCTTTAACTCTACATCCCCCCGCGCAAGAAATTATGTGCTAAAATTGATCTCATGAAAGCCTTTGATAGAGTCAACTGTCATTACCTGTATGCTAGAATGGAAAGTTTGGGCTTCCCCCTTTATTCATCAAGTGGATTAAATCATGCACAACACAAGTTCCCTTTTCTATTATTATAAATAATGAAATAAGAGGATATTTTCAAACAACATCTGGGCTAAGACAAGGCTGCCCTCTATGTCCTTACCTCTTTGCAATAATTATGTATACTCTTTTTAGACTTCTAGACCTTCAACAAACTTATATTGGTAGCACAAACAATTTAGGCAATGGAAGCAACTTAACTCATCTCATTTATGCTAATGATCTTCTCATACTTGGAAAAGAAGATATAGAAAACATAAATAATCTTTCATCTACTCTTCAGGCTTTCTCTATAGCTTCTAACCTCTGTGTTAATCCTACTAAATCTATTATTTATTTCTATAAATCTATTGATACTCATCTGCAAGTGAAAATTTGACAAATCAATGGGTTTAGTTTCAAGCCTCTCCCCAGGAATTACCTTGGGGTCACTATAAGTTCCTCTAAACTCAAAGCATCAGACTGCCCAAAAATTCTGGATAAATTCCAGCAATGGTTATCACTCTGGAAACAAAAACTTTTTTTTATGGCAGGAAGATTCCAACTCATTAAATCTACTATCTGGAGCTACCTATATTATTGGTTCCATTCAACCATCATCCCTAAGGGAGTCATGAAGAAGTTTTCATCTATCATCAATAATTTTTTCCACAACAATGGGGCTGAAAGGACAATGCAAATAATTGTGTGGAATATCACAACCAAACCTACAGAATATGGTGGCTTGGGTCTACCCAACTTAGATATTATTAATCTTATGTGCAAATCTAAGATCATTTGGAGATACTATAATTCTGCTTCTCATCTTGCTAATTGGTGCCATAAATACTATGGCTCCCTTTGGTCAATATGAGATCCAATCCTTCTTCTTTCTGGAAATGCCTATTACAAGTGGTAATTAGAACTAGAAAATGCATCACCCTTAAAGTAACCCCTTGATGACCTCATTTTTAGGATGAGCTCTTAACCCTCCCATCTTAGGCATAGGATTCCTCTTAGACTTTAAGAGTCCCTTAGTCTTAAGACACATCTAGTGATTAGGTGGACACTCAACCTAGACCTAGAAGACTTAGAAGACTTAGCCATAAGAATAGGTCATGCCTTAGGGGTGTCAAGAAAATCTCCTACCCTTAGCTTAAACCATTCCTCACCTTCCTTCTTTCAAGTCAAACTCAAAATCAATCTTAATTGATTTTCTCCAAATTGAAATCAATTCCATGATTGAAATCTATGATCGAAACCCATGATTAAAATCCATCAAAAATTCCAAAGTCCAAAATTTGCCTAAGTCCTTAACCTTTCCCTTAAGGACTTAACCAAAATCATGATTCAAACTTATTCAAACCTTTGAGATTTTCTCATTATCCATTTATATTCTCATTTATATTTTCATGTATAAATGAAATAGAAATTCATATCAATGAAATGAAATTTAAAATTGAAAATCAATTTATGAAATTTTTCTTAAATCCTTTAAATTCCCTTTAATGGATTTAACCTAAATTGATCAAACCTATTCAAACCCTTGGGATTTTCTCAAAACTTATTTATATTCTCATTTATATTCATATATATAGATGAAATATAAATATAAATCAATCCAATCAAATCTAAAAATTAAATTCCAAATTTAAAATCCTTGAAATTTTCCTTAAGTACTTAATTTTCCATTAATGGACTTAGCCAAAATCAAATCTAAATCACTTCAAACTCATGAGATTTTCTCAAAATTTATTTATATTCTCATTTATATTCTCATATATAAATGAAATATAAATATAAATCAATCCAATCCAATTAAAAAAAATTAAATTTTAATTTAAAATTTTCCTTAAATCCTTTAAATTCCCTTTAATGGATTTAACCTAAATCATGATTAAACAACTTCAAATCCTTGAAATTTTCTCATGTTCAATTTATATTCTCATTTATATTCACATATATGAATGAAATATAACTTCAAACAATCAAAACCAATTCCAAAAATCAAACTCAAATCAACTCAAAATCAAATCTAAGCCTTTCAAGTCAAAACCTTGAACTTAGCCAAAACAATTCCAAATCAAGCCAAATCCTTGATTTTCTCTCATGATTTAATCAACCCCACAATCATGAGCTCATATATTAATCCAAACTTCAATCACTCAATTAAAACCTAATTCAAAAATCAAATCCAAGACCCTTTCATATTCTTCCTTTGAATATAAAATTTTCAAATGGATCAAAACCTATTTGACTTCAAACCACTTGTAATTGAATTTATATTTCAACCATAAGTCCATAAACAAGATCAACCAACTTCAAATCAAGCTTTGACCAATCCATTAGACCCACTTAGGCTCACTTGACCTAAAGTGACCTAAAGTACCCTTATGAGCCAAATTTTGATCCTAACCAAATTAGATTGAACCAAACTCATATATCCCTCTCATAATGATCAACAATCATCATGGGATGATCAATCAATCAAATTGGGTCAAACTAAGTCAAACCTAATGGTTGACCAAGTCAACACTAAACCTAAAATGAAACTTAACATAGCCAAAATCCACCATAGGCCAAATTGATTGAAATAATTGATCTAAGTTCACTCATGACCTATGTTTGAACTTGACCAAGCCAACATTTGAGCCTACCTAACCCAATTGGCCCACTTGACCCAAGTTGACCCATTTTGACCTAAAGGGCTAAAATGTGTCAAAACTTGATCTAAGCCAAATTGATTGAAACCAATGGGTCAAGTTCATTCCAAATCACTTGTGGAACTTGACCAAAGCCTCAATTGGCCAACTAGACCCAACCTAGCCCAATTGACCTTAGACCCAACATGACTAAAGGGGTCATGTTGAGCCAAATGAACTTAACCCAAATTGATTGGAAACAAAGATACCAATCCACTCCATATGACTAACCAAACCTAAACCTACCCTTGACCTACCTCAAATAGGTCAAATGGGTCAAATAGGTCAACTTGACCCATTTGACCTAAATGAAATCATATGAGCCAAAATCAAATATATACCAAATTGGATCAAACCAAAGCCACCAAAACATTTCAAATGGTCATATGAACTTGTCCCAACCCTTGGTTTGATCCAATTTGACCTATTGGTCAACTCGACCCAAGTTGACCCATTTTGACCTAAATGGGTCAACATGAGCCAAACCCTATCAAATGAATTCCAAACTCATGAAACTTGGCCAAACCTAGTTTCTCCACATACCCAACATGTCCAAAGTAGAAAAATAGCAAAATGACCATCCACCCATGCCATAGAACAAATTTTGGCTAACCCATGGATAATTTGGTCATACCTTCTTCACATTCACTTGAGGCTTTCCTAAAAGCTCAAGGGAACTTAGTGATGAGTGATGCACCCAACCCAATGTGTTTGGGTTAGTCCATTTGCTCCCTAGACAAAACCCGACCCCCTTGCTCAAAATTGAAATTTCAAACTCCCTCAGCTCAATTCAAGCACATGGGAGGTTGGCATCCACTCGATCAAACCAACCATGTGCACACCTAAGCTCAAACAACCCTCCTATGATCAATTGGATCAAAATGGCATGTCCATTGTTGATAGATCTTTCAAGGGGAGATATACTCCCCTAATTCACTTATTTTCATTCACTCTCGATTGAAGGATGAAGCAGGAGCCATTGGAGATTAATCCAAGCCTCCAGAGCTCTTCCCATTTTCCTTTCTCATTTTGAATAGTGAAAAATAGGGAGGTAGAGTGAATTGCCAACTTCTTACACACTTCATTTCCTTCCAATTGCTTGCACACTTCATCAGGAGCTAAGTGGTGCACCAAGCTTTTATTGGAGTTCCCCCACAAGGAAGGTCTAATTGGATCAAATTCAAAGCTCAAGCAAGGAGGGGTGTTGGTCCATACATTAATCTACTCAACCTCAGTGCTCATAACTCGAGGCTTATCTCACTAGATGAAGCTTCTCCATGATCGAGCACGGTGATCACCTCAGGTATGGGATTTTTGACCATTAAACTCAATTTGGTGGAGCTTTGTGAAAGAAATTTTTTCACCCATCGATTTTTTATTATTGGTTGGCTCTCTGCTTTAGATGGTGTGGGTTGAATTGGTTTGATTCTATGATATCGCTTAGATCTTCCCCTTGATCATGGACGACCTCAGTTGATCAAGGGGAAGAACTTGGATGATCTCAGCCGTCCATCCGCACATTTTAGATGGACGGTTGAGATTATTCAGCACATTTAGATATCCGCTTACCTTTTTTTAAATGCGGGGAGATCCTTAGTCATCCAATTTTTGATCGAACGGTAGAGGATGAAAGCGTGTGCACCACCACTGCCATCTTTGAGGTGATAACTTAAGTTACCCCCTCACGACGCGATGCGTGTAAAGCACGTTGACCGCCACCGCCATGCGTTGCGCCACGAGCCAGGGATTAATAAAATGCATTAATTAATTTCTAATTCACTTAGAGAACTTCAAAAATTCATAACTCTTCCTATAAAATTCAGGAAAATATGAAATAAAATCTTATGGATAGATAATTAAACCAAGAACATTTTAAAATTAATTTTGATGAGTGTTGAATTATGCTTTCCTCTGAATTTATGTTTTATTGGAAAGTGTATTTTTCTAATTACTCTTTAATTAGGCTCTAATTAATCTTAAATTTTTTGGGTAAGTTTTAGGGGATGACTTCTACCTCCCCTAATTTTCTTGGGATTTATTGAAGGCCTAACTAGAATAATTGCATATGGTTTCCTTAATTACCCTTCGTATGTAATTAAGCATAATTAAGGTATGATTAGTGATTCTAACTTATGATTAGGGTTGATTAAGGTCAGATCCAATAAGTAGGAGGTTTATGAAATAATTTTGGGGCATTTCTCCTAAGCTATTCCCTAAACCCCCTTCTCTCCTTAATCTCCTCTTAATTAAAGGTTAATTCATTAATTATCCCCTTAATCAATTTCTAACAAATTCTAAAAAGTTCTAGAACTTAATTAATCTACTTTGGGTAGTTACTTAGGTATTTAATAGCCTAAGTTTAATTAAGGAAATCAAAACCCCATTCATAAGTATGAAAGGGTGTTTTGAAATTACTTAAATTAAACTTTAATTGTCTTGCATTAGAAATTTTTATTATTAGGAGCATTGCAAATTTAAATTTCTTGTGAGTTTTATGTCATCTCATTGGCTCATAATTATTTAGTTAATTCTTCTAAGGTGGTGTAGGTAAGGGTTAATTAAGCTACTTAATTCATACCTTAACCTAATAAATGCATAAAAATGGATCTAATTATCTAAAATAAAATAAAAATATCAAACACATGTGGGAATGGGTTAGGAATAGTAAACTCATCTCACCTTTTCAAAATTAAATCAAACTTCAAACTAAACAAAAATCACTTTAAAATTTACTTTGATTTATTCTAAATTTTCTTATTCTATAAGAATGTCTTTAGAATTTAAGTGAAGTGAGTTTGTTTACATGCTTTCATTACTTTGGATCTTTCCCCAACATGTTAAGTTGTATGCCATGTGATTTCATGCATTCATAATTTGTTCAAATTTTAAAATGAAATTGTTTACTTTATGTCAAATTTTCATGTGTTAACTAAAATAAAAATATGAATGGCTATTATCACTACTAAATTCAAATTACTTTCAAAATATATAAATCAAATGCAAAATCTGAAAGTATGCTACTTATATTTTAATTATGAGTTTGCATGTGATAGATTATAAAAGTTTGTTTATTATAGGTCTTTTTTCTTTCTTATGTTGGTATAGTTTTGAATAGGAGTTAGTAAGATGTAAGGTTCATTTGAAAAGAACCCTACTTACTTAATTCTATACCTATTCATCCCCATGCTACCACTTAAGAAGGGTTACTTATACTACATATTTCATAAATAAAAAATGAATCAATAAACAACTTTTGCATTCTCCTTTTCTATTTCATTTCTTTTATACATATGTTTGTATTTAAGGAAAGTATATTAGTCGGACAACCCAGGTTTGCGAGGCTTTAAGTAATAGGTCTTGTACCTTACACCTCGGTTAATGGTACTCACTTATACCTTTCTTACTTTCATATGTGTATGTGAAATTTTGGATATTCAACTTAAGAAAAATCATGGATATTCAACTTCTAAATTTTTTTAAATGGATTACTTAGCATGCATCATAAAGTGTGTTAAATACTCTCATTTGAATATATAGATATGCTTAGGGTCCATCCATATCCATTCTATATATGTTGGGAAAGAAATGAAGTAATGTATGTTATGTGAATTTTGATTCATTTTATTTAATCTTAAAATGCCTTTCTTTTTGAATAGGTTTGTTTAGGATTTATATAAACTTAGGATTGATTAAAAGATTTAATCAAAACATTCACCTAAATGAAATAAAAATGTGAACCTATTTTAGAAATTATTTAAGGTTGGGGAAGGAAAGAGAGGTTCCCCTCTCTTTCCCTCTCTTCATAACTTAGTAATTAATTGTAGGATCAACTTAAACCAAATCAAAACATGAAATAAAATAAACCCAAAATGATTAAACAACTTAAATGAAACCCTCCTCTAAGTTGAACATGTTCTTCACACTTAGAAAATTTAAACCTAAAGCCATAGCTAAGCATACCACACAAACCTTCAAAGCACACACATTAGCCAAGTCACCACTTCTAGCCTTAGGTTAGGTCGGTGCATGGTTTGATGTTTGTTTTATTTTGTGATATATGTTTTAGATTGGATGTTAGGGTGTATGCTCATAGAATGAATGGTAGTAAGTTCTTAGTCTTACTATTCTTTTCTGCATGGGATTGTGCTTAAGTGGTGCTATCATAAATAAAAATATAAATGCTTTTGCTTGTAGGTGCTTTATACCCCTAAGCATAATCCATAGGCCAGGTGGACATAGTCACCCATGTGTGGGGTGAAAAGTCCAATATACATGCTTGAGATTTGTGTGGTTTGTTTTAGCTAACCTTTGTTTTGTAGGTGTTAAGTTAGATTTTGACTTTTCTTTTTCATGTAAATTTGTATAATTAGGATTTTAAAATAATTGTTATGGGGATTAGGATGAGCATTGGTCATAAGATTCTATCTTATGCACCATGTGAAGCCTTGGAGCATCAACCTTCCAACCTTCCAAAGGAGGAACCAAAAGAAGAAGAAGAAGAGAAGAAGAGAAGAAAGAAGAATAAAGCTTGAAGACCCCCATAACAATGAATTCCTTGCTTAATTATAATTTAATTCATTTGTAATATGGGTTGTATAAGGGTAGAGCTTCTACCACATTTATATTTTTTTTTGGGTTTGTCGAAACAATGGCCATTTATTCTTTTTGCGATTAGCTTTATAAATTGATTGATAATTTGTTTAACTTTTGCAGTAAGAGGCATGATTTTTCTAATTTCTTCCTTGATTTATGTATGGCATGGATGTGGATTAGGCTCTTTAGGAAAAAAATAAATCTTTTAACAAACTTAACAATTCAAATTAAAATTAAACAACTCATAACCTCATCTAAAGTTTAGGTTTAAAATCAAGATAAAAGAATTAGCAATCCCTTAGCTAGATGAGCATTTCTTTATGATATCATGCACAAATGCATCTTATTTCACTCTTGATTGGAGGGCTTCCACCTTTTCCAGAGAACTTGACTTGACCTTTGAGAGCCATGGTGGAAACTCACCTCCTCCCTTCTCGATTTTGGCCAATAATTTGATTTCATGCATTAGTCATATGAATCCTATTAGCTGAGTCAATAATTGTCCAAAATGAAATAAATTGAAATTTGAATTGCATTAGATTTAGGTCATTAGAAGCATGTCCCTTTACATGATCTAGTCTCTTTAGGGAGTGAGCTAAGGACTTAGTCTCTTTCTAAATAATAATAGTTTAGCTATCTTGCATAAGCATAAAGACTTGCCTACATGTATTTAAAATCGTAGGAGGAGTTAGTTGGCACCTGTGGTTGTAAGTCCAAGTGTCGGTGGTTTGTCCTCTCTTGTGGAGGCAAACCAATTACCATTTTCACCTTAGATTTAGGTTATGCTTTTGGCCCTCAAAGCTCCCTAGATTTAGGTTCTGAGGTTGCTTCTCCTTTTTGTGGGTCATAAGCATAATTCCTCACCTCTTAGGCATTTCCTTAATCTTGTGTTAAAAAATCTTAAGTCCTAAATTTCTAATGAAAAATGCAACTCAAACAAACTAAATCAATTTCTAAAATGTAAAGCCCAACTATAGGATAGTTTGAGATGCTCTAGGTTTCTAGCATCATGGGCATCTCTACTTATCTCCATTTTGGCTTGATAATAACTCCCTCTTTTGATCAATCTCATTTGATCTTCAAACATAAACCAATCGATTGATAGTCCTTTCCTATTAAAATCTTCAAAGACAACGATCATTTACCTTGAGAGTTTTCCTAGGGATCTGTCCCAGGATGTAATTAATTTGCCCTTGTAGAGAACTTAACGAACCTGGTTTAAAATAAACCTAACTTTACTTTTTCATGTAAAGTAGGGGAAGAATCTCTAGTATATATGTAGACCCATTATCCTTAGGAGTCTTTATTGAGGTGTTTAGGTCCATTAAATGATAGTGACTTCTATCTCTTGAGATAGTACACTATTTTCTTGATGGCGTACCCGATCACCTAAATAAGTATATCTGCGGATCTGCCTGGCGTCCTAAAGAGACAAATTTTTGTAAGGGCTCCTCTTTCTTTTCTCCCCACAGATTTGAAAGGTGACTCCCTTATAGAAATTTTTCACCCCACCCCTAATAACAAGCTCCTATCCTATTTTGACCCTTGGCTCAATGGCTACTCTCTATTTTAAAAGTTTGGCAACCATATCTTCAACTGGTTCCCCTACCCGATCCACACCAAGCTATATGAAATTCTTGATAACCGACGTTGGGCTCTAGATTTTAACCATAATGCCCCAGAGGATTGCATTCAAACAATTCAGAACACTCCAATTGAAGATAATAAAGATGTCTATCTTTGGAAAGATAGGAACTCCTACTCTTACAAATCCACTTATGATTTTGCTTATAAAAATTAGGATAATAAAGATTGGAGTGCCTATCTATGGTTCAAAGGCCATTCTCTTAAATTCTCTATCACATTTTGGAAAATTCTTATTGGGGGACTTAAGACCAAAGATATTTTATCGCATAGAGGCCTTAACATGAATCAACTATGTGTTTTTTTGCAGTGATATGATGGAACCCCATTCACACTTATTTTTTGAATGTACACACTCTCATGATTTAATTCAAAGCTGTATTCTGGATGGTAAGTTCTTTCTCATTGCTTGTAACTTTCAACAAGTAATGGATCATTCCAACAGCATGACATGCGAAACCTCCAAGAATTTCTACACATTAGTTGCTCATATTATAGCCCACTATGTATGGAAAGAAAGAAATAGCAGAATTTTTAGAGATTCATTTAATAGTTTTAGTATGCAGGTTCAATGCGTACACTTTGCTATTAAGCAAAAAACAAGGCAATGGAAATTTAAAAATTGGATGCCGGATCACATTAAAAGCTTATTTTATGTTTTTTGGTGAGCAGTGATGAAATCCATCATGTTATAGAGCTCAACTGTCTATCTAATGTTCCCTGAGCTTGTTGTCTTTTGGGTTACATACTCTAATCTACTCATTTGTTCCCCTATGGCTTCTTTTTTGAGTGCTATACATTCTCATATTATCCTTTGCCTTTTTGGATCTTCTAGACGCTATTAGAAACATCTCAACTTTTTTTATGGGGACTGCAAGCTCTTGGCTTTTACATTTAGATAGTTCGTGGATGGAACTTTGATTCTTTGGAACTTTTTATGGATTCTTGAGCTCACTTTATTTTGTTTTGAGATTTTGATTCTCAGTTTTTCCTTCTATATTTGTTCTATCTCTTTGGGGGTTTTTTTAGCTTTATTATAGGTTTTATGGGTTTCCATTATAACCTTCTTGGTTATGTTTGTGTGGCCCTCATTTTTCCCAAAAAAAGTACAATCCTAAATCACATCTCTCCCATACCTCGCAAGTGAAATCCTAAATCATGTAATCTCTTACATCAGGTGAGTACAACCCCAAATTACTTGAAAGTATAGGAAAAAAAGAATGATAAACAATCCCAAATCTAACTCTCATATTTTAAAAGATTTTATCTCTCAGTCCTAACTATGCAATAATATGAGAAATAAATAAGGCTCACAAATTATTTTTGTTCTTTCTAAAAAAAATTAACTGAAATGATATGAACTTTAAGAGAACTTGATATAATGAACTTAATCAAAATCCAAACTTGGAAATACTCGCAAAATGTAAAATTTAAAAGGTTTTGAAATAATACTTTAGAAAATCAAGGTAAATAAACAAACTTGTAAGATGTAACCTTTGAAATTCAAAATAATTAAGATAAATAAAAATTCAGAGAATCAATATACAGAGGCCATTTAAGATATGACTCCAAATCCTCTAATTGCCAAATTATAGCATACAACAATAAGAATTACAATGATATGAGACTCATCTGAAGGAAGACCAAATATAACCACAAAATTCAGAGAATCAATATACAGAGGCCATTTATGATTACTACAGAGGAGAAAGAAGAATTTATGAAATATGAAGTCTTATTACAAAGATACAAGAATTATAGAACATTACAGAACAAAAATAATAGCAGCATGGCTAAATCAATAGAAGCATTCTAGAGCCCTCCTGCAAGTAATACACAAGAACAAAAGCAATTACAGAGAATTAATACACATCAGAACCAAGAAGAGCAACAGAAAGTATAACAAGAGTGAAGCCAAATCAACTTCCAGAAAGAACCCTGCATCAACACCTAAAATAGAGAACTTCAGATGACAAAGAATAAATAAAGAAACAATCAAGAAACCAAGAAGAAATCACATTTCATATAGAATTACCACCCAATCAGGAGAGCGAGCAAGATAAAAAAGACAAAACTCGATAATGTAAATCGATTCGTGTACCGAACTTCCAAACTTGTAAAAGGAAAGCATAGATCTAGGCTATAGAAGAAAACATAATGTATAAATAGGGGTAAAGAAACCAAACAGAGAATAATGAAATATTCTGAAAGCAAACTTCCTTTCTCTTCTGTATCTTCTCTTCTCCTTCTTCTCCGAAGTTCTTCTCACGGTTTCTAACCGCTCATCTCGATGAGAACCTAGGGTTTCTCCTCGCTCTCGACCCCTCTTTCCCACTCCATGTCGGCGGCTATCAAAAGAAATAAAAGAAAATAGAGTTAAAGCAAAGCTTACCCTAGAAGCCTCATCACACGGCGAAGGAATGCTAGGTAAGTTTGAATCGAAGGCTCAGATTCATTCCACGGAGCACAGATCAAGGCACAAGATTGAACAGCGTAGCGAGGCACGCGTGGATTCCACTATCGGCTAAAGGAATCAAACGGTACACAATCAATATTAATCAGGTAATTCCAAGTGCTAGATGCAATGATTAGAAGGAATACCGCGTGATCCGACGGCTCAGGAGACAGCCGCTGAACCACATCCTTATTCACTCCTCAATCGGGTTCATTCCACACAAACTGACCCATTAAATCGAATTAGAATATATCATAATGATATGACTCCAAATCCTCTAATTGCCAAATTATAACATACAACAATAAGAATTACAATGATAACAGACTCAGTATAGTAAGGAAGACCAAATACAACCACAAAATTCAGAGAATTAATATATAGAGGCCATTTATGATTACTATAGAGGAGAAAGAAGACTTTATGAAATATGAAGTCTTATTACAACAAGATCAAGAAAATACCTTATACATCAAAGCAGTACAACCCAGGAAGAATATACAACAGAGAAAATACTCAACACAGGCAAGGGAAACGACTACAACAGAAATAATTGAAAAAGCAAAAAAGAAATAGAAATTTGAATAGATCAAATTTATTACAATAGCCTGCAACAAGAAAATCAATAAACAAGAAGGAATATTGTGAGACTTAACAAACGGATAACGAAAGAAAAGAACGTTCGACCATAAGAAAGAAAGCGCTTATAAAAAACAGAAAAGAAAGTAAAGATTAGATATAGTAGAGGAGAGACATAATATAAATAGAGTTAAGGAGGGCAAACAAGGGTGATGAATATATTTTTTTGAAAGCAAACTTCCTTTCTCTTCTGTTTCTTCTCCTTCTTCTCTTGAGTTCTTCTCTGGTTTTCCTCACCGGAAATCGCCGCTCTCCGCTCGGAGGACTCTAGGATTTCTCCTCCGCTCTCAACCTCTCCTTTCCCTCTCAGAGCATGGAGCATCGAAGACCAAAGAAAACAAAGTTAAAGCAAAACACCTAGAAACCTCATCACCCGAGCAGTAGGTAAGTTTGAATCAAGGCTGGATTCATTCCGGAGCCGATCAAGGCAAGATTGCACGGAGAGCGTGTGGACTCCACTATTAGCTAAAGGGATCAAACGGCACCCAATCAAGTCTAATCAGGTAATTCCAAGTGCTAGATCTAACGGTTAGAAGGAATACCTGTAATCCAGATGGCTCGGAGGCAGTACTAAACCACATCCTTATTCACTCCTCAACTAGGTTCATTCCACTCAAACTGACCTATTAACCCGAATTAAAATATATCATTGGTGCTCTCGTTGATTACCACAACCAGCAATGGTAGAAGAAACAAGACACACAGCCAAGACAATAGAAGAATGCGTAGAAAGACTCAACAAAATAGATGAGCAAATGTCTTCCATCACTATGATATTAAATGAAGTTTCAAGAAGATTATCTGCCATAGAAGAAAAATTAGATAACAATTATCAAGACTAACAAAATCCGCGTATGTATCAACTCATACAAAATCTCTATTCTAAATAACACACAGAAAACATTAGACACAGTTAAGGTGGATATGCCAATTTAATGGAGAAAATCCCAGGTTGACTATTCAAGTGAGATATTATTTTATCAGAGGACCAAAATTCATATTGCCTCGGTTATATGGATGGACACTTGCAAGGCGGTATCAATGGATGCACTTAAACAATCAATTGTATTCATGGACAGTTTAAAGAAACGGTTCATTCAGAGATTTGGACCCTCTCTATACAGAGATTTGAGAGGAGAATTAACTAAGTTACAATAGAAAACAACAGTTCAAAATTTCTACAATGAATTTGAAGAACTAGCTAATCAAATTTCAGGTATTCCACACGAATTTCTACAAAATATTTTGAATCGAGGACATGATATTAAGAGAAGTAAGAGCCTTATTATTCTCTAAGCCTTTAGCTAAGCTAATGGAAGATAGACTAGGATGAAATTTTCATGGCCGAAATCAATTAGAGTCAACCGCTCCACTAGAAACAACCATATATCAACCACCTTTACTGCCTACCCCATCAATACCCAACCATAGCAATAATATGACCAACAAATAAAACATTTCAATCCAGAAATTAGCACCAACACAGTTGGAAGAAAGAAGAACGAAAGGACTATGCTTCAACTGTGATGAAAAGTATCATAAAGGACATATATGTCAATCCAAATTATTTGCTTTAATGATGGTAAATGATGACCAAGAGTATCAACTCACAAGATACTCAACGGAAAAATAATGTGTCAAGAAGAACTATCGAAATAAGTTTTAATTATCGCCATTCAATCAGGGCTAAGAAAACTATCTAAAGTATGCATAATTATCGACCTTCCACTAGTTCTGACCACTACATAGTTCATATTTTTTTCTCTTTTTATATCCAAACTACATAGAATACCATAGAGCATAGCTGCAAAATAAGATATTTCATAGTAATAAGTCAGTTTGGCACAACAGTCCTTTCCATCCTCAAATAGATGGACAAACAGAGAAGTCTCATATAATACAGCCATATACAAATGATGAGTCATTTTCAGATAGGTTTGCCAGACCTACAACTACAATTGGACCATATAATTGTAACACATCTACCAATACAGAGATAGAAACTAGTACTACAAAGGAGATAGGATCCTACATCTACATCAGTAAAAACCATCAAACTCATTAGAACAAAAGACAATACTGCAAGCAGACATAGTAGTCCAGTGGAAGGGAATGCTAGTAATTGATGATACTGAGGTATGAACTGAGGAATCATAGAAGGAAATTCATGATTGTGACCTTGAGGACAAGGTCAGTGTGGGGAGGGAACTAATGATATGACTCCAAATCCTCTAATTGCTAAATTATAACATACAATAATAAGAATTATAATGATATGACTCGATCTGATGGAAGACCAAATACAATCACAAAATTTAGAGAATCAATATACAGAGGTCATTTATGATTACTACAGAGAAGAAAGAAGACTTTATGAATATGAAGTCTTATTACAACAAGATCAAGAAAATACCTTATACATCAAAGCGGTACAACCGGAAGAATACATAGAAAATACTCAACACAGCAGGAAAGCGACTACAATGAAATAATTGAAAAAGCAAAAAAATAGAAATCTGAATAGATCAAATTTATTACAACGATCAAGAAAATCAAGAAAAATATTGCCGATAGAGACTTACAACAAATAATTGAAAGAAAAGAACATTCCGATATGATAGAAAGAAAGCGCTTATAGAAAAAAGAAAGAAAGTGAGATCGAGGAGATAGTAGAGGAGAGACATAGTATAAATAGAGTTAAGAATATATTTTCAAAGCAAACTTCCTTTCTTCTTGCTTTTCTCATTCTTCTGAGTTCTTCTTTTTCTCACGAATGGCCAGAGGACTGGATTTCTCCTCCACTCTAATTTCTTGAGCATGACGCCAATCATAAAGAAACCAAAGAAAATAGAGTTAAAGCAAAGCTACCCTAGAAGCTCATCACAAAGAACAATTTGAATCAAGGTCGATTCATTCCAGGAGAGAAAGGCAAGAGATCACACCAATGAGAGGATGTGTGTGACTCCACTATCAACTAAAGGGATCAAACGGCACCCAATCAAGGCTAATCGTAATTCAGTGCTAGATCCAGAAGGAATACCATAACGATGACTCAAGAGACGTGAACCACATCCTTATTCACTCCTCAACCGGGTTCATTCCACTCAAACTGACCCATTAACCCGAATTAGAACATATCAGTAACCTTTGAAATTCAAAATAATTAAGATAAATAAAAAGCATGATAATATGCAAGATTAAAAACACTTAAAGTAGAATGAGTGAGAAAGAAAAATGTTTAGAGAAAATAAATCAAATCATTGTCATTCATATAAAAAATCAACAACATTAACATAATATAAATATTAAAAAGATCTTACTCGAGCCTCTTGAAGGAAGATTAGAGATGAAAGATTAGCTTTGAAGAGTTATCTTCCAAACCAAAATGAGTGCTTGAAAAAGATGTGGGAGTTTTGTCAAATGAATGTTTGATATTAAAGTATGAGAGTAGATGAAGTTATGAATGATTGAATGAAAAAGCTCTTGAATTTATTGTGCTAGGGGTTGGCCAAGCAAAGGATTAATCAAAAAGGAGTCTCAAGAACCAAATGCAAACCATTAAATATAATCACCATGTGTAGGGGTCGGCCAAGCATGAGAAAATAAGAGGAAAAATAATTTTGAATAGAAAAATAATTTTGGAAAATTTTAATTTAGAATTCAAATACATTGAGTTGAATTTGAATTAAATCAAGTTTGATTTGATGTGGCTAGCCAAACATGATGAGGAAATGATGTTTAAATGAAAATAACATAATTAAATAAATATTAATTATATATGGAATCAATTAAGAATGAAGAGGAATTAAATTAAAATAAAATAACTTGAATACTTCCAATATGAATGGGACGACCAATGGCTTTCTAAGCATGGATAAATCACTACTTAATGTAAATCAACTACTTAAATGCTTATACAATTAATTTAAGAAAGAATTTAAAATCTAAGCATAACTTAAATTTGAATTTAGAATCAATACGAGGCCCACCAAGGATATTTCCAAAAATAGATTTATAAAAAAGGAAATGAATTAATTTAAAGTTAATTTGATTTTGAATTTAAATTAATTCAAATCAAATCAAAATAAGTCAATTAAAATAAATAAGGGACCAGCCAAAGCATTCCAATAATAAATAAAATAAATGTAGAAATAATTTATGGCATAATTCAAAATACAAAATAAAAAATAATCTGAATTTAAAAAATTATCAAAGAATGAAGTTATCAATGCAATAAATGAAATAAAATATATGTGATAAAATCCAATTAAAAATTGGCCATGCTTGATGGAACATAAAAAATAAATGAATTTTTTGATATGAGAGAGAAAAATAATAATTAAGATAGAGAAAATAATAATATGAATAATTTAAAGAATATTTCATGTAACAAACTTAAATAAATAGATAAAAATTTAAATAAAGAATTAGAATTAAATAATGTGATATAAATTAAATTAAACTAAGTTTTAGATATGATGGATATGGTTTAAATTAATGCAAGTGATCAAAGTATCCAAAAAGAATAATTTCATAAATTTTAAAAAATATATAAAATAAATTTAGCATAAATATTCCAAAAATTGAAGTAAATGAAATAACATTAATTTATCAAATTTTATCATTTTTTTAAGATTTATTTGTCTTTTTATGTAATTCTTAAGAAACTTCTCAAAGAACCCAAGTCTAAGCTGAATTGACTTTTATGAGCTGATTGATCAAATTGATAGAAATTTTTTTTTGAAATACTTAAAATTAAATATTAGTGTCATCCAATAATATGTTTGTTATCATCAAAATCAAATAATGTAATCATGGAGCTCAAGGCATCGAGGCTATAGAGTGAGCTTTAGAAATAGCTAGGGAGATGAATATGGTAGCAACACATGCATAGAAGGGACTAGCGAAGGGGGCGACAACTTGGGCCAAAAATGTCAGAATGATTATTTGAAGTAGAGCTATAAATAAAAGTTTAGTGTCTATTATACTAAAATTAAGTTTAAGTGTAATCAGATTTAATAAGCAATGAGTTTAGGTTAGATTCTTAGCTTTGTTTGCAAGATATTTTCTTTTTCTCTTTTTATTTATTACCTTTGTTTTGAGAAATAACAAATAACATCATAAAGGAGTTGCCAAAGGGCTAATGATTACTTTCACAAGAGACTTCAATTCTTATATTTATGTTGTGAGTATTATAAAAACTAATGGTTTGAGAATAATCAATTTTACATACTTCATTTCCTATTAGTTTGTTCTACACTTTCTAGAAAAGAGTGACAAACCAAATAACACTTATAGTAAAAATGAAATTAGTTCATCTAAATAATATTTTTATCTGGGATAGAACCTTCCATCAGTAGCTTAATTACATCTCGATGACCTTCTAAGTAGTCTCAACCAAACTTTTAACCAACACTTTTGTTATCTTGAGGACAATGAGATGGTTATTTAAGGATAACATCATCTAGTATGCATGATAGTTTTTTTTTACTTCTTTAAGGTAATATACGTGAAAGATTACCGCTTTTCTTTAATGATCCACCTTTTCTTAGTGAGACCATCCCTCTGATGTGCATAAAAATGATTACTGTCTCTAAACATAGGTTGTAAGAGTAACTTTTTTTTGTTGAAATTTAAAATGATTATAAGTTTCCAACCACACAAGTCTTCCCCATTATTGTGCATTTTAGTGGAATGCTAAATCTGAAAAGAGGAAGAAAATGTTTACCATCTAAGATGAAGTGCAAAATTTATTTTGCAAATGAAGGTAGTTAGATACACTTAATTATAGCTAAAAATCCTCTTAGATTGTTGCTCCTTTAGCTTTGGTTCCA
This sequence comes from Cymbidium sinense, assembly GCA_021442155.1. Classification (NCBI taxonomy): domain Eukaryota; kingdom Viridiplantae; phylum Streptophyta; class Magnoliopsida; order Asparagales; family Orchidaceae; genus Cymbidium; species Cymbidium sinense. Next base: position 27,997,979 of record CM038215.1, read on the forward strand.
ATAACAAGAGCAAAACGTTGAGAGGATTCTTTGGAAATTAGGCATAATGAAGGCAAAGTGGTTGAAAGGAACTGGATAAATTATCTAGAATTTAATAGGGAACTAATATGCAAAAATATGTATGTATGTATGTGAATACACACCATTTGGGTTTGTGTGTGTGTTTGTGTAGTTCCTCCTAATGAAAACAAAGCTCTCTAAATTTTCTTTAAGGTGACTGCAATAGATCTTTTTTATTTGTGAGAATGCAAAAACTATTATGATGAAGGGGGTTATAACATCAAAAAGAAGAAGGTGGTAGACTTTGTCTGAGAAAGCACAACTTTGAGGTGAAGATATTTGCAAAGAAAGTTAATTATTTTTTATTATAACTCCACTTGTACTCTTGATTCAAAATTATAGTTTTGTTAGGTGAACAAATTCAACAAGACCTTAGCAAAATACTTCTATTTAAATAATTAGAAATCAAGCATATTGAAGATTCTCCTTGAAGTTTAACCATCAACTTGACATTTGTCTTTAAAATGATACACCAAGCAAATATCTTATGGCAACATTCATGCATACCTGCATTAAAAATCACATTTGATCAAATAAACATTTCTATAGTCCATATAATACTACTTAAAAATGTGACTGTTAATTCAACTTTTGTATAATGAGGCCCTATTGCTTAGTTGGCTTCTACTTCTTTGCCCTACCGACCACCTCCCTTCCCTAGTTTCTAGTTTCCTTTTGGAGTGTACCCCTTTAGGATGCTTAATCTTGATGTTGTTGGCCTTGTGGTAACTATTAAGTTTATTGTTACTACTGGTTCCTTCACTGATGATGTATGTTATTACTCTCAATCAAGTGTATGTGGATTTAATCTTATGCAATGCATCTTCAACTCTTTTTCTCATAATCAATAACACTCATATCAAAGTAACAAGCCATTTTCATTTCAATTAATATGCTCTTTAGATTATTACATCTATACAAACTTTTTAGTGTGAGAAATTTATGGCCAATTGACTTTATATATATATATATATATATATATATATATATATATATATATATATATATATATATATATATATATATATATATATTTGTAGAAACTCACCAACTCTCTTCTCTTATAAATAGGGCTATAATCTCAAATGATGTAATTAAAGTAAAGTTTTCATTAATGTATATATATATATATATATTAAGTTGGTACAACGCCATTATTTTGCACCAAGAGAGTGAGGTAGGAACCTCTTTAGGGCTACTTATAGTTGTGTGTCTCTGGGATGTCCAGACTAATATACCCATTATTCTTAAACATATATATGAATTGCAACTATAGAAATGAAAACTATAAAAAAGTTGGGTTCAATTAAATTGACTTATTTGTGTACATGAATTAAAGATCTATCTAAATTCTAATGTCAAAATGCATAAGAATGAAATTAAGCAAGTACGTTGCCATTTTTCTACACTAAGGGAATGAGGTGGGAACCTCCTTAGGGATACTTAAAGTTGTGCATCCTTGGGATGTCCAAACTAATATACTCGCTAACATTCTTACTTATGCAAATCAACATATGAATCTAAGAAAGAAACTTTACTTCATACACTAAGTTTATATTTACATGCACTTCCTATATATCTATAACTAAAGTCACAATACATATTCTTATTTATTAAGAAGCTTTTGAAAATATGTTTGAGATTTAGTAGCGATAATAGCCACACATATTTTTAATTAAGTCAACACATACAAATTTGACATAAAGGAAATCATTTTTTATTTGATTAATTTTAAAGGAGATGAATGCATGAATCAAATGACATACAACACTTTAATATAATTGGAAAGGACAATCTCATTCAATCTAACTAATTCCTAAGGACAATCACATTAAACAAGGTTGTTTAAAATAAACCAAAGTTTGTTAAAGCCACTTTTGATTTCATGTTTGATTTGATTTGAGGGATGTGAATGAGGTCTGGTGCTCCTAATCCCATTCCCATGTGTATGAGTTAATTTGGTTAATAAAAAAGTAATTAATTTGATTTTATAGGTTGATTAAGTTAAGCATGGATTAAATCAATTAATTAGCCCTTACCTATGTCACCTTATGGTAATTAATTAAATAATTATGAGCTAATATAATATGCAACCACATAGAAAAATAAATAACAATGCTCTTAAGAAATGAAATGGGCCTAATGCAATTAGCTCATAATTATTAATTAATTAAGCTTAAGGAGCTCACTTAATTACTCTTATGGTTTTCTCACACATGTGAGCTAACCATAATTTCATTAGCTCTCTCTTTAGGTTATTGACCACCGAAAGAGCTACCCAAGAGTTAATTAGAGAAGTGGATTCAATCAAATTAATTAAGGTCATTAATCATCTAATGAAGTCTTAATTATCCTTAATCAATAATATGAAATAAATTTAGGGAAAGAGACAAAGAAGGGAGCCTAAGTCTCAATCCATAAATCCTTTCAATTAGTTAATTAAAGTTAAGGTATGATTTGGATTTTTAATTAATCTTGTTAGTTAATTAATTAAGGGGTTTCAATTAATTAACTACTTAAGAAGAAATGGAGAAGACTTAAAGAAAAGATTTGAAGAGGGAGTCCCAATCAATTTTCCTAAACCTCACCACCATTAATAGAGGTTAATAAGCTAAATTGATTGATTAATTTATTGTTCATTTGCTTAATTATCATTTATTAAAAGAGGGGAGTAATTAAGGCTTAATCCATTAGTTTCCCCAATTAATTATCCAATAAATCCTAAGATAAGTAGGGGAGGTAGAGGTCATCCCTCTAAACATCTTTAGAAAGTTTGAAATTAATTGGATAATTAATCATAAAGTAATTAGGCTAATTAAGTTTTTAATTAAACTTTAATTAAGAAAAATTATTGTTTAAAATTAATTAATAACAATATTAATGAATTCCCCTTTAAAATACCTTTAAAATGAGCCCTCATTTGTATTTTTAAAATTTTTTCTACAATTAGTTAAGAATTTTGAAAGTTTCAGCATTAAAAATAGATTAATTAACCTAATTAATCCCTAATCCAACATTTGATGGCTGCGGTTTTCACGCGTGATGGGATTAGTTATTTAAGTTATCACATCGAAGGCTGTAATGGATATTCAAGGTAGTCGCCATCTAAAAGTAAATGTGGCAAAATTTTACGTGGATGGAGCAGTGTTGAAATACTATAGAGGCTGTAATGGATATTCAAGGTAGTCGCCATCTAAAAGCATAAATAACACGAAAGTTGCATATTAATGTTGCGAAGTGCAACTAAGATGACTAGGTTGATCAACACATACATGTGTTGATGATATGAATTGAAGGCAACATAGAAAGATCATTAAGATCATTGAAGATGAAATGATGTTTGATCCTACTCATAAGATAGAAATGCTATATCTTGACAGAAGTGATGTGATATAAAAAAAAGACTTATAGCTCACTGAAGATCACTTAGTTTTTTGTTTGTGGTAGTGAAAAGAGAACCCAAAGGTTTTAACATAGAATTATAAAGATAGATAATCATGAAAAAAATGATCAAATCAACAAAGGTCAATAAAATCAATTCAAGCCCAAAATACATGCAAAATTACTGTTAAATTTATTGCATTGAGAAGATCATTTTATATCATATGGGGTTTTTTTTGTCTTTAAGATAAATTTTGAAGCCATAATTTATAATTTTTTTAACCTGCCTTGTTTGAGATGCTTTGAGATTTATAAGTTGCATCAAAATTGGTACTTGAAATACTAAAAATTTTGAGATGAGAATAGTACTTATAAAGTAATAATATAAAGTAATATCAAAAAATGCCAAATAAAAATTGCATTCCATGAACCAAAAGAAAGAAAATTTCTCTTGTGATTAGTAACCTCAAATAAACTAATAAAAAAATGGGCATACCAACGGATAGCCCAAAGTTGGCCTCACCAAGTTAGAGGAGTTTATGGATTGTTTAGCAATTTAAAAGTTCAACATTTTTTTTACATTTTTATTTATTTTCTTTTATTTTGAATTATCTTATATTTTTGTACATTCTTTCAGAATTAAAGAAAATTGAGAAAACTATTTAATTGAGAGTGAAGCTGCTCCTAAAAGGGAAAAATGATTGTTTAAAAAATATTAGTCTAAATTTTTAAGCTTTTCAAACCTAATGAAATATATGAATTATTATAAAAAATTATTTTAACATATTTATAATGAGTTGTTCCTGATGATTAATACTATAGAAAAACTAGTTATTAAAGTAAACAAGTGGATTAAATTTATCTTAGGGAGTTGATGCAAAAGTGATTGGTTTATTTATGTAATAGACCAATGCTAGTTGTTATAAATGTTCCTGATATATGAACAACTTGAAAGTAAACTCTGATAGTAAATTTCCTCTTTGATTTTTGAGCTCTTTAAAAAATTCACCAGCGATGACATAGATAAAAAATGAGCATGGATAGAGCAAATCAAAAACCTATATAACTAGAACTGTCTCTATTATAAAGACATAGATCCAAAAGCAGTAGATCGGATAAGTCCTTCTTTAGTTTCTCCAGTTCTCACCAGAACCACCCTGGCCTCTTGAGTAGCACGACTCCTTTATTATCTTTCTTCCTTTATAGATTTTATGCTTTCTCCCGTTCTCACCAGAACCACCTCATTTTACTCGTATAAAATTGGCCCAACTTGTTTCTCTAATAAAAATTCAAAATAAACAAACCTATTAGAAAAGCTCTATATTATAATATAGTCTCCTCTTCTCTCCTCTCTCCTCTTCTCTTCTTAATATATATATATATATATATATATATATATATATATATATATATATATATAAACTTTTTTCACTATATTAATATTTGTTTTGTTTGAATTGTTATTCATAATAATTAGAAATAGAACAATGTTTAAATTAATCTTTTATAAAATTATATAATATTATATTAACTAATTTATATTGGATAAGAATATTTTAACGAAACTTAATCATTGTAGGAATTAAAGCTAGAAGTGCAATGTATATTATTGAATTGAATAGTATGCTAATAATTGAGTGTTTACATACAATAAGTGACATAAAGGAATAATTGCAAAAAGTAAAATATCCATAACAATGAAGATTTATTATAATAACATATATTATAGATCCATACTATATATATTGGATACATATGGCAATATTAATTTGGAAAATTGTTGATAAAAAGTTTGTTTAACATATTTGTCAATGATTTTAATTGTAGCAAGAAATTATTGAAGTGAATTAGTAAATTGAATTTAAAAATATTTTTAGGAGAATTAGATGATTAAGTTTTGCTTTTATATGCAAAAGACTATTTGAAGCACCTTTTCGAATGTAAATAATATTTGAAATAGTTCTACTTATATGATACCTAGAGGCTCAACCATATAAAATAGAAAAGCATTCTTTATTGAATTTATTTGAAAATGATAATATAGAGAGAGAGAGAGAGAGAGAGAGAGAGAGAGAGAGAGAGAGATATATATATATATATATATATATATATATATATATATATATATATATATATATATATATATATATATATATATATGAATTACAATATCTCAAGTTTTCTTGCAATTGTGCCATGCATATAATAATCAAATCAATGTATTTGGTAAATCAACTTTGAAATCAATGTATGTATTTCTATGAGTGGGTTAAATATTTATATATGTATGTGGTTTAATTACAATAACCTTAATTTATTTCTTTATGGTCACAACATTCAATACTAACGCCATAAGGAAAAAAGGAAAGCAAATATAATATAATTCTATTAGTTTCTATTACAATATATTTACTACTTTGGATATAAATGTGTATATATACCATGTAATTTAACATGAAATACAAGAAAAAAGTTGACAAATTTTGAGGGAACAAGACAATGAGAAAAAAAATCTAAGGAAAAACTGTCTTATGCATGGCTGTTTTGCTTTTACAAAACAAGGCAGAACAGCATTACACAAGGAGTGTTTTTTTTTTTTTTTTTGATGTTAGAAAGAATAATAGACTTTTTGTTAAGAGAGAGAAGTATGTGTGTGTGTGATGAGAGATAGAGAGAGAGAGAGAGAGAGTGAGAAATATAGAGAGAAGAAAGAGAAGTAAAACAAAATTAAGATTTTTTTTGGGTGTGAGTTTTAAAAGTTATTGAAGATCTTGAATTTGAATCCTGCCTATATTTATAATTAAATCTCCTCTTACAGATTCAGGTAGACAAAAATGATTATTTATTATTTAGTATAAATTATTATATATTTATTCTAAATTTATATAAATAACCATTTTTAATATATAATAATTTATACTAAATTATAACACCCGAGCCCGTAAGATAAGATTTTAATGTAATGTAGGCCGAGTTCAAATCCAAGATCTTAATATATATATATATATATATATATATATATATATACATGAAATTTAAAAGATGAATGATTTAAGATAGTAAACAAAAGTTTAAGTGGGGTAAGGTAAGCTAAAAATAGCAATTAATCTAGAATACTAATCACACTTAAAACAACCTTGTTCCGAGCATCAACAGGTTTGTACATCAAAATGACTTAACAACATTCTTCTTATACTAAGTGGCTGCATGGTTGGAAACTATAACAACACATAGGTGTGTGTAAATGTTAGTGTATCTTAGAGTTAGCTCATATGATATAATGACTTGTCAAGTTAAGTCATTGATAAGAAGTTAATCATCCTAAGGTTTACTTATCATTTTTTTATCAATTGAACTGATAGACTTTATGCTAATTAAACTTATTAAATGATCATAAAGGTTTTATTATGATTAAAATTTTTTTATTATTTGGTGAATTATTACCTAATAATAGTAACAAATTAATCATAATCATAATTTAGTTTTTTTTTTTGCTTTAATATGACGTATTCTAACCTAAACTAAAAGGCCGTAGTGAAAGAGATCATGTCCATTAGTCCGATGATCAAATCCTTATAAAGTCACTGAGTAGGTTATAAAAGTCGAACTCAAAAATAAATAGAGTTCGGCGCTCTCCGCTCAATAAGCGTAAGAAAATGTTGCGGTGAAAAGAGCCTTTCGTCGATAGATGATAGTTGTTCAATCTCTCATCTTAGTGATCTGGCAAAGAATCAAGAGATATTTCTACTCGATATGGACCAAGACAATCAGAAACTCGATTGAGCTTCCTCAAATCAATCTTTATATTGCCTGTAGAGTGATATTTCAATGTTCACCTCCACATATGTGTCATAAGTCAAGCGCCCATGAAGTAATTGACGGAGTAACGGTCTAAATTGGGGCTCAAAATGCACTTTGGCGTCACCTAAAATGGTCGAAACGACCTCCGATCGACGAACGGACCTCACCGTCGCATTCAAAATATCAAAATTGATCGTAGTATAAATATTGCACAATTTAATGATCAACCGATTAGGCGATCGAGCTATCAATGTATAGACGTGCATATCAGAGTCGAAAAGCTGCGACGATGTCCAAACGATCTCTATTTATGAAATTGATCACGTCGTTAGCTTCAAAATGTTGAAAACTACCAAATAAGACTATCCACGCTTAATTCGGACGAGTTGTGCAAATGTCGAATGATTTGAAGTGACATAGCACAAATCGAGACTGAAATGCACAGGACATCGCCAAATTAGCCCAAATGACATCCGATCGACGAACGGACTTCACCATCGCATCCAGAACATCAAAATCGGTCAGAATATAAATATTGCATGACTTGATGATCAACTTAGTAATGATTGAGTCGTCGATGCGCGTATATATCGAGGTCGGGGAGCACCAAATGTCAATTCCGAATTTGATTATGTCGTTAGGTTTAAAATGTCGAAATCTATCAAGTAAGACTATTCGTACTCAATTCGAACAAGTCTGAGCGAACGTCGAGCGGTTTGAAATGATAACGTGCATTTTGAGCTGAAATGGACTCAATTTGACGTCGACTTAAACCAAACGACCTCCAATAGCGAAACGGACTGTGTCGTTGTGTTCGGAACATCGAAAAAAGCTAAGATTGATATATATATTTCCCATGAGATTTTATCTGCGTAAAGTTCACATTAAAGTCGGTTAAGTAATAAAAAAAATCAATTTAACAACCTAAATCTTTTCCTAGCCCTAAGTGACCCAACCCAAACATCCCTAATCCACGCACGACCAGCTTGGCTTCGCATGGTTCTCCTCTTCCCCTCTTCATGCACGCAGGAAACAAAGTTCGAATCCCGCCTCCTTCACGCAACCGAACGACCAACCGTTCCCACGCAAGGCTCTCCCGATTTCCTTCTTCCCTCGTCCAAACTGAAACCGCAAGTCCTCCTCGGATTTCTCCCTCAACTGTAAGCCCTTCTCCACTCCCTCTTTCTCGCAATTCCTACCCGTCGGATCTCCCTCTTCTCTCGATTTCGTCTCCTTCAATCGCAAGAAACAGTAAGTTCTCCCTCCCGTGCCCTCTTCTTCCGCCTCCCACTTCTCCTTCGGGAAATCGAGAGCTTTCCCGTCTGTCTCCTTCTTCAACCCGCTAGAAGATCACCAGAAGTAGAATTTCTTAGCAGCATAGTCTCTCAATTTAAGAGAATAAAGACAAAGCTTTTCTTTCGCTTTCTTGCAGAGGATATTCCTGAACCCTCTACAAACCAAACATATGGCTCCCTTTTAAAAAATTTGGCATTCATTAGAACATTTGCCTCTGGCATTCTTATTCCCAAGCAATACATTTGTCCTGTTACATCTGACCTTTAGTTGTAACCTCATACGTCCATTATTTCTGATGCACACAAGGAAGGTCTTGAGGTTTATGCTTCCAACTTTGCTAATGATGCAATATTGAGCTATAATTACAACTATGATCCATTAGCTGAGGTTGTTTCATTTGTTGACAATGGGGCCTTTTCTGTGGATGGTGTGACCGACTTCCCCATTCGCTTCGCGGCTAGGTTCCAAGACTACATGAGTGGGTCTTATGAACTCAGCTACCGATAGAGCGTCAAGGATCAGATTAGATGCTTTGCTTCACTGAAATCTTTACAAAATTTTTACAAGACTTACAAAAAAAAATAGAAAAGATATATATATATATATATATATATATATATATATACGTATTTTCTCTTTAGGCACTAAGCCAGCATGTATAGCGGTGCAAGAATAATCAGCGTGTCCTGAGAACCACTATCTCATTAGAGCGTGTCGAGAAAGCACACTCGATGTTTTATGCAGGGATAATCTTGGGAGGATGAAAATTTTGACAAAAATTTAGAACTTAAATAAATTCAAACTCAAATCGTCTAAGCTTAAATTAAATAAGAAAATACACGATAAATGTTAAAATGAACATCAAACCAAAAAAATAAAAAGAGGAAAAGCACTTACAAAACTTATTTAAGTAAGTTGAAAGCCTTCCCGAAGTGCGAACTAAAATTCTTCCCCCTCTTTCTCAAGTACTCTAAACTCAAGCAAGTGCTCTCTCTTAGCCTTATTTAGAGGGATTTGAGGAAGTAATGAGGAACCCATTCTTATTTAAAATTAACTTCTTAATAAAGTGAGTTCTCTTTTCTTATAAATTCCTCAAAATTAAACAAGCTTTAATTGGAACTTGAGGAGGCTAATATTAAACTCACGAGATTTAAATTACAATTCTCTATAGCTTAAATTGAAGTGGTAAAGTGAGTTCACTTCTCTTGTAAACTTCTCAAAATTAAACAAACTTTAATTGAAATTAGGGGAGGCAAACGCCAAGTTCAAAAAGACTACAAACCAAATAATATCTAAAATTGATAATACTTATTTCATGGGATCTACAATTCTTTGTATAAGCAGACAAAGATGACCCTAAACTAAATGCTACACGAATGAAGGAGCTTTCCTTCAATACAAAAATAAAGGAACTTCATTCTAAGTTATGATTTTCAAAATCAATGAAAATCACTAATTATGTAAAATTAGCTAAGATAAAACACATGTGCTCGAAGAGATTTGAGTGTAAATTTTTAAGAAAGAAGGCATGAAATTAGAATTAATTAAATATTAATATGAAAAATACTAGATCAATTTATAATATCTTCTACGCCACCGAATTCGTAATACATTATATAAGCGAATAGAAGGCATTAAATAGGGTGTTCTCAAATACACTCGCATGGGCGTCTTATGTTGAATGCTTAAATTTCAGGATCTTGCTTTGAGGTTGCTAAGGTTTAGTCTTAGGACTGGGTTTAGGTTAACAAACTCAAAATCTATTACAATGAGTTCAAATTAGTAAAATATCGAGAAGGCGATTTTTGGTATGATAGTAGATCTCCTTGTTAAGAGCTAAAAGCGAGTTGATAGGATCTAAAATTTAAATATATTCAAATAAATCAATTTTTTAAATCAAATTAATTCAAATTATGTATCTAAAGCGCTTAAAATGGAATTCAATCCTTAAAAGCTTAAAACAAACTCAATCTATTCACCTTGCATTTTTTTTGTTGGTGATAAAGCCAGCTTCCCAAAGGAGCCAATATCAAATCAAATATTTTCTTATGTTTACTCTCAATCTTGCCGATGGGGCGTGGCCGTGTCCTTTATTTGTGTGGCCAGCCGTGAGGCTCCCACAGATGATGTTATTCTGAGTCCTCATTGGTTTGGCTAGTAAGGCTCCATATTATTCATAGATGCTTAATGGCACTTTTCCCTTTGAGTTTTAAATCATGTAGGGTATACTTGATAGGAAAATAACCCTCTATCATTAAAGTAGACTTAAGTATGTCTTTCACCCAGAATTACAAGGATTTCTTTGACGACGTACATATGTGTTCATAAGAATCCTTCCAATGGTTGGGTCACCTCGACTAAGTAACTAAGGACCACGAATGATGGAACCATGGAATCTAGATGGGCACATCATTCCCAACCATCGGTTTAAGGAAATGATGAATTTTATAATCAGATTGAAACTCTATATGAATTATACAGCACATTAAGAGATCTAGTAGCCTTAATCAAAAGTTTTCTCTCACTTATTGGGAGGGATAATTAACTATGGGGCTTGCTTTATAGGAAACCTGGCAGATCTAAATTCACCAAATGAGTATGAAATCTGGGTAGTGTATCTACTATTCCATCTTCCTTAAAAAAAAATTACCGAGCGCTTCAAATCATACTCTCTTTAATTCAATTTGTCGAGAGGTTGTAATTTACTATGGATTTTATGGTGACTCTGGGGATATGTTTCTTTTCCATCTTGTTGGTCAATTTGAGCTATAGTAGCAGTGGAGCATGATACAAATTAAAATTTAAAATTAATTATCATTTAAGTTAAAGTTAAACCAGTCATCTTATTAGGACTAATTTTCTTGCTCTCTATATCGATGGATCTTCAGAATACATTGTTCATTGTTCATTTTACTTGGTAGTTGCCAATATATTGGCTTCTTAATCAATATTGGAGATCCCCATTTGGTAGTGTAAACTTTTTGTTATCTTCTTCCAAAATAATCCTCTTCCTGAAGCACATGCATATTCTACGCACCAACCTGTGCAACGGAGGAGGACAATTGGAATGGCCACTACTGCTACTGAGGTTCCTCAAAAGAGAGCCTTTGTATTCGAAAGATTGAGTCATTTTGAGGTTTCAGTCAAGAAAATAACTGTCATTGGCAGAAAGTTTCAATCATGCCTATGAATGCGACCACTCTGGTAGTTGAACCTTTTGCATTAGGAAGGCATTATATTGAAGCCTCCTCTTATGGAGGAAAATTGAGTAGAAGGCAAAGGAGAAGAAGTGTTGAATTGTGGCTGTGTTCTGCCAGAATCACTTAGCCCACTGGACTTGATGTTAGAAGCAAGTGTTCCACTCATGACAAGTTTGAAAATCTAGTTGGTGAAAGGAATACCTGGTGATCAAATCATTCTGAAAGGCGGCGACCAGTTATAACCAAAGGAAGTATCACGAGACTCATCCTCAGGAGTACATAGGGGTCTTTAAAAGTTGTCGAAGAAGGGTCTCATGAAGAAAAAGTATCAAGGACCAATTATTAGAGAAAATGAGAAAGCTTCACTAAAAAGGCTACTCTCAGTGGGTAATGCTTAAGATCGTCTTAAGCAATTTTTTCACAGTAAGCATCGAGGCGTGACACTTGGATCACATGTTCAAGAATCTACCATCGAAGGTCAGACAAAATAAATAAATATAGAAGAAGCAATGCAAAATCTTCTTCATCTAGAAACAAGTTAAACCGAAGAGAGAAATGTTGAATTGCGTACTCAGCGGGCATTATTGAAAAAAATTATACAACCCGGTTGTGGAACCAAAAGCGAGTGTTCCAAACGCGGTTTGATAATCTAAGATATGGAGCATTTCTTGGTCAAATCGATCGCTTTTGGACTTGATAACATCAGGTTCTAACTTATCCAGTCGAAAACTCGAAACTATATATGCGAGAGTGTATCAGGTCCTCAAACTTATTAAGGAGAAATGACTGATGAAAATAAAATATCAAAGTCTTGTCATTAAAGAGACTAGAGTTGATCCTCTTAGGAGATATCCTCCATAATCAGCAAGGCGTCAATTCAAGTCATGAAACCAAAACTACTGAATGCATAAATTTAGTGTCGAGGATCTTGTGAGGTTATTTCCCAGTTTGGTCTTAAGGCAAGATTAATAAAATCTAAAATCCAAAAATAATATCATATATTTCCAACTTAATGAAATATCGATTACATCATATGGCGGTAGATCATCTTATTGAATTGATAGAAAATTGACAAAAAAAATAATAAACTAAAAGATCAAATAAATTTATTTTAGATAATGGGCATTGTTGAATGAAGATTTCAAGCGGAGATACTTTCATTAAAACTTGATTCTTATTTCAAATCAAATCAATATAGTTAAATATCAATTCAAATAAGAAATCATGAATTACTATTCTCAAAATGACTAAATGAAAATTATCAAATTAAAAACTTAAAGCAAAATTCAATTAATCCATCTTCTACAACTGTTTGTTAGAGGTGACAAATTAAGAAAACTTTAGATCACAAAAGAACCAATGTCAAATCAAATACACAACTATGTTTACTCTCAAACAATCTCATGCTAGCAAAGATGTGGCCCGTATCCTCTGAATGCGTGGCTTGGACAATTGGCTCCACATGATGCGCGGTTCCCGACGAGTCCTTTGATAGGTGGTTCAGCCAAATATATACGATCATGATTATATGCTCCCAATGGCTTTGTCATTTGAGATATGAACTATAAAGTGCATCTGATAGGGAAAAAATCTCTCTATTAGCTAAGGTTGACCTAAGCTTGTCTCCTTAGACAAACACCACCCCAGCAGGTCTACAAGGTTCCCTTGAATGATGCAACCCATGGCTGCTACTAGAGATCGCCGGTCGGTTGGGTCAATACCTCCTTTGATTAAGTAGACCCAGGCATTGGGATAATGAACCATGGGATTTAGATGCCATCGCGTTCCCAACCATATCGACTTTAAGTTAAATAATGATGAATTTCATAAATTCTAAATCCTAAATTTTATACTTCATCTACTATATGCATTTAGTGATCTAACAGCACTTCGAAAGTTCTCTCTCAGCATTAAGAGGGGTAATTAACTATAGGTGCTTGTGCACATAAAACAGAATCATATCTAAAGTCCTCAAAATGAGGCGAACTCTATGTGTAGTGTCTCTATCTACTATTTCATCTACCTTCTGAAAATTTCACTGACATAAATCAAACTCTCTTCATCGAGGTCGGTGGCAAATTTTGAGAGTACAAGAACTTCCTCTCACACGATTCCTCCAACTCTGGATCTTCTCTCAACCGCAAGGCTTTGCCTCTATCTCACACGCACGATTTCAAGACCTCGCTAATGCTTCATAGGGGTAACGGGTGTAAAGATGGCTATGGTGTCACAAGACACCACTCACTACACTCAATAGGTCGTACCGAGCAAGCCAACATTCATTAGATGTCTCTCCCCCCAGCTGAAATGCTGCCAAAATTTTACAAAATTCTAGACTTGGAAAAAAAAAGAGAAAAATAAATGAATATATATTACATTATATATATATATATAGTTTCAAGACCACTATACATCCAGGGTGTAGAGGCGAGAAGAAAGTGGTGTCATGAAGACACCACTCATTCATTAGGACATCTTGAAAACCAAAATACTTAGATGTAGCCCTACTGTGAGGGATGGCCCGGAGGCTATGCTATATTTGGATAAAATTTGAGACTTAAGCAAATTCAAATGAAAACTCTAAACTTAAATTAAAAAATGCATGATAAACATGAAGATAAACATTAAAATAAAGAGGAGAATACTTAAAGGAAACTAAACTTTAAAACAAAGAGGAAATGCAATACTAAAGTAAACTACTTACTTTAAACACAAGCAAGCTCCCTTCCTCTCTTCAAAAATCCTTAAAGGCTATGAAGTTTTCTCTTTAAGCAAATAATGTGAAAGGTAAGACCCTCCTCCTAGCCTTATTTATAGGAAAGAAAAGCTATCTTTGTGGGACCCACTTATAATTAAACTAATAATATATGTAAAATATATCATAATAGCTTGTTCCATATTTGTTATCAATACAAATTCAAGTGAAACTTAAGGAAGTTAATACTAAACTTATAACAAACTTACAATAAATTTGAAGTTTAATTTTCAAATAAATAGAATTTGATATGAAGTTAAAAATGAATCTAAATTGGGTCTAACAACTCTTGTTGTAGAAAATGTAAAATTTCTTAAATGATAAAATTAGAGAGGCTTGAAGCTTTCTTTTGGGTAAACTTTATACATATAAACTTGTATGAATATAATGCATAAGTATGCCCTCACACATATCTTATAGATCACTCCTTTAGTCGAGATATTTCAAAATACATGTGAATGCTTGAATGAAATAAATTCATTACACATATCTAAAATGAATATATTCTTATTCAAAGCTTCATACTTTCAAATAATCACCGATCGTAATTCTTTTGTACAAAAGTGACACTAAACTAAACTAAATCGAATGAAGGAGCTTTCCTTCAATACAAAAATTAAGGAACTGCATTCTAAATTATGATTTTCAAAATCAACTAAATCACTAATTAGGTGAAATTATATAAGCAGCTATTGACATAAGGATTTAAAGTGCAAATTTTAAAGTCTAAAAAGGCTGCGCGGGCTAAATTAGAATTAATTAAATGTTAATTTGAACAATCTAATAAAATACTAGATCAATTTATAAATATCTTCTGCGCCACCGGATTCACAACACTTTGCAAGTGAACAAAGGCTAATTAGGGCATTCTTAGATACACTGCATGGGCCACTTATCTTTGAATGTTTAAATTCAAGTATCTCAAGATGTTGCATGTTCTTGCGATTTATTCTTAGGGAGTAAAGTTAACAAAATTTAAAAATTAATTATGAGAATTTCAACTTAATGAAATATCTGGAAAGCTAATTTTGTCATGTGACAACATATATAATCCTCGGTTAAGAGCTGAACATAGTTGACAGGATCTAAAATTCTCAAATATATTCAAGTCAATTAACTATCCAGATGATGGTATGTTGAATGGTGATTTCAACTAGAGGGAATATTTCTATCAAAAATGTGATTCTATTTTCAAATCAAATTAACTCATCAATCTAAAATTGTTTAAATGAAACTCTATCATTAAATGCTTAAATTAAAAATCTCATCCACCTTCCAATTATTATTGGGGTGACAAATTAGAAAACTCTAGCTTGTAAAGAGCCAATGTCAAATCAAGTGTTACATGTTCTCAATCAATCTCTTGCCGGTAAAGATGTGACGTGGTCCCACATTTGCGACTTGGCCGATAGCTCACGGATGATGTAGTTATGACCGAGTCCTCGATCGGTGGTTTGGCGGTCAAGCTTCATTATGTTACGATCCTGTATGCTCCCCAATGGCTCGCCCTTTGAGTTGTGAATCATAGGATATACTTGATGAGAACAACCTCTCATCGGTAAGGTGACTTAAGCATGTCTCCCTTAGACAAACACCACCCAGTCATAAGAATTTCTTAAAGGCGTAACCCATGTGTTCGATAAGGATCCTTGTCAGTTGGGGTTAACTACCTCCTCGACTAAGTAGGCGGACCCGGCAGGGATAAACCATGAGATCTAGATCAGACACGTCATCATTCCCCCAACTATCCGGTTTAAGCTGAAATGATGAATTTCATAATCTTAAATTCTAAGACTTCATATCTTCTTCTTATACATTACGCATTAAGTAACTTTGTAGCCTTAATCGAAAGTTCTCTCAAACATTGAGAGGGATAATTAACTATAAGGGGCTTGCTTTATAGGAAACGAAACTCTAAAGTCCTCACCAAATAAGGATGAAATCTTTGGGTAGTGTCTTATCTACTATTCTATTTTCCTTTTAAAAATTATGCCGACACATAAAAACACACTCTCTTCAATTCAATTTATCGAGAGGTCAGTGGTGAATTTTTGAAGCCCATAGATTTCTATGTGGAGGTCAACAAATGCCCCCCAACGAATGTGATTCAAGCATAAAGCATTTGTTGATTGACCTTTGAGTAGGCCACCTAACTTGGATCATTTGAGATTGTGCAATAGCTTGACTTTGATAGATTAGTAGTATGATGCCTTATTTAAGACATGATAAATGATGAGATTCTTGATTTATCGAGAATCAACTTGTCGGATAGGTAAGAGTCTTTACACCATCTCTACTTTAATGACTTTGGTGAAGCTCACTTTCTTTTATGTCATTTATAGATTTGAATTTCCTCGACCCTAATGCTTGGTTGGGTTTAGTGGAAGAATTAGTTTATTTTTTTTTGATGAAGGGCTCTGGAGTTGGTTTATTCGTGTTTGGTTTGATTTGAAATTCTTACGTCCAAAGCGGACTTCATGAAGGATTGACTGATTTATCCATATTGACTTGTCAGGAAGTGTATGTATGTCATGAATCCTATCTTACTATTTTAAGACTCATTGAAGGGTACATACGATGACCTTGACTTATACTTGATCTATGTTGAGTTATCCGTCTAACAATATGTGATTTAACAGACTAAATAACTGCAAAATTCTTTTAGTTTGGCCATCGGCTTTGTATGAACTATGGAATTATTTTCTTGGTCTGTGTTTTCTACTTTGATGGACTTGATGAGGAGATTGGATTTGATCTGTGCTTTGAGCTTGATCAAATCATTTGAGAATAAATTGAAGTATCACCCTACAGGCAATATAAAGATTGACTTGGCGCTAATTGGGAGTTGTTTCCTAGATTATCTTGATCATTGATCAAGTAGAAAGATCTCTTGGATTATGGTTACTTGTAGTCACTAAGCTAAATTTGGTTTAAGATTGAGCTATCATCATTGGGCAGGGCTCTTTCACGATGTGGCCTTTTCTTACGGCTTTGAGGAGAGAGAGCATTGGCCATTTATAGGCTTATTGAGTTTGAATTTTAGAACCTACTCAAGTCTTGACTTAACTTGAGGGTTGGTGATTTAGTCATTGGACTAATGAGGGGCTCTTTCGATGGAGCTTTTCTCACGCTTGAGTGAAGAGGCGTCGACAACAACATTTGTGGGCTTGTTGAGCTCAACCTTTACAACTCATTCGTATCCTAGACTTCATGATGTAGAGGTTGATATTTTTCCAACTCAGTTGATTGAAGCTTCCAAAATTAGGAGTTCTTTTGACTTGATCTCTCACATTTGATGAATTTGGGAGAGAATTTTTCTTGACATTTAAGGTTGTCTTTTCATGTGTAGAAATAGATTCTTTTTGTTCTTGTAAGAACCTGCAACTTAACAATAATAATTATAGATATATTCAGGTATTTCGGCATAAAGCTTGATGTCAACCTAAATCAGAATATATTCGAGGATCTTGTCTTATAGCACGATGTCAACTCACATAAACTTGACATAAATTAAAAATGCTCCCTGTCTTGCAGGGGGATTCTAAAGCACATTTAGAACTTTCAAGATGAAAATACACAAATATATAAATATCTGAATTGATATGCTCTTAAGAGGGTTTCAATATGTAATATTGCTTTAGATACATGTATATAAATCTAAAATATGTGTAATAGGGAATTTTTACAGAAAAGTTTTTTTATCTAGAGTGAGTATATTTATTTAGGGATCTTGGCATGAAGCATGATGTACCCAAATAGATATACTAAAAAAATGTCCCTATCTTGTGGGGATTTCTATTGTACTTTGGGGAAGTATTCCTCATGTATAATACTTTTTTAAGTATCGACCATTAATTGACGGCATTGGTCTTTCACTCTTTAGGTCGAGAAGGTGGTATTCTCCTCCTTGATACACTTTCTCATGACAAAGGACCATCCCATTGCTCAAATTTGCCACCAAATTTTTGATTGGGGATAATTGGTCTTCGACCTCATGATCAATTCTCCTTTTTGAAATGTTCGAGGCCACACTGTATGGTCAAAATCCCTGGACATCTTTGCCTGGTAAACTTCCAGATGTTGATGAGCTTGCAGTCTAACTTTATCAAGCACATCGAGTTCCTCCATTCCCAAATGAGCAGTTTTGATCTTCAGGTAGATTGTATTGGATGGCTACTCGAAGTGAAGACAACTCAACTTCAAGCGAAAGAAGCGCTTTCTAAATCCCAATGAATAGGGAGTTGCTTTTGGTTGGCATCTTGTAGGTGATTTGATATGCCCATAGTGCCTCTATTAGCTTAGTATGTCATTCTCTCTTATTTTTAGTAAGGATCTTCTTGAGCGACGGCTAATGTCTTGTTGAAGGCCTCCAAACCATTTACTCTTGGATTGTATATTGAAGAGTATGTATCAATTTTGTCGGCGAATATATAAATCTTTATATTTTTGAAAGCCATGCCATTATCAGAAATTATTCGACGTGACACTCTAAATCTATAGACTATATTATCCATGAAGAAGTTGATCACTCGGTCAGCAATAACTTCTTTAAATGGGGTAGCTTCAGCCCACTTAGAAAAATAATCAGTCACAGCTAGGATGAAGCGGTGTCCAACTAACGATGGTAGATCAATTGGTCCAATTACATCTATACCCCAACATTCAATCTATTCTCAAATGAACTGATTAAGCACAAAGCATAGATCAAAGTCAATCTCCTCATCAAGTCGACAAAGCAAAGCATAGGGAAGAAAGCAATTTCATAGTTTATACAAAATCGATGGCCAAACTAAAATAATTTTGTAGTTATTCCGTCTATTAAGGCACATATTGTTAAGCTGATAACTCGACATTATAGACTTGATATAAGCTGGGAGGCTAGGTCATCTGTATGCACCATTCGAGAAGTCTATCAAAGCAGTAAGCTTTAGACTGAAGACATATGTGTACTTCCTGACAAGTCAATATGGACAAATCAGGTCAATTCTTCATCAAGTCCATCAAGCTTAAAGCTAGGATAAAAGAAATTTCAAATCTCAAAGCAAACCAACCAACACCTCCATCCAACCCAATCTAGCATGAAATAGGGTCGGAGTAAATTCAAATCCATAAAGATAAAAATAAGGAGCTCTTTAGAACCCGTTGAACCTTAAGTAATTTGAAATTCATGGTTGAAAGGTCAGTAGTTTTCAACAAATATGATTGATTTACTTGAATCACATTTGTTGAGCATTTGACCCTTGGTCCAATCTCTCTAAAGGCAAAACCCTCACAAAGCTTTTGTCATCCAGTTCTTTCCTCAATCGCTCTCGCCTCCTCCCTCTTCATTCGAGACTCTCAACCATTCCCTCTCTTTCTACCTCTGTAGTTCAATTTCCATAAAAAAAAATCTTCAAGAAACTGGCTAACGACTCCCTCTCGTAGGAACTTCCAAAATTGAACGAAACTCCTCATTTGTCCATCTCTACCATGAACGAACAAAGGGACGCTTCTTCTTTCTATCGATCGAATGACCCCTGTGTTACTGCTATAAGTCGAAGAGCAGCTTCACTCCTTCGGTTTGAATCCCGTTCTCCCGCATCCAAGCAACATGTTGCATGTTTTCATCCATCCGATATCAAGCCGCACGACAGTGAATTTTCATCTTCCCTCTCTCTCACATGCGGGAACTTACTCTCCACTCTTCCAATGAAGTGCATGTGACTGTTGCCAGCCATCTCTTCTTCTTTAATCTCTTGCAAAGGTTTTAATCTCTTGTTGCATATTCTGAGATGGAGGAAATGGATTCAAGGGAGAAGCGCCTTAATGAACTCGACTAGAAGCAGAAGCTTAGAAGAGAGATGACCCTGTTTAAAACCCTTGCTATCTCGGTTTCAACTATGACTCTATTTATGGGGATCACGCAGCTGTACGGCTCAAGCCTTCTGTATGCTGGATTGGTCTCCTTCTTCACTTGGTTTGTTGGGATCACCATGGCTGAGATATGTTCTTCTTTTCTGACTACTGGCTCTCTTTACTTCCATGCTACTCATTTAGCTGGTCCAGTATGGGGTCATTTTTCTTCTTGGTGTTGTGCATGGCTGGAGATAATTGGCCTTATTACTGGAATCGGCAGGCTTATCCAGGATCTCAAACTTTGCAAATCATCATTTTACTATGTACAAAAACACACAAAGATTACTAGAGGTGTAATCTTGGTCATAATGCTTCCTTTAGTGGCTCCATCTACACAACCAGCATCTTATGTATTTGGCCAGTTTGAGATGGCATCGGCTTCCACAGGGATAAAAAACAAAGCATATGCAGTAATTTTAGCATTTCTTGTCAATCAATATTCTTTATATGGATATGACGCTATAGCACATCTAACAGAAGAAATAAACAAAATAAAAATGGTCCAATTGCTATTCTTTCTATTATTGCAATAATCTCAGTATTTGGATGGGCTTACATACTTTCTCTCACTTTTAGCATTCAGAACTTTGACAACCTATTCAATGTCAATAATGAAACAGCTGGCTCTTTTGCACCTGCACAGATTTTCTATGATGCACTTCATGGCAGATACCACAACTCAACTGGAGTAATAGTTTTGTTGTTTGTTATTTGGTGTTCCTTTTTCTTTGGAGGGCTTTTGATTACTGCAAGTGCAGCAAGTGTGGTTTCAAGACCATGCGATAATGGGCATAAAGAGCTTTGGTATGTGGCATCATTCGCTATTTAGGACGTCAGTAAGCATTAGATGTAGCCTCATCAAATCTCAGAAATTTTGACTAAATCTGGGACTTAGAAAAAAAAATGGGGGAGAAAATTATTTACATATATATTTGCTTTTAGAATGCCTCATTATGCTTATTAGGCATAAGTTGAAATTTGGTCGAGTGCTTGGCTTGTCAGCCGTCAGCTTATTAGGGTGTGGCGTGTAGCAAAATAATTATGTAGCCTGTGGCGATAATGAGAATCGTTGAAATGTTGCCAAAATTTCATCAAATTTTTGGGACTTAAACAAATTTAAATGGAAAATTGTCTAAACTCAAATTATATAAAATAAAAAATACATAATAAATACAAAAGTAAATGTCAAGCCAAAGAAAATAAAGAGGAAGAGCACTTGCAAAATATTTTAAGCACATATATGAAACTTGATCTAGAGTTGAGGATAAATTCATATTGGATTTGAAGTCTTTTATGTGAACAAATCATATTTAACATCAAATGAAGTAAAGATCTCAATTGAATATTAAATGACAAATGATTGGTGGTAAGTCTAAATGTTCAATTCTAAATTGAGAATAAAGTGTGTAAGAAATTTAGTAGCTTTCTTTATAAGCGAAATTAGTTAAACTCATGATCATTCATGAATGTAGCCTTTAAATGAATCATTTGGGCCTTGCATTTAAAATTGAATTTGAAACACAATGAGATTTTTGATATATCTAAGTATCTATCTTAAAAACTAATAGGATCTAGATGAAATTCATAAGAGGTTCTCACTATAACTGAATGACCCCATTAACAAGTATAGGCAAGAATTCTTAATGAATAATTATCTTGTATTCAAAATAAGCTCGAATTCAAATAAGTTTGCTTAAAGTATGCATAATAAACTATCTGTGCAAGAACAAAAGTTGAATATGGTGAGTTGAAAAATATTTAAAAGATTGTTAATGATCGTAAGCTAAATAATTATTGATATTTGAAGAATGCAATGAATAAATTAAATGCAAGAAAAGTTGCAATATTTTGAAGAAAAAATGTGAAATGTCTTTATCTGCAACTCTTTGTATAAGTAGGCGAGATCTAAATCAAATTCTACAAAAATCATAGGGCTTCCTTCAATCAAAAATTTAAAAATTTTATTCTAATTATGATTTTCAAAAATTAATAATTTCATTAATTAGATGAAATTATCTAAGTTATAAATGTCTGCATGTGCTTGGACATAGAGATTTAAAGTGCAAATTTTAATATCACGAAGGTTGCATTGGTAAGTTAATTAAATGAAAAATAGAAATCAATCTGATTTAGAAATAAAGTTTTTTAATTATTAAACATCCATAGGCCCCGACACTATGAATGCTTAAACTTAGTGTTTGAGGATCTTTGCTTGGTTCTTCGGTTTAGTCTTAGGACTAGGTCCGGTTTAACAAAACCTAAAAATCAATTATTATAAAATTCTAACTTATTGAAATATCTAAGAAGATAATTTTATCATATAACAGTAGATCTGATTCTCTATTATTGAACTAATATAGTCGATAGGATCTGAAATAAAAAACAACCTCGATGATGGCTGTATTGAATGAAGATTTCAACCGGAGGGGATACTTACTATCAAAATGTGCTTGCAAGCTCAAATTGAGTTAATCAAAATCAAGTGTCAATACAAATATAAAAATCAGATAAATTACTAAGTGTTAAGTGCTTAAATGAAAGTGTTAAGTGCTTAAATGATATTTAATCTTTAAAAACTTAAAGCCTTCATATATAGTTTGTTGAAGGTGACAAATTAAGAAAACTAGCTCGTAAAGGAGCCAATGTCAAATCAAGTTTATATTATGTTCTCTCAATCAATCGGTAGGATGTGGCGTGTTCTCGCGGCCAGGTAGCTTCACATATGATGATTATGAGAGTCCTCATTCGAGTGGTTCGCCAAATAGAATTATATTATTATGATCGTAGCTATGGATATGGCTCTCTTTGAGTTGTGAATCATAGGGTATACTTGATAGGTAAAAGCTCTTTATTAGAAGGTAGACTTAAGCCTATCTCCTTAGACAAACACCACCCTAGATCTGAAATTTCTTGGATGATATAATGTGTTCTTGATAAGGATCCTTCTTCAAGTTGGGTCGACCACCTCCCCGATTAAGTAGGAGGGGCATGACGATGATGGAACCATTGGATCACAGGTGGAGCGTCATCATTCCCACAACCATCCGCTTTAAGCTAATAATGATGAATTTCATAAATTCCAAATTCTAATCCCTAAATTCTAAAACTCCACATGCTGCTACTATACGATACACATTTAGCGATCTAAAGACTAGCCTTAATCGAAAGTTCTGTCTCTGCATTGAGAGGGGTAATTAATTTTGGGTGCTTGCGCCTATAGGAAACCTGAAACTAGATCTAAAGTCTTCATAAAATGAGGGTAAAATCTCTGGGTAATGTCTTATTTACTATTTCATCTACCTTCTGAAAATTTCACCAACATTGAAATCATACTCTCCATCAATATGAGAGGTCGGTGCTAAATTTTTGGAGCTCACAGCATGATACATGCATAGCACAGTGAACTTGTTTTGTTTGAAGCATAGATCACATATTCAACATTATTTAAGATAGACCATCCTTAAAGAGTGAACTGAAGCTTCTTTTAAACATGAAAGCACGTACCTTCTAGTAGTTCATATGGAATGTTATTTTCAAATGTTGACTCATCTGATGGCCCATCAAATGAAAGCTACTCATCCCATTCTGTAAGCTACTTATCCATCAAAATACAATCCCCACATTTGCTACTTTTTTTCATATATATGCATGATCTGCTCATCAGGAAGATCATCATTGAGCGACGAATCTGCCGGGATAGGGTGTGCAGCAAGGAGGTCTGTCAAAATTTACCCCTTCACTACTTTCTAGGAACATATGTGATATCAAATTGTAGCAGAATAATAGCCCATCGTGTCAAGCAACCTGTCAACGCTAGTCTTATCATCAAGAACTTTAGTGGATCAATTCTTGAGATGATTTTATGAGATAGCATATAATGACATAGCTTTTGAAAAGCAAAAATTAATGTCAAACAATATTTCTCAATTGTAGAATAGCATATTTTCGCTCCTATCAATCTTCTACTGATGTAATATAGAGTGTTATCCTTTCCCTCTTCATTATGTTGTGCCAATAGAGCATGTAGAGATTCTTCCAGTCTTGTGTACAAGATGAGAAATTTTCCAGATTGTTGCTGCAAGAATGGGAAGATTTAATAGATACTTCTTGATATTGTCAAAGCCTCTTGACATTTTTTGTCCTATTTGAAAGGAGTATCCTTTTACATCGACTTCTTCTAAATGCAAAACTTCGATGCCTCCAATAAATTTCTGAGGACTACTGTTGAAACCTCTTCTCAAAAATATGGAGATGGTTGGTAACAAGCTCCAAGGTGTCAACCATCAGAAATCTCATCACATAGGATATTTTCTTAGGTACACATTCTTAACGAGTTTCATTTATGGTGGATCTCTCGGAGTACAGTGCAGATGTCACGTCGCTATCCTTCTTTAAAGCAGTTTCACTTTGAGGCTTTAGCCTCCAAATTTGCTTATTTTTTACCGGGACCTTTCTATTGCGGATTCTTTGAACTGTAGTCCAAGTGTCATGCCTCGATGCTCATCGTGCGGGACTTGAATTGGTTGATATTTAGGCGAGGTTATAGGAGAAGGTCTCTTTGGAGAAGCAACTCTAGCCTCCTTGATGATAGGACTTTGATATTTTCTTTTCATCAGTCCTTTCTCCTTAACAACTTTAAGGACTCGATACACTTTTTCATATCTGATTTAGAGTTTTCTCTTGAAGCGGAACTAACATTCGAGTCGGAAGGACTATTTTATTTGACTAGTAGAGTAGTTCCACTTTACCCATCATAGGCAGTCAACTTGTTATGGGTTGGAACACTCGCTTTTGGTTCCATAATTAGTTGTACATTTTTTTTATTTTAATAATGGCTATTGAGCACGCAGTTCAGTATTTCTCTTTCTCCACTATCTCTAGGTTAGCTTACTTCCAAATGAAGAAGCTTTTGCGTCGCTACTTCGTCTTGAAGCTTCGGCCTCCATATTTATTTATTTTTTATCGACCTTCGATGGATTCCGAACATGGTTCGGTGTCATCGATGTTCCTTGTCGATAATTACTTAGGGCCGGTCTTGAGCATCACCCACCGAGTAGCCACTTTTATGAATCTTTATCATTTTTCTCGATAATCGGGCATTGATACTTTTTCTTCATAAGACTCTTCTCCTTGACAACTTTCAACACCCTTTGCACTCTGGAAGACAAAGTTTTGGGATGCCTTTTTTGTGGGATTATAGCTTGGTGAATGATTATTTGATATCACAAGTATAACTGTTCTTTTTCACCCATTTCAAATTTTCAAACTTATTTTGAGTAGAAACACTCTAGCTTCAAGTCTAGCATGGCTAGTGATTTAGATAGTAATTCGAGCTCACAGTTCGACATTTCTCTTTTTCTCTAGTTAGCTTGCTTCGGATGAAGAATCTTACATCTACTTTTTTGAGGCTTGACCTCCATATTTTCTTCCCTACAGACCTTTTGGTGGCGGATCCTCGAACATGCGGTTCAAGTGTCATGCACCGATGTTCACCGTGCAGGACTTCTTCTCGAGGCTTCGCCCTCCAGATTTATTTTTCTTTCTACCAGGGCCTTTCGATAGCAGATTCCTGGACACATGGTCCAAGTGTCACACTTCGATGCTCACAGTGCAGAACTTGTTTAGAGTGATCTTGAGTTCTTACCTTGATAAGCTTAGTTGAGCATTCTCAGCTTCTCCAATAATTGGCCTTTGATATCATTTATTCGTAAGACCTTTTTGTTTACAATATTTAAGACTCTATGTACTTGAGAAGATATAGTTTTAAGTTGTTTCTTCCGAAGGGTTGGAGCTGACTGTTGTTGAGCCCCAAAAAATTACTTAACATCACCAGTAGAGCTATTCCTTTTCACCCATTTCAAAATTTCAAATTTATTACGTGTAGGAATACCTGGTTTACGATGTAAGGTTGGTTGTGTAACATATGGCCCATGTGAGAGCTGATGAGCTCAACTCAACATTCCTTCTTTCTCTGCTGCCTCAGGGTTAGCTTGCTTCCAGATGAAGAAGCTGTTGCGTTGTGCCTTCCTGGGACAAATGGTTCAACTAGTAGAGTAGTTGCACTCTGAGCATGATTGAAACTTTATGTCTAATTATGGTTCTTTTCATGCATCTTAGAATGACTCAATCTTTTATAAAAGCTCTCTTTTGAGGAACCTTAGCGATGATGGACATTCCAATTGTCATCTTTTCTTGCATATGTTGTGTGTATAATATGCAAGTGCTTCAAGTAGAGGATTGTTTTTGCGGGATATGGGAAGTTTACACTACCAAATTGCATAAAGCATCTCTGCATTGATAATTATGTTGACCAAATGAATGTTGTTACCTGATAAAGTTGGAATGAAAAGAGTATTATGTAGATAAACTCTTTACAAATGAAAGATGAAATTAATAATTAATATCGATTATTTCACCCCATAATTTCAAAATGTAAAGGTACTGGAGAAAATAATATGGAGATTTTTATTTATAATTGATTTGGAATTTTTTAGTATATTCCTACTACTATAGCTTCAGTTGACTAGCCAAAGATGAAAAGAGAAACCTATCCCCAGCGGAGTCACCAGAAATTTGAGGGCTTCAAAAATTCACCATCGACCTCTCGATGAAGAGAGTATAATTTAAAGTGTCGGTGTAATTTTCAAAAGGCATATGGAATAGTAGATAAGACACTACCCATAGATATCACCCTGATTTGGTGAGGACTTTAGATCTAGTTCGGGTTTCTATGGCAAACACCATAGTTAATTACCCTCTCTCTTGAGAGAGAACTTTCGATTAAGACTAGTCATTAGATCGCTTAGTGCGTAGCATATAATAGTAGCTTCTGGAGCTTAAAATTTAGAATTTAGAATTTATGAAATTCATTGTATTTAACTTAAAGTGGATGGTTGGGAGAATGATGGCGTGTCCCAGATCCCATGGTTAGTCATCCGGTTGTCACGGTCCCTATCTTCTAGTAAGGAGGTAGTCGACCCTCGGCCAGAAGGATCCTTGTCAACACATGGGTTACGTCGAGAAAATAGACTGACATTTGTAGTTTGCAGGAGACAAGCTTAAGTCTAGCTAACAGAGGGTTTGTTGCCCTATCAAGTATACCCTATGGTTCACATCTCAAAGGGCAGAGCCATTGGGGAGCATCTATTCTGATGTGGCCATGATATAATGGTGTCATTTAATAACCACCCGTCATGAGGACTCAGTCATAAGCGCATCATGTGTGGAGCCTCTTGGACAAACCAAACAGTCGGACATGGGCCGTCCTTTCCGGCATGAGAGATTTGAGAGTAAACATAGTTGTGTACTTGATTTGACTTTGGCTCCTTTGTGATTTGAGTTTTCTTAATTTGTCACCTTTAACAAACTATTATGGGCGAGTTGAATTTTTTGCTTTAAGTTTTTTTAGACTGAAGTTCATTTAGACATTTATAGCTTAACGATATTTTAAATTCTACATTTAATTGATGTTCAATCTAAGTTAATTTGCTTTGAAATTATAATCATATTTTGATGAAAGTATCCCCTCCGGTTAAAATTTTCATTTAACTCAGCAATTATCGGGGTGGTTAATTGATTGAATCAAATATATTTGAGAACTTTAGATCCTATCAACTCTGTTTAGCTCTAACGAGGATCGATTTATTGTCGCATGACAATTAATCGGATATTTTACTAAGTTGAAATTTGTATAATAGATTTTTAGGTTTTGTTAACGGAGATCAAGAATCAGAATCAACTAGCATCCTCACTAAGTTTAAGCATTCAGCATAGTGTCGGTCCCATGCAGGTGTTTAAATTATTTAATTTATTGTTCAGATTTTGTCGACTTTATTATTTTAATAATAGAGGATCAGACCTTGATTTATATTTTTGAGAATTTTGAATTTGAGAATATTGGATATAATATCTTAAATATTTTGATAATAGTTACCCCTCCAGTTGATATCTTCAATCAACTCAATTATCATTGGGGAGTTAGGAGATAATCGTTATACTGCCAAATGAAAGAATTAACTTCTTAGAGATTTTCTTAGGCGGAGAAAGCTATAACAACATCATTAGGTTTTGTTAACGCGTCACCAGCAGGGAATCAACGCCGACATCCTCATACACTAAACTTAAGCATTTAGCATAGTGTCTTGGCCCATGCGAGTATTTATTTAGAATACTTGTACTAATTTGAAAATATCAAATTGAGTTGAAGATTGTTTTATATTTTGTACAATAATTCATCTTTCAAATGATTGCAAGTTAGAACTTGAATTGAGTCATAGTTGCTCAATAATTTATGCAAAATTAATATATTTGAAGTCTATTTAGAATTTAAGCCAACGCCTTATGTCTGCCTCTAATTTTATGTTACAGATTTGGCGGCGTAAAGTGCTTTGGCTCTTATTCAATCAATCGAAGTAATATTTATTTTCTTCACATTTAGTTTTGAATTCATTGAACTCTTAAACTTTAATAAGACTCCGGTAATGTTTGTTGATGAGCTTGCAAAATCATCCCAAATCTCATTTAAATTCTTTAGGCCACTTTCGATTCATCCAATCCGTCATGTAGTGCAACTCAAGTTCTTATTAAAAGGCTTTACACATCTTCATTGACAAGCCACTTTATATTATTCTTGCTTGTATGTGAACTATCAAGTTGATGAGCCTTGAAGTTCTAATAAATTCATCATAGTCCATATTGGTTCTAGCTCACAGATGAGCTCGTAAGATTATTTAAGTTTCTTTTAATTTAATAAGGATTTGATTACCATGATAAGTAGTGTGTACCGAATGTTTAATAACACTTCTGATTTAGGCTGTTTCAACTGTTGCAAATCATTTTTTTTTCTTCTTTTTTTATTTGAACTATATTATAGTTCCATTCTAGCTTGAAAATAAATATTTGAAGACATTGCAATTCCTGCGAGCATCAGTTTCAAGATCGAATGTAAGATCTAAATGTTTCTTTGAAAGATTTTATTCGTGTTCACCGTGAGTTGTCCATTTTTGTTCTTGCTTCATAGCCGATGTTAGGTGATGTTCTTGTACGAGAAAAATTTTGAAGACTCTACAAGTTCTTTTTGTAAGTCTCACTTAAGCATAACT
This sequence comes from Cymbidium sinense, assembly GCA_021442155.1. Classification (NCBI taxonomy): domain Eukaryota; kingdom Viridiplantae; phylum Streptophyta; class Magnoliopsida; order Asparagales; family Orchidaceae; genus Cymbidium; species Cymbidium sinense. The sequence continues at coordinate 28,027,468 of CM038215.1, forward strand.
TTGCAAACTTTATTTTTATTTCAATGTCTTGTAATTTTGACTTTTTTCTTATATTATTTTTACTCAAATTTTTATTTCAAATTCAACTTAAGTTACTTTCAAGTTCAATCATTCTCGTATTTTTTCCTATTCAAGTCATTTTTTATTGTCCAATCCGACTAAATTTACCTCCGTCATCCGTAGAGTGCATCGGAATCTATTCAACCTTCGATCTCTTGAGTAACGGTAGTGTCTTCGACACTATGGTGATGGTCTTCTACCCGTTAACTCTTGCATAATGGTCTTCGCATAAAAGAGCATATATGTTGGTTTATTCTTTTCTCATTTTCAAATAAGTTCAATTTATGCTCGTTTTATTTGATTTTGTTTAAGTCTCATCGGTCAATTTTGAACCTCCGTGTAGTCACGCGAGTGCATCTATTCGACCTTCCGTCGCTTGAGCGCGATTATGTCTTGCGACCTTGTAATGATCTTCTACATTAGCTCTATTGGCATAGCGAGTCTTCAAACTTCGTCACTCTTGAGTATAACGAGGACTTCATACACCTACAATTTTAATCCATATTTCAATTTTGAGCTTAAGGTTTATTTTGTATTAAATTAATTAAGTCTCATCTCGAATTTTGGCGGCTATCTTACATGGGCTCGTGAGTCTATTGACGACTTGTTAGCTCTAGCATAGCGATTGATGTCTTTGTGATCATGGTAGTATCTAACTTGTCATTTCTGAGCATAAGTCTTCTAATTTCAATTCAAATTTTAATTTTAGTTTATAGTTTATTTTTTGTTAAATTAATTAAGTCATGTCAATCACATTTTGAGCCATCTTCCCATATAGAGTCGTGATTAGAGCGTCTCTCTTCATGCTGTCTTCTGACAACATTCGTGATCTTCTAGTTCTCTCATATGGATCTTCATATCATCAACAACTGCAAATTCATTGTGGTAGCGAGACATGCTGTGAGCAAAGCAATTAAGTGCACTTGACTGTACTTCCCCTTATGAACCTTCATAAAACACTTAAGAATATATTGTTCACATTCATCCCATGGGAGTTTGCGCAATTGTCTAAGTACATGCTCAGCGGAGAACTTGTCAAGATCTGAGAAAAACAATTTTCTAATATACTGATGTAAGGCATTCTCCAACGAGGATCCAAATTTTTTACATTTTTCAGACACATCAAAATTTCCAACATATTTGCCATGCGAATTGAAGTTTCAAGTGCACGATATAGAAAATGCCCACATGTCTCAAGAAGGTTGCAAGCCACATCGATGTTGTGATGATTAAAATCATCCAAACAAGCCTTTAAGCAAGTAAAAACAAGAGCTGTAGGTGCAATTCTAAATTTGCATAGCTCCCCAATAAACCTGATATTCTTTATCTTGGTCTCAATATTTGTTAGATCCTTCTTATTTATCAAAAAGTTGAGCTCATCTTCCAGCATTGATACAAGAATACTCGGAACATCCTTCATACAAGTTAATAGTGTTGCTACCATGCGAGAATAGTATGGCAATAACTCTAAAGAGGTTCTAGGGACATTAAACAAAGCCCGTACAAGCTTCTTCCGATTTGCCTTTGAATTTAAATAGCAAAACTCTACCGTTAGCTGGTCAATAAGATCACGGCTTACACAACCCGGAAGTCTTTGCAACAGAGCATCCAAGTTTGCACCATCAATAACTTTCGACTTATCCTTCTTGTCCCCTTTCTTCTCTGATTCCTTCATTTGACGCCAAGCAGAGCCCCTCCGAGATAACCACGAGATCAGATTCTTCTGTGACGACAAGATCCCTTTCCCCCGCGGTAAGCTTTTGCTCATCGGGTGGAACTCCGAGCCACCATTTCTTCATTTTTCCTCGCTGCCTCTTCCGTCTTCCTTGATCCCTTCGATGAGCGCGCCTGCGTGAAGGGAGATCGAGAGGGCTTCGGCTGCGGGAGAAGGAGGGATGCTTTTTTTTCTTTTTTTCAGCTCCCCCACAGAGAACGCAAGATATGCCACGCTCGATTTAGATTTTTTTTTTGACTTGCGAGTGGATGACGGGATAAGGTAAGGGTGATGACGTGGCAGCTTCTTATTGGCCAGATGGGAGGTGGAGGCATGAGTGGGCTGTGAGTTCCAAGGTGGTGATGGTTGTGATTAAGAGATAATTAGGTGGATTTATCTTGAAATACGTGCTAATTTTGACAAAATTTTAAGTGATATAATCTTAGTCAAATTATATATCTATTCTAGGTATTTTTGATATTTTGGATGTAATGGTCGTTTAGTGAGCGAGTCGTTTGGCTTTAACGTCGAATGGTCACTTTAGTTCAAAAAATATTTTTGCTTTTTGCTCAATTCACGCGATCGAATTGAGTGCGAAATAATTTTGATAGGTTTCAATATTTTGGAGCTAACGGTGTAATCAATTTCATAAATGGAGGTCGTTTGGTTTTATCGTCTTCACAACTTGATATCGTATGCGTATTGATGACTTGGCGCTTTTATCGGTTGATCAAAGTTGTGCTATATTTATATCGACCAATTTCAATGTTCTGAATATGATGGAAAACTCGTTCATTGATGGGAGGTCATTTCACCATTTTTATGACGTCCCAATGCGTTTTGAGCCTTAGTTGTCACTTTTTAAGTGTCGAATTTAACTTGAGGAATTATCTTGATTTACACATATGAGGAGGTCAAAATACCCCCCAAATGTGATTTACATGGAGCAGTCATGTTTGTTAAAATTGGTTGACCTTTTGGACCATTGAACTTGGATCCTTTAGGCTTTCAACTTCTGGATTTGAAGAGCTTCTTCCACCATTTACTCTTTGCTTGATGGGTTGGTGAAAGTCTCTTTCTTTTTTTTCAATTTGGATTTCCTTCATAGCTTGTGCTTGATGTTGGATGGAGGAATCATTGCTTGCTTTGAGATTTGAAATTCCTTATCAGCTTTAAGCTTATGGGACTTTGATGAAGGATTGACTGATTTATATTGACTTGTCATGAAGTGTATGTTCATCTAAGTCACTCTTTGCTTGTTTTGACTTCATTGAAGGGTGCATATATATCATGTGGTCTATAATGTTGAGTTATCAGTCTAACAATGTGTGCTTTAACTGAATAATCATGAAATTCCTTTAGTTCGCCATTGCCTTTATAAATTATAAAATTGATCAGCTTTTGCTTTTCTACTTGATGATGAATTGGCTTTGATCATGCTTTGTGCTTGATCAGATCATTTGAAAAGAGATTGGAATATCACATTGTAGGCAATATATAGATTGATTTGATGCAGCTCTGAATTGAGAGTTTCTTCAGATTGTCATGATCCATTGTTCAAGTAGGAAGATCTTTTGGATTCTGGTTGCTTGTAGTCACTAAGATGGATCTGGTTTAAGATTGAATCATCATCATTGGTGATGAGAGCTCTTTCACTCTGACCTTTTCTTGCGGCTTGTTGAGTGAGGGAGCGTCGACTGGTCATTTGTGGGCTTGTTGAGTCGACCTTTAGAACCTACTGGGCCTTGACTTAAGTATGATGGCTTGGTGGTCTTGTCATTAGGCGGAGTTCTTTTTGTGGCCTTTCTTACGGCTTGTTGAGTGAGGAGAGTGTTATCGACCACCTGGGCTTGTTGATTCGATTAGAACCCATCAGTGTCACAGACTTCAAAATGTAGAGATTGATGTTTTTTAACTTAGTTGATTGAAGCTTTCAAAATTAGGAGTTCTTACTTGATCTTGATATTTGATGAATCTTGGAGACTTTTGACATTTAGGGTTGTCTTTTCATGCATTAAGTAGATTCTTTTTTTTCTTGCAAGAGACTTTAACAATAATAATAGTTATACATGGATCTATAAAGCTTCGATGTCACGAATGCATATGCAAAGCTCTCTATTTCATAGGAATGATTGGACTTTGATTTATAAAAACTAAAAAATGCCTGTCTACAATTAGACTAGTTTAGAAATGTATTACAAAGTTTGAACTTCTTTAATATAAATAAATGGAGCTCATTCTTATTATTATACATATATTTATCTAAAGTTTTGGCTTGAAGCACGATGCCAACTATATAAAAATTCCCTCTAACGAGGCTTTTCGATAACTTGAAAATGCTTTCCCATTTTAGAGAATCTTCAAGTGATACATATGTAGTTGAAAGTCTTTACTAGATGCATTTAAGTATTTATATACTTATCCATATCAATTGTGATATTTTTTTGATATCGATCGTTGATTAGTATCGGTGTTGACCATTCTTGTCAATAAGGCGGTAGGCTCCTCCTTACACACCTTCATGACATAAGGACCTTCCGGTTAGCTTCAAATTTACCACCGATCTTACGATGAGGGATGATTAACCTTCTTAACCAAAACCAATTCACCTTTAGAATGTCGAGGACTCTTGAACTATTGAATGCTTTGGACATCCATTTCGGTAAATTTCTAAACTTTGTTGAGCTTGAAGTCTAATTCATCAAGCATCCAACTCTTCCATTTTCGGGCATTGTTCTCATCTTGAGTAAGATTGAATTTACTCAAAGTGATGGCGACTCAACTTAGTGGCGAGCTTCAACTCCAAATGTTAGAGCATAAGGTGGCTTTGGTTGGCATTTTTATAAGTTGTTTACGTATGATCGAGTGCTTCCATATTTTAGTGTCTACTCTCTTTTATTCTTCATGATTATCTTTTGAGAAGCTTTACTGTCTTATTGAAAGCCTCTAAACCATTGGCCCTTGTAGATTGATGAATATTACCAATCGATTTTGTATCGATCAACGAATCTGTATATCTTTGCACTCTTGAAAGCCGGGCCATTGTCTGAAATGATTCATCGTGGCACCCAGAATCTATAGACAACATTATTAGTGAAGTCAAAGTCGATCGGGGTGACTTCCTTAAATGGAGCGGTCTACCCACAAGTAGTATGCTAGAATGAATCGATGTCCCATGATGGAGGATCAATCGGGTCAATTATGTGCCCAACTTTGAACCATGATCTTTATTGTTGTGTAGAGGATTCGGAGGTTGATGAATGAGATCCCAGTGGACTTGGCATTTGTGACATTTTCTAGCATGATTTATGCAGTCTTTCACCATTGAAGGTCAATAGTACCCCATTCTCTTAATTTTTTGTTGTTATTTTGACTGACGGTTCTTCACAGTCCTTCATGAATTTCATACATTACTCTATGTTGGATTCATCCATCCCACAGACCACATTTGCTCAAAGGATCTACGGTAATGTGTCATTGACATAAGCATATCATAGGATTCTTTATTCTGCAACACAGGTTTAATAATAACAATTATGGATATATTCGGATCTCGACATAAAGCTGATAATATATATATATATATATATATATATATATATATATATATATATATATATATATATATATATATATATATATATATATATATATATAAAAAGACCCCCTGTTTCATAGGAGAAATTGAACAAACTTGATTATATAAAAAAGGGCTCTCCAACAGGGATTGATTTCAAAAATGTATCATAGAGTTTGAACTTCTTTAATATAAACAAACATAGCTCATTCTGATTATCATGTATATTTATCTAAGGATCTCAGCTTGAAGCACGATGTCGACTTTGATAAATATATAAAAAATTCCCCAAGGGCTTTCTGATGCTTGGGAGAATTTAGAATATCTTGGTCTATGTTTGTGCTTTTGACTTGTTGAAGACTTTCTCCTAAGTTTGAAATTTGTATTTTACTCTGTCTGGCTTCGTGCCCGGACTTGATGGAGTTGATGATTTGTTGATTTGAAAATGTCTTGATATGCTTTTACGCTTTGGGACTTATTGAAGACTTCATCTTGAAATTTAAAATTTATATTTTCCTCGTGTCTTGCTTTGTGCCTTGGACTTGATGGAGTTAATGAGATGAGAATGTCTTGACACTATGATTTATGCTTTGATGGACTTGTTGAAGATTTTATCTCGATTCATGTCTATATTTCCTTCTATCGGCTTTGTTCCTTGATGGATGATTGAGGAAAGTCACGGTGTCTTAAAGACTTGTGATACAAAATTATCATCGCCAGCTTTACGCTTTTGTGAGCTTATAGAAGATGTTTTTCAATGACCCCAGCTCGAGCTTGTGTTGGTGGAGAAGAATCATCGTCTGCTTTGCATAACATGTTGATGACATCAATCACTTAGTTTGCTTTGGCTTGAACATTGGGGTGACTTCCGGTCCTTTGCTTTTCTTGTGGACTTCGGAAGAGTTTCCTTCGATCTTTGCTTTCTGCTTTAACAGACTTGTTGAAGGAGTTGACATTTCTCATTTGATATTGATACCAAACTCGACTTAGTGCTTTCTTGAGTGAGGATCTTTTTGTTGGATTTTGAAAAAGTTACCATTAGGATGATCTCCCAATCGGGCCACTTAAACTCACCAAGTTGGAGGGATTTGGAGATTTAGATGCTTTGTCTTTGAACTAACAAAGTAGGGGATCCCTACTATGGCCTATTGAGTAAGCGGACCTGTCAGTGACTCGACCATATTTGGGCTTGTTGAGTTTGACCTTATGCACCTACTTGAGTTTTGGACTTGAGCAATTGATGGAAGATTTCATCATTGGGCTAATGAGATGGGGATCACTTCGCCTTTGTGGCATGTTGAGTAAGTAGACGCCATGACTCAACCATATTTGAGCATGTAGGCACATGCACCACTTGAGCCCCAGATTTGATGTATGAATGGAAGATGTGTTTCAACTTGATTTATTGCATTTTGACTTGAAAATTTCTCTTTTTTTGGTAAGACTTTGAGACTTGTGAACTTTGAATACATAATTTGAATATGTATATGAGATCTCGACCTTAGGCATGATGTCAATGAAAGACCCCTATTTCATAGGGAGAGCCGACATTTGCTATAAAATTTAAAAAATACCCCATGTCAGGGATTTTGCTTCATTTCAATACATTCTTGTATTACAAGAAAATTTCAAGCAAAATTTACACATGTAATGCGAGGAATAATTAGTCTTCTCCACCATGACCAATTCTTTTCTTGCAAAGCTTCGAGGATTTGTATGATCAAATGCTTTAAACGTCCTTCTCGATAAACTTCTAAATTTTATTGAGCTTGGAGCTAACTTTATCAAGTGCATCAAGCTCTTCTTATAGACATTAATCATGGGTGAGATTGTTTTGAATGGCTTTTCTGGTGAAGGTAGTTCAACTTCAAGTGGTAGGCTGCTTTATTGCTAAGGAGTGGATTTTGTGAGAGTCTTGTAGGTGATAAATAAGCCCATAAAGCTTCAACAAGCTTGGTATGTCACTCCTTATTTCTTGTAAGGATTTTTTTAGTAGCTTGACTAGTGTTTTGTTGAAAGCCAAGCCATTTGCTCTCGATTATAAATCAATGAGTATCATCAATCAATCTTTGATCAACAAATTTATACATTTTAGTGCTTTTGAAGGCTAGTTCATTGTTTGAGATATTGTTGGCTTCTTATTCCCAAACATCATAACCACATGCGCTCGAATGATCTATGATAATTGGTATTATAAGCATATATAGTGAAACCTTTTCTCAAGTTGTGCATCCATCTTATATTCTGCAATTTGCTTTCTTTAAAGTAGTTGACAAAGTGCTGTCTCTAATCTTCCTTCTCTTCTACTATAAGGATTTCACTTTGTGGTCTTGGAGTTTCTTCAGATTGAGGTCTTTTCTCCTGAATAGTTCGAGCCTCATCTTGTTGATTTGATGAGCAATTTGTAAGGAGTGTGAGGAAGCGTGAGTTGCATCCTGCTTGCATTTGATGACCCTCTTCAGATTTTTGATTTATTGGCTTTAGGACCCAATGAGTGCAAACACTAATTAGCACATAGTCATCATTTCTTTAGCTAACTTAACTAAACAATGTTTTTTCACGGAAACTTGAGTCATAATGATATTTTGGATTTGCTTTATGAGGGAACTTATGATAGTGGGTCAATTTAAGCTTGTTGATTTTGTAAAGGCACTTGATTAATGACAAGAATCACCATAAACTTGTAGATTTTGAGCTCCCATGAAGATGGCTTCATCGGACCACATTTCATTATTATGCTTCATGCCTCAATCAGGTAGGAATGCCTCATTATACCACCTTCTAGTTTGATTAAGATAAGCGATGACTCGAGCTTTTGGAGATTTGAGAGTGTATTTGATGGATGAAGCTCCATCAAAATACAATCCACATATTTCTTGCTTTTTTTCATATATATGCATGACACTCGTCGGAAGATCATCATTGGCGAATCTTGGGATAGGGTGTGAGGTCTGTCGAATTTACCCTTCACTACTTTTAGAACATATGTGATGTCAAATTGTAGCGAGAATAACCCATCCAAGCGACATCACGTTAGTCTTATCATCAAGAACTTGATGGATTGATTCTTGAGATGATAGTAATTTTATGAGATAGCATATAATGACATAGCTTTTGAAAAAAAATTAATCAAACAATGCTTCTCAATTATAGAATAATATTTTTAGCTCCTATCAATCTTCTGATGTAATATAGAGTCTATCCTTTCCTCTTCATTATGTTGCAATGAGCATGTAGAGATTCTTCCAATGTTGTTGTGTAGATGAGAGATTTTCACAGGATTGTTCTTTGCAAGAATGATTTAATAGATACTTCTTGATATTGTCAAAAGCCTCTTGACATTTGTCTATTTGAAAGGAGTATCCTTTTACATCCTTCTTCTCTTGAAACTGAAATTGATGCCTCCAATAAATTTCTGGCTCGGAGGACTACGATCGAACATGACCTCTTCTCAAAGATATGGAGATGGTTGGTAATAAGCTCCAAAGTGTTGACCGTCAGAAATCTCATCACATAGGATATTTTTCTTAGGTACACATTCTTAACGAGTTTTATTTATGGTGGATCTCAAGATGCAGATGTCGTCACTATCCTTCTTTAAAGTAGTTTCACTTTAAGGCTTTAGTCTCCAAATTTGCTTAAATTTTTTTAAGACCTTTTCATTGATTCTTGGACGTGGTCCAAGTCTGCCTCGATGCTCACCATGTGGGACTTGAATTGGTTGACATTTTGGTGGGGTTGTAGGAGAAGGACTCCTTGGAAAAGCAACTCTAGCCTCCTTGATGATAGGACTTTGATATTTTCTTTTCATCAGTCCTTTCTCCTTAACAACTTTGGACCGATACACTTTTGCATCTGGTTTAGAGTTTCCCTCATTGGAACGACATTATTGAGTCGAAGGACTATTTGATTTGACTAGAGTTGTTCCACTTTACCCATCGTTAACTTCAACTTGTTATGGGTTAAAACTCTACGTTTAGTTGATTTATACAATTATTTTAACAATGGTTATTGAGCACGCAGTTTAGTATTTCTCTTTATCCACTGTCTTTGGGTTAGTTTACTTCCAAATGAAGAAGCTTCTGCATTGGTACTTCTTCTTGAAGCTTTGGCCTCCATATTTATTTATTTTTTTATCGAGACCTTTCAGTAGTGGATTCCAACATGGTTGGGTGTCTCCATATTCATCGTATTAATTATTTAGGATGATCTTGAGCATCTTGTGAGTAGCCTCTTTTATGAAGCTTTATCATTTGCTCGATAATGCATTAATACATTTTCTTCATAAGACTCTTCTCCTTGACAACTTTCAACACCCTTTGCACTGAAGATGAGTCTTGGGATGCCTTTTTTTGGGATTATAGCTTGGTGAATGATTATTTGATATCACCAATATAGTTCTTTTCACCCATTTCAAATTTTCAAACTAGTTGTGAGTAGAAACACTCGCTTCAAGTCTTCCGATTTGAATTTAGAATCTGTTCCGAGTTCAGATTTCTCTTTTCTACCATCTCAGTTAGCCTTCTAGATAAAGAATCTTCTACATTGTTACTTCTTTTTTGAGGTTTCAACCTCCATATTATTTTTCTTCCTCGGACCTTTTGGTGGATCCGAACATGCGGTTGGTGTGTGCCGATGTTTCATCGTAGGACTTCTTCTCGAGGCTTCACCCTCCGATTTATTCTTCTTTTTACCAAGGCCTTTGGTGATTCACGGATCTGTCCAAGTGTCATCAGCTCACCATGCGAACTTGTTTAGAGTGATCTTGAGTTTCTTACCATGATAGTAGCTTCTATAGTTGAGCATTCTCAGCTTCTCTAATAATTAGCCTTTGATATCATTTATTCATAAGACCTTTTCATTTACAACATTTAAGACTCTATGTACTGGCGATAGAGTTTGTTGTTTTCTTCGGGTTGAGCACTATTTGAGCCCCAAAAAATTACTTAACATCATAGAGCTATTTCTTTCATCAATTTCAAAATTTCAAATTTATTACTGGTAGAATACTGCGCTAATTGTAAGGTTATGTGAGATGGCCCATGTGAGAGCTAATGAGCTCATAACTCTTCTTCTTTCTCTACTACCTCAAGGTTAGCTTGCTTCCAGATGAAGAAGCTGTTGTATTGTGCCTTCCCGGGACAAATGGTTCAACTAGTAGAGTAGTTGCATTCACAGGCATGATTGAAACATTATGTCCAATTATGATTTTTTTTTCATCATCTCGAATGACCCAATCTTTTCGAGTACAAAAGCTCTCTTTGAGGAATCTGGTAGGTAGTGGACATTCCAATTGTCCTCCTTCTTGCATAGGTTAGTATGTACAATATGCAAGTGCTTCAAGTAGAGGATTATTTAGGCGAAAGTTTACACTACCAAATTGGATAGTAGCTCTAGCATCTCTTGCATTGATAATTATATTGACCAAATGAATGTTGTTACCACAACAAAGTTGGATAGTGAAAAGAGTATGTAGATAAACTCTTTAAATGAAAGATGAAATTAATAATTAACAATCAATATTTCACCTATAATTTCAAAATATAAAGGTACTACAGCAAAATAATATGGAAATTTTTATTTATAATTGATTTAGAATTTTTTAGTATATTCCGCTACTATAGCTCATTTGACCAAAGATGGAAAGAGAAACCTCCCCTGAATTCGAAATCATGGGCTTCAAAAATTCACCATGAACCTCTCGATGAAGAGTATAATTTAAATAGTATAATTTTTTAGAAGCGATGGAAAAGTAAGATAACACTACCTAGAGATTTCACCCTCATTTGGTGAGGACTTGAAATCTGGTTCGGGTTTCTATAGCAAGCACCTATAGTTAATTACCCTCTCAATCGAGAGAACTTTCGATTAAGGTTAGTTGTTAGATCACTTAGTGCGTAGCGTATAATAGTAGCTTCTGGAGTTTAAAATTTAGAATTTAGAATTTATGAAATTCATTATATTTAGCTTAAAGTGGATGGTTGGGGAATGATGGCGATCTAGATCCCATGGTTTTGTCATCCGTGATCCTTAGTCTACCTAGTAAAAGGAGGTAGTCGACCCAACCTGATCGAAGGATCCTTGTCAGCAACACATGAGTTACTTCATCTGAGAAATCCTTGTAGACCTGGGGTGGTATTTGTCTAAGGAGATAAGCTTAAGTCTACCTTAGCTAACAAAGGGCTTTTTGCCTTATCAAGTATACCCTATGGTTCACATCTCAAAGGGCAGAGTCATTGGGGAGCATATAGCTATGGTGGCGTAATATAATGGTGTCATTTAGTGACAACCACTTGATCAGAGGACTCGGTCTCATGTGGAGCCTGTAGTGACCAAACCACATAATTAGAGGACACAGCCCGTCGCGCATGAGATTGTTTGAGAGTAAACATAGTTATGTACTTGATTTGACTTTAACTCCTTTGTGAGCTAGGGTTTTCTTAATTTGTCACCTTTAACAAACTATTGCGGAAGGCGAGTTGAATTTTTATCTTTAAGTTTTTTTTAGATTGAATTTCATTTAGATATTTGTAGCTTAACAATGTTTTAAATTCTACATTTAGATTAATGTTTAATCTAAGTTAATTTTCTTTGAAATTATAATCATATTTTGATGAAAGTATCCCCTCCGATTAAAATTTTCATTGAATCAAATATATTTGAGAACTTTAGATCCTATCTACTCTGTTTAGCTCCTAACAGAGGATTAGATCTACTGTCACATGACAGAATTAGCTTCTCATATATTTTACTAAGTTGAAATTTTTATAATATATTTTTAGGTTTTGTTAATCCGGACCCAATCTTAAGACTAAACCAGGAATTAACCCGCGCAGCATCCTCAGATGCTAAGTTTGAGCATTTAGCATAGTGTTGAGGCCCAAGCAGTTGTTTAAATCATTTAATTTATTGTTTCAGATCTTGACGACTATATTAATTTAATAATAGAGAATTAGACCTAGATTTATATTTTGAGGATTTTGAATTGAGAATATTGGATATAATATCTTAAATATTTTGATAATACTTACCCTCCAGGTTGATATCTTCAACTCGGTATCATTGGGGAGTTAGGAGATAATCGTTGTACTGCCAAATGACAGAATTAGTTTCTCATAGATTTTTTTAGGCGGAAAAAGCTATAACAACATCATTAGGTTTTGTTAACCAACTAGTTGTAGACTAGAATCAACCTGACATCCTCACACTAAACTTAAGCATTCAGCATAGTGTTGGGGCCCATGCAGGTGTTTATTTAGAATACTTGTACTAATTTGAAAATATCAAATTGAATTTGAAGATTGTTTTATATTTTGTACAAGAATTCATTTCTTTCAAATGATTGCATAAGTTCTGAAGTACTTGAATTGAGTGATAGTTACTACATAATTTATGCAAAATTAATATATTTGAAGTCTATTTAGAATTTAAGTCAACGCCTTCTATCTACTTCTAATTTTGTGTTGCATATTCAGCGACGTAAAGTGCTTTGGCTCTTATTCAATCAATCGAAGTAATATTTATTTTCTTCACATTTAGTTTTGAATTCATTGAATTCTTAAACTTCAATAAGACTCAGCTAATGTTTGTTGATGAGCTTGCAAAATCATCACAAATCTCATTTAAATTCTTTAGGCCACTTTCGATTCATCCAATCCGTCACGTAGTGCAACTCAAGTTCTTATTGAAAAGCTTTGCACATCTTCATTGACAAGCCACTTTATCTTATTCTTTCTTGTATGTGAACTCTCAAGTTGATGAGCCTTGAAGTTCTCAATCAATTCATCATAGTCCATATTTCTTCTAGCTCATAGATGAGTTCGTAAGATTATTTAAGTTTCTTTTGATTTAATAAGGGATTTGATTACCATGATAAGTAGTGTGAATTGAATGTTTAATAACACTTCTAATTTAGGCTCTTTCAACCGTTGCAAATCTTTTTTTTCTTTTTTTTTGAACTATATTATAGTTCCATTCTAACGAAAATAAATATTTGAGACATTGCAAATCCTGTGAGCATCAGTTTCAAAATCGGATGCAAGATCTAAATGTTTCTTTGAAAGATTTCATTCATGTTCACTGTGAGTTGTCCAATTTTGTTCTTGCTTCATAGCCGATGTTAGGTGATGTTCTTGTACGAGAAAATTTTGAAGACTCCACGAGTTCTTTTTTGTAAGTCTCACTTAAGCATAACTTTGCAAACTTTATTTTTATTTCAATGTCTTGTAATTTTGACTTCTTTTCTTATTTTATTTTGACTCAAATTTTTATTTCAAATTCAACTTAAGTTACTTTTAAGTTCAATCATTCTCTTATTTATTTCTATTCAAGTCATTTGTTATTGTCCAATTCGACTAAATTTTGACCTCGGCATCATCCGCATGGGCTGCATCGGGAATCTATTACCTTTTCGTCATTCTTAGCATAGCGGTGTGTCTTGCGATTGATTAATTCTACGTTACTATTGAGTAATAGGTCTTCAAACACATAAAAGAGCATATATGTTAGTTTACTCTTTAATTTATCATTTTCAAATAAGTTCAATTTATGCTCGTCAACACTTTTATTTGATTTATTTAAGTCTCCCATGTCCAAATTTGGTGACCGTCATCCACTATAGGGCATCGAGCTATTCGACCTTCGTCATTTCTACTTAAGCATAATAGTCAATGTTTTTGCGACATGGTCATGATCTTCTCGGATTAGCTCTTGAGCATGAGTCTTCAAACTCATCGACTCGAGAATAATGAGGGCTTCTTACACGCAATTTAATCCATATTTTAATTTTGAGCTTAGGGTTTATTTTGTATTAAATTAATTAAGTCCTCTGTCTCAATTTTATCCTCGCGTCTTCCCACATAGAGTCATCAGTCTATTCGACCTTCGTGTTAGCTCTACTGAGCATAACGGTCAGTGTCTTACAACACTATGGTTGTGGTCTAACCTGCTCTATGAGCATAACTTATCTTTTACAATTTCAATTGATTTTAATTTTGAGTTTATAGTTATTTTGCATTAAATTAATTAAGTCCTCTCATGCATTTTGGCACCTCACATCTTTCCCTATGGGGTACATCGAGTCTATTCGACCTTCCGTCACTCTACGGCTAAGCGATTCGGTCTCTTTGCGACACTCGATCTGATCTTCTACATTAGCTACTTAGCATAATAGAGTCTTCAACACCTCATCAACAACTACCACTACAAATTCATTGTGGTAGCGATTGAGACCTGTGAGCAAAGCAATTAAGTGCACTTATTTGTACTTCCCTTATGAACCTTCATAAAACACTTATAAGAATATATTGTTCACATTCATCCCATGGGAGTTTTGCAATTGTTCAAGTACATGCTCAGTGAGAACTTGTCAAGATTTAAGAAAAGCAATTTTCTAATATCTTGATGTAAGGCATTCTCAACGAGGATCCAAATTTTTACATTTTTAGATGCATCAAAATTTCCAACATATTTGCCATGAATTGAAGTTTCAAGTGCGATATAAAAAATGCCCACATGTCTCAAAAAGGTTGCAAGCCACATCAATGTTGTCATGATTAAAATCATCCAAATAAGCCTTTAAGCAAGTAAAAACAAGAGCTACATGTGCAATTCTAAATTTGCATAGCTCCCCAATAAACCTGATATTCTTTATCTTGGTCTCAATATTTGTTAGATCCTTCTTATTTATCAAAAAGTTGAACTCATCTTCCAGCATTGATACAAGAATACTCGGAACATCCTTCATACAAGTTGATAGTGTTGCTACCATGCAAGAATAGTATGGCAATAACTCTAAAGAGGTTCTAGGGACACAAACGAGCCCGCAAGCTTCTTCCAATTTGCCTTTGAATTTAAATAGCAAAACTCCACCGTTAGCTGGTCAATAAGATCATGGCTTACGCAACCCGGAAGTCTTTGCAATAGAGCATCCAAGTTCGCACCATCAATAACTTTTGACTTATCCTTCTTGTCCCCTATCTTCTCTGATTCCTTCATTTGATGCCAAGCTCCCCACGAGATCAGATTCTTCTATGATGACAAGATCCCTTTCCCCGGCGATGAGCTTTTGCTCGTCAGGTGGAACTCTGAGCCACCATTTCTTTATTTTTTCCTCACGCCTCTTCTCTCCTTGATCTCTTGATGAACGCTGTGTGAAGGGAGATCGAGAGGGCTTCAGGGAAATTTTTTTAAACTAAGGATCATTAGAATATTAATTAGGTAATTTATTATTAAAAAAATTTAAGAATAGAAGATACTTACCCAATTGACGTCAGGGCTGGGGCCCACTGTGGGCAATTGGCTTCAGAGCCGGTCGCCTACTAAGTGGGCACTCCGCGATTCTAAGGGTCGATCAACCCCATCGGCCCTAATACTCGATTTCTGATTACACCCCATTGATTTTGCCACCCCGGAGCTTCGAACGCCTGATTTCTCTGTCCGACCATGGTTCTCTCCATCTCGAAACTTCCCGGCGACCTTTGGCGTCGCTCCAACCACCTACATTGTACCATCTTCTCTGGGTATGCGAAATAAACTCCCTTTCTTCTCGATAGCCATGTTCACGCCATCTACCGACATCCTTCTCCCATCTAGTAGCCGTTGGAAGCCAACATTAGCTTCCGGTGACGATTCTGGCGGCTCCATTTTGTTAGGGGAAGTTTCCAATGGCGGATTCTACCTTTTTTTGCGCACATCCCTGTCATTCTTTGTAAAGACACGGTAAATCCCTATTTCTATCAATTTATAAATTAATAGAGTATGTGCTGTGATAGGGAGTTGTATGGTTAGACTTTTGTTTGGGATTTGATTTGTAGTTGCACTCGTGTGTTCAAGGGTAGTATTATTTAGGGTGTTGATTAATATAAATTTGATTATTCATATAGTTTATTTTGCAAGAATGAATATAGAATTTGTTTCCGATCCTTTTTATGGAGAAACTAAGTATCAATGAGCAACCAAGTTATGCGAGGTCGAAATTGTCCAGCTAAGGTCTCAAGGCCGAGCACCTACGAATTGAAGCAACGGATTATGAGAACCTTGCACATTGATCCGAGCATCACACACTCTTACAAGTCATTATCCTGGACGGATTTATAGCGATGTAATATCCGACAATGACGTAAGTTATACCGGATGAAGCTTCCCATCAGATGTTGGTATTGTATGTCGAAGTGGAGGATGTTAATGTTGCATCCACATCAGCTAATCCGGTAATAAGGTCAGTAGATGTACCGCTGATGCATACATAGAATTTCATCGCACATGAACCTCTAGGGACACAACGCAGCTTTGATGAGTTTGATTCCTAGGTAATATATGGTCAACCTTTATCTGTTTGCTCTTGTACTAATTAATATGATAGGTTTTTGTCCAACTTATGAGTTTTGTGGCGATGATGTTGTCATCGCTCGTAAACCGAATACCGAAAAGTCAGCAGCAAGATGAGTATCGACTATAAGTGATTCAAGTAGTGAGTCTAAGCAGGATATTAGTGATGATGATTGTTCACTTGGGGTAGAAGCCACTATACTTGGGAATCTAGATAGTAATAATCTTCTAAAAAATCACTCACTCTGAAATATTGACAGTGCAACTCATTTGTTGTCCACAAACGAGTATGTCTAGATGTATCAAACTACGAGAGTGTGGGACAACGATGTTTACTTTGACGACCCATTTGACGAAACTGTCCTAACGGACTATATTGAAATCCCAGGTGACCTTGTCGAAGGTATGTGTTTCACAAGTAAACAGAGTATGCAATTTTCTATTGTTGGGTGGTGCATAGTAAATAATATTCAATTCCAAACAGTTACCTCTAACCAAAAGAACTATACGGTTGTATGACTAAATCATGATAGTTCTACAAGACCATGTAAGTGGCGTTTGCATTGTAGCAACAGCAGACGCTTAGGGGGTGCTTGGAGAATATCAAGAGTTGGTAAAAATCATAGATGTATCAATGTAAGTGCCCATCACGCAGTTATTTCAAAATTTATACTTTCATTATACAGGATCGTGCACGAGATAGATTTGAAACCTAGAGAGAATATAGGTAGAATGGAGTCAAAATTCAATGTTAAAGTTTCGTACATGAAGGCTTGGGATGCAAGAAGTAAGGAAATAAAAGCTATATTTGGCAGCTAGGAAGAGTCTTACAAGACTCTAAGTCTTTATATGGAATCAATTTGCAGTACTTTACCTAGTATAGTGTACAGAATTCAGTCTAGTAATACACAACATTTCTAGAGACTATTTTGGGCATTTGATCCTTCAATCATGGGATGGAGTAGCTGTCAACCAGTGCTGAGCTTAGACGGTACTTTTTTGTTGGGCAAGTATCGTGGTACATTATTAACTGCTGTTGGAATCGATGGAAATAATGGGTTGTTTCCACTAGCCTTTCTTGCGGGAGTCCAATGATTGATGCTCGGTATGGTTCTTGATAGGCTTGCATGATATGTTGCATGTTGTGTCGGACGCTGATGCAGATAATATCTAATAAACATGTTGGTTTATTACGTGGATGTAAAGAAGTATTTCCATGGGCAGCTCATAGACATTGTTTGCATCATCTGAGTGAAAATTTTAAAAAGGTAATGTGTATATTGGGTATTGGTGATGTTGAATTTCTATGTCAAAAGATGTACATGGGGAAATCCGACATACCCGTTTCAATCGGTTAATGTTAGATATTAAAATATAAAAAAGAAGAAAAGCGCACATGGTTTTAAGAGTGACCATTAAATGGTCACTTGCGACGGTGGAATCGTTATGGGACAATGATGGAATGCATCAGTGTTTTAATGGTGTCTGAAATGCGCATGTGGTTTTGCTTAAATTCCCACAATTTTTAGTTACATTTAGTAGCTTTGTCTTCTGAAAAACATTATTAGTAATACTATTTTTCAAAAGGATACTGTATTATACATCAAACTCCATAAATGAACTTTAGTCATATGATTTTCAGTATTTTCCTCAATGGTAATTTATTACCATGGTATCTTTAAAATCATAATTTTACCATCTCATCAAATGATCTGAGCAAATTTACAATGGATGAAAAATATTAGCGGGTGAACAAGTACACAAATAACTATAAGTCGCCCATTTTCATGTAATAGTGGTGTGGTTCTTAGTTATAGGATGTTAGATTTTACCCATTGGATATTAAAACTATCTTATTGCTTACATTTCGATTTCGTGCTTGTTTTTTTTTGTTGCGATGGCGGAGAGCTGCCGGTAAATGATGTAGCCATGTTAAGGAGGCCGCTGGAGCATACAAGGTTCATCCAATTGCCTCCCTCGTGGGTGGCATCAATTTCACCCGATCTTGTAAGTAATATTTAATTTATTTTTCGTTATAATGCTTACCTTTTATGTTGGTTAATGACAATTTTTTTTGTTGGCGAGCTTGTGCGAGTCACACTTGCTTATGTTGAAGGAGTGGTCTATCACTTGTAGACGATTCATCCGTGGGCTAGAGCAGATGGGCCTACACTGTGTTAGCTAGCTTCACTTCATACGCCTAGATCATCATCTGTTGACTGTCTTGGTTGAGAGATGGTCTCCATGAGACCAACACTTTCACCTTCGGTGAGATATATGGCCTTAGATGTGGCGATGATCCTGGGACTACGGGTTGATGGGCCACCTATCATAGGCCCAATTGTGATTGGCGAGGGGAAGAGATGGGACACTTGGCCTGATTGCTGCGATGATTTGTTGGGACAACACCCCATGCCAAACGTGATCAATCATGACCCGATTAGTCCACACATCAATTGACATTGATGGGTCAGCTTGAACATGTATCTCGAGGTGGCTAAGGTGGACTTTTCAGTTGTACACTAGTCAGTAGAAGAGTTTTTTTCACTGGTGCTTGTTCTTCTTGTTTCTTACCGGACACATCAAGTTGAGGTCCACTTGCGGTATCTACTAGAGGACATGGATACATTGATGATGTTATGGGTGCGCGGTTCTAGCCCACGTATAGGGAGTTGTGCAGTCGACTAGGCCTACCGGGCTAACATGGTGCCTTCACCTTCTTGATATGGTCTTGGGAGCATATTCATGTGGGAGGCCACTACATGTGCCATATCCTCTTGAAACGGCGATCTTAGTGTTGGGTTGAGGTATATTTTGTTAAATGTACTTCCAAATTTTTAGCTTATACATGTGTTGTGTGTACAGATGGAACGAGAAGTATGTTCGCTAGCAGCCAATGGTGAACGTTGCAGTATACAGAAATGAACTGGATGGCTTGCGGCTTACTCAAGTTGGACTTGTAGATAACACTTGATTCAGTATCATGTGCATATTCTAATTTAACATAATTTTTAATATGTGCGGTGATTTGGGTGTGATACGAATCGCACATCTATCGATACATGCTCATTCTCAGATATGGTTATCACGAGTCCCTACGTAGAAGAGGGTTGAGTGACATTTACCGAATAGAGTGATTGATTCGACCTCATTCCCAGAGTAGATGTAGCCCCGATTGATCCTAGTTTAAAAAGGGTCGATGGTCGGGGTAAAGTAGATGTCGACTGGGTTGATTACCATTAGTCACACATTGCCACTTGAGAGAGGCAGAGGGATTGCCTCATCGAGGGCTTAGATGAGGAAGTTGACAGGATGGCAGTATCAGGGCATTAGGTGGTTGGATCGTGGCTTCTGTATTTCTTGTCTCGACAGATCCTCCGACCACTTACTATGTCAGAGCACCAATGGAGCGTATTTATGTAAGTGCTAATATAAATATTCATTTGAATTCAATATTTATGTAAGTGCTAATTTTTCATACTATTTTTTGTGTAGGCGGAGCACATCTCGGCGACTCGGGACATCTTCCCATGCCGGTGTGGATGGTGGAGCTTGGATGTTGATAGTCTGCTAAGCAAAACACGGATCGAGTGTACATATGGGGGACACATATTACGGATCGATGCTACAGAGGGTCACATCATGATTGGAGCGCCAGGCCATCTACTTATGCAAATTGGGTCCATCTCATTATGATCAGGTCCTTCCACATATCGACTACATTGATTGATCAACTATCTTCCATCCGGGATGATGAGTGACCGAAGATCTTACCTTTGGAGGGTCACCATGTTGCGCCCATCCGCGTCCACAAAAGTGCGATTGATGTCGAGAGGCGTTAGATGTTTAGGATAGTCTATTTGTGCGTTTGTACTACGTTTCTTTTTATCTATTTCATTCATTGATCTTTTTATCTATTTCTACTCGGCTCTTCCACCTACTATTTTATGTTGTATGACATTCAAACATTTTAGCTTACAAACTTGTAATGAAATAAATTTGTTTTAAAGTTTGTCACTATACAAATGAATTAAGGTGTAAATTAAGTAAGAAAGGTAATAAGTGAATCTATTATAAAAAAGCATAATATTAATGATTAACTCAACTTCACAAGCTAAATCAATCAATATACTAAACTCTGAAGTCACTAAAACATAAATCTAAATATAGAAGATACAAGTGTGCTAATATTTATGTTTAAATCATAAAATAATTATTAGAAGGAATGCAAATCAAAATTGTCAAGATACTTTTGCACAATAAGAATTATTTTTGACTTACCATAATTATATCCCAAGCTTTGTAAATCAAAGATACTTCGCAAATAAAAAAAACATCGAAGTCGGTGCATGCGGTTGCTTCTGAGTCATTAGCACCACCACGTCGGAATCGGCGTGGCGTGGCCCGTACCTAAGTGGACTTTTTTGGAGAATGAATAATAACAAACATCACAAGTCAAGAAATTGAAGGAGGCCATTGAAAGACAAAAAATATTGGTAGTCACCATCAATCAATAATATGCATTAGGGAATAGATAATGGTGGTTGTCAAAGGATGGGTGATAATGATTATTAACATCTGTTGATGATAGGCGATGACAAATAGATCATACAATTGGCATTAGTTGATGACACGTGATGAAGATCATCAATGTTAGTGACAATTTTAAAAGACACAAAAGTTGTAAGTTTTGTGCTAAAAGATAGCTTAATTGACTTCCTAGTTGGAGGGGTGATTTGAGCATCGAGCAAAGGTGAAAAATTTTAAACACAAAAAAAGTAATAATAATAAAAACTCAAAATGATGAAGTTTTAGAGTTCTGTAAGCTTGCAAATTCTCTTAATTTGCAATTCACCCTACATTTTGAGGAACAAGGCCTGAACATTTCATATTATGGCCATTTTTACAAGAATGTCAAACATTTAATACAATGATTTGAAAAGATATCTTTTAATCCATTCATTTTTTCTGTACACTTCAATGACTTAATGAACTCATAATCAAGCAATCTTAGACTTGTAAGATTCATCACATTGAGATGCTCATTTCCACTATAAATATACAAATTTTGGAAGATGTTCAACTGCTTCAATGACTCAAAAAATTTTCAATCATATATATGTGCGCTTGGTTTAGGTCTCTTTGGATTCATATATAATAGTTTTTGGTATCTTTGATTTATCTTCTCGAACTATAATTTCACGACTATAAGTTTGTTGTGAATATAGTTAAGATGATCTCAAAGTTTACTCCATAACTTTTTGTTCTAAATGTTTGAATGCTTTGACTTGTTTAATTACATGAATTCTTTTGATGGCGTTTTAAGACTAATGATGATGATATAAGTTCAAAAAAAAAAAAAACATATCCAATTTATTTAAAAATGTGATTTATGGCATATTGGATGACCCCACATGAACCAAACCATATCGGTTATTTTCATATAACAATATATCCAACAACTACAAAGTCAGATTTTACCAAACAGATTTCCAAAAAGTCACGCCATTTATTATCAAAAAATTATATTTAAACATTTATAAGTATAGTGTTTTCTTTTAAACATGAATTAAGAAAATGACAATAAACTAAAAATAATTGTAACCACGGGCTATGGATCTGTCTTTACTGGCCAAGTAATCATGCAAACTGATCATACCTCACAATTATCTCAGAGAAATAGCCACCACCAACCCGGCCAAGGAAATTCCAGATGCTAGTAATTGACACAAAAATGCGAGCTTCATCATAGTGCAAGGACTGGCTCATCTGCCCTAAATTATCAATAACAGACAATCCTGAGCCTGATCCCAACAAAAAAGACAAACAAAAGCCAAAAATCCGCCTTTATGAGAGCTTGACTCAAGGTGAAGTTCTCTCCCCTTCGTGGCCCTTTCCTTCTCTTCACCCTGACAGCTCCATCAGCTGCAGCATGAAACAGCTTCGCTTGTAGCTGCTGAATCCTCTTCAACTTCTCTGATGCAGGGATCAAGTTCACCTCTTTAGGCTTTTCATCCTCGACCTCGCTAAGAATGAACTCATTCTGCTTCGTAAACTGGGTGGTTGACCGACTCGTCTCACCTTTTTGAGAATCGGGCAAGAGACGCTCTTGATCTTGTGTAGTAGTAACATGAGAACCGAAGGTCAATAGTAAAGGAATTATGATAGGAACTGCTAGTAGAATGAACAAGACAATAGTGAACAAGATGACCACACTATGGTTCAAATCAACAAGGTCTTCAAGAAGAAGAACGCCCATAAGGTAAGCAGCTAAAAGCAAGCAGACACTATACATGAACACAATGCTGGAGTTATCTGAAGGCCTCACTTGTTTGTGGCCACCAACAGGTCTAACAATGAACATAGGGGCTTGATATGACCCTGAAAATTTCTCTAGTAGAAGCACGAATCTTGATCTGCAAGTCAGTGGCGTGATCAACTTAAAATATCATTGAAACTTTGAGACATTAGTTAAATTCTTAAAAGCTTTCAAATATGGGTGTTTATAGTCAAATCGGCGTCTCGGAGCGGTTCCAAGCCAAAGATCTTACAATTCACTTCATTTGAGCATTCAAATACACAAAATACATCATATGATCAAGGGAATCATCATGAGCGTCAGATGGAGAGGAGTGGTTGGATTTTGCATGTATTCTGAGGCGTCACTCCCAATCTATAAATAACCCTTATCGTATGAGAAAGAAGAGGAGGAAATCAAAGATCCTCCAAGCCAATCGTTACCACTCGACGGTCGTACCCGCCGTACGCCATCGTATCCCGCGATCCTCGCCGTCGTCGACCCTTGTTCGGTCATCATCACCGACCACTATCGTCGACATCGCGTCATCATCATTCAACATCGTCGTCAACATTGTATTAAATTCGTCAACATCGTCCAACATATTACTGCGTTGCATTCTCATCTTTCTCATTCTGTAATCCGTTATGGGAAGATCTTGTACTGAAATAGATACATAGTGGAAGCTTTTCTTGGGCTAGGCCGTGGTTTCCCTCTTTTTGAGGTTTTCACATAAAATTCGGGTTTTATTGTTCTCTTTAAATACCGTGTGTCTTTGGACTAAGCTAAGGCGTAAACTTTTACTCTGGCGGTTTTCTAGCACAGCGGTTTGACGCCGTCACGGAAGAACCCTCAATCATAATTTTGTGAACACACTGCATTATAGGCAATACCTACAGACTCCACTCCAACTCTTGTCACTCTCAAATCAATCTTGAACCGGGGCGTAAACACTTCCCCAATAAGCGTGACCCATGGTGGAAGGCGATAGGGATCTCTTTAGAAGATCATGTTAGAATGGAAGAGTCTCAAAATGAGATGATCCGACTTTTGAGAGGAATACAGCCATTACCCACTCTCCCAAGATCGATCGTTAGCGGGGAGGTCAAAATGCTAATCTCCTTTGAAGTTCCTCCGTAGAGGCCGTGATCTCTCGCGTAGTTCTACTCATCCATCACGTGCGGCTCAACCAGCACTAATTAATTATTCTTTGGTAGCACACATTCTCATCTGCACTTGTCATGTTATACGTGCGAATTGACTTAATGCAAGATGAATTTCACCTTCAAGATAAATCATCTTCCCCCCCTCTGACTATGAGGAATCCTCACCTTTAGGCGAAGCTATTCTTCAACATCTATTCCCGTGGGTTTCAAGCTTCGAACATTGATTCCTATGATGGGCGTGACCCACATCGACCATTCTGACTATCATGCATATCCAGCGAGCTCGACACCTTTGCTGTCGGGTCTTTCCGATTACCCTCGAGGACTTGGTTTTACTCCCTTCGAGAATCCATCCATACCTTTGACGAACTTCGCCAAGATTTTTTGTAGAGCAGTTCATTACAAACCGGAGGATCATTAAAGATTCTTCCCATCTCATTCAAAATGAGGGTGAATCACTTAAAGAATACTTCCAGATTCTCCTGAGCTAAATACACAGGTAGACCAGATTACTAAGAGGAGTTTTCCTTGGGGCTCCATCTGATCTTTTACTCCTTGTCACGAACGATGCTGTATATTGGTTCATGTGTGGACAAATCTCTGTGATGAGGCTAATGCCCATCAAAATAATTTGAACAATCCACGGGAAAAGCGTAGTAAACAGGAAACCTGGTCAACAATCCCATCGAAGAAACAACAAGGCGTGATCTCCCTCCACGGCCCCTCATCGGCGGAATACACTGAACACATCTCGTTAACGTCTTGATGGCTATTCGGATGAAGAGACCATTAAGTGACCACATCAGAAACCAAATTCGGAAATCAGCAATATTATCACTTCCATGAAATTGGACATACTTGAGGCATGCAAACAACTCAAAGAGTGAGAGCTCATTTAGGATATCTATTAATTTGTGCAAAACCAACCAACTCAAGCAAACATAGCTCCAACTGGGGGGCAACCGGGACAATCATCACAGAAACAACATAATAGTCACCAAATAGTTGGAGAAATTGAAACGATTGCGAGTGGGCCACTACTATCTAATCAAATCTTCATCGTCACCTTTGAAGAGCCAGAGTTAAAAAAATCTTGTATTAATCATCTCATCACTTTTAATAACTTCGGACTTGGAAGGAGTCCAAGTTCAACATCAAGATCCTCTTATCATCAGTGCGGGGATTGGTGACCCATGTTATATTGTTAAGAGAATTTTGATTGATAATGGGAGTTCTGTTGATATTTTATTTTACTCCACCTTTCTTAGCATGGGTTTGGTTAAGGAAAAACTTCAACCATTGCGGGACCGTTATATGGGTTTGATGTCATGCATACGGTGGAGGGACAATCACCCTTCCGTTGTTCTCGGAGAATTTCCTCAACAAGTCACTCAGTTCGATTCATAGTGGTCAAGTCAAATTCAGCGCTATATTTGGAAGACCCCTCCAATCAATCTTGGTCTTTGTCACTTGGTACCTCATCTTAAGATAAAATTTCAAACTCCCATTGGGGTTGGAGTGGTGCATGAAATCAACAAATAGCACAATCATGTTACCTCAAACAAGCTCAATACCCTTGGTGACCTTCAACATCGAGAATTTTAATCTTCAAGATAAAGATGTACCTCGGAGGGTTTTGCACGTAAAGACACACTCCCCACGTTATCGGATGACCAACGTCAAGCTATGACCAGCGATCGGAGGAAAAATATTCCTTAAAACTTGGAACATGGAGGGTCTCTGAAAAGGGTTATATGTAATCATTGGTATATAAATATTATAGTCTTTAATTTATCCCGTTTGTCCTTTCCTCTCCACCTCTTGTCCTTTGTTAACTCTCTCTAAAATGTATCTCGTCCCTTTTGTTAAGTTATCTTGACAATATTGTATCCGACATTATCAAAGTAATGAGTTTATGGATTTTCCTTATAAGCTTGTTTCTTCTTCATTTAATCCTCCCACTTGAGAATATACAACTCACGTTGTATCTCAATGGGGCATGATCAATCCAAGGGGACTTGATGGGACCTCTTCCATGAGTTAACGTCATGAGTCACTACAGCAACCGGTTAGGTCAAAATCTCGGCGGTCAATTGACCTCTTCCATACATTTAATGTCATGGGTAACACCGACGAAATAACTGGGATAGGTCAAAGGTCGCGGTGGACTTCCCGACCTCTTCCATACGAGTTAGCGTCAGGGTAACACGCGACAAACAACCGGATAGGTCAAAATCCTCGGATTCAATTGACCTCTTCCATACAGGTTAGCGTCGCCGGGTAACACCACACAACAACCGGATAGGTCGCCGTCTCGGCAGTTCAATTCAACCTCTTCCCTTCGAGTTAATGTCATCGGGTAACACCGACGACCAGAACAAAAAATCCCGGAGTTCATGATTACCTCTTCCACCAGTTAATGTCGCCGGGTAACACCGGACGAAACAACCTCGAATGGGTCAAAATCACCTGTGGAGTTCAATTCAGCCTCTTCCATGCAGGTTAATGTCGCCGGGTAACACTCTAACAAACAACCGGATAGGTCAAAATCCTCATCACCGGTCGCGTGCCATTCGGCAATCTCGCGGTCACCACCATGGTCTTGGCCATCGCGACTACCATCAATCCGGTCATTTCATTCACGCGGTTGCATTGCGACACCCCGTCGTAGCCGACTCACGCGTCATCGGCAGACCATCACCGGCAATTTTGCGGTCCCGCCAGTCAGCCGATTGCGGCTCTGCGGCGCCGTTGCCCCGCGCCCGTCGGTGACCGTGGTGGTCTTCCGTAGACCATCGGCAATCTTCCTTCTGGCGCCCGGTCGCCACGTCATTCGTCTCCGTTATTCGCCACACCCCCCGGTAACCACCGTCACCATTCCGTCGCCGTCGCGCCATAACCACGCCATCTCCGGTCATCATCGTCGGGTTATCTCGCCACCATCGCGGGTCCGAATCGCACCAATGTTGACCCGTCGCGACCATAATGTGTCCACCATCGTCGGCATCTTCGACCCGTCTCCGGTGCGCGGTCGGTCTGAGCGTCACCTCTTTGAGGAAAAAGCGCCTGGTATGAACTACGGGTCTTGATGCCTCTCCGAACGTGTCCAGGCGATCACGCCTCTTTGAGGAAAAGCGGAGCCCTGCAGTATGAGCTACGGGTCTTGATCGTCTCGACGGTCGGTCCGATAGAGGCGATAACGCCTCTTTCGAGGGAAAATGAGCCGAGTATGAACTACGAGTCTTGATCGCCTCCGAAACCCGGTCGGTCAGGCAGGCGATAACGCCTCTTCGAGGGGAACCTGCCGTATGACTACGGGTGATACTCCGAGCCGGTCGGTCGAGGCGATTGGCCTCTTTCGAGGAAAATGGAGCCTTGTCATATGAACTACGGGCGCTTGATTACCTCGAATGACCTTCTCAAGAAGGAGAAAGGTGCTTCTCCTGCCTAGGGAGGTTTTATAGACCAGAGGGGCAAAAGGGTAAAATTAACCTGAAAATCGCCCGAAGCAGTCAAAAGCGTCATTCAGTGTGCTCAGCGCCAGCCCTGATACGCCTCTGTGCAGATGCCGTCGGCCATGAGCCGCCGCAGCAGCCGCGTCAACCCTCGCGGCCGTATCAGGCAGCGCTCGACCCAGACCACTCCATGGTTCGCCCGACCAGATCTTAGGCCCGACCAGCCGATCCCTGAGATGACCCAGCCATCCGGCGTTCGCCCGATCAGGCCGTCGATTGCGACCGTAGAGACCCTTGACCCTCAGCCCGACTTCTGTGGCCCGTGTTACCGTGACCCGGCCAGCGTGACCCAGCGGCCAGCGCCATGACCATGTCGTCTTGTAGCAGCCACCCACAGTCCTTGGCCGTGACTCCGTTCGCCGGGATGAGTTAACAACCTCGAAATCTACAGCGCTCGCATATTTTTGGCATGCGTCTAATGTAGTGTAATCTTTGTCTCATGAAGATCATTCTCGAAATATATGGTTAATGGACATAAATTTCATTGAAAATTTGCTTTTAAGTATTGACATATATATTTTTTTTGATTGAGATAATATCATTCAAAAATAGAGCGATATGACCCCGAAAATTCTAGAAACACGAATCTTGATGTAAAGAAATTGAAGCTAGATCAAGCACTTAAAATATCATTGGAAACTTTGACATCGGTTAAATTCTTAAAAGCTCTCAAATATGGTGTTTATAGTCAAATCGGCGTCTTGTGGCGGTTCCAACAAGCCAAAGATCTTACAATTCGACTTCATTTGAGCATTCAAATACAAAATACATCATATGATCAAGGGAATCATCATGAGCCGTCAGATGAAGAGAGTGGTTGGATTTTGCATGTATTCTGAGGCCACTCCGATCATAAATAACCTCATTCCTCATATGAGGAGAGCTCAAAGATCCTCGCCGTCGTCTTCTCTCGATGGTTGTCAAACCATGGCCGTAGCCATACCGTGATCGCCGTCGTCGACCGTTGCCGGTCATCATCACCACTATCGTCGGACGTCATCGTCAACATCATCATCAGCATCATCATCGCATTATTGCAACATTCGCGTCATCGTCCACGTGGTGCATTCTTATGTTGTCCATTTCTCATATATCTGATTCATCCGTTATCGGAAGATCTTGTACTTCTGACGAATCATGGAAGCTTTCTTGGGCGCGTGGTTTTCTCTCTTTTGAGGTTTTCCGTAAAGTGCGGGTTTTATTGTTATTTCTTTAAATACCGTGTGTGTCTTTGAACTCAAAGAAGAGTAAATTTTGAATCTACCGCAACTGATTTTCTAGCATGCAACAGGGCTATTACTATAATGGAAGGTCCAACAGCAATCATGAAGATGAGAGCAGCGTGATCAGGTGAGTGTATCATGATGTATATCTGAGTCAATATAGCACCACTCGAGCCTGTAAAGCCCTTCGAGATCCCCACTATAGGCCCCCTACTCATAGGAAAATTTTGCACGCAGGAAACCAGCGCTGCTGTGTTGAAGTAGGTCTCACCATTGTTGCCAAAGAAGATAAGCGCGCACATCTGCATGATATATGGCTAGGAATTGACTAGTTAAGCATGATATGGTTATCAGATCATTTATTACTATTACTTAAAGCAGATCAAAAAGTGTAAGAGGTAACATAGCAAAATCTTGATGAAAAATTAACTTAAAATAGTTATTTTTTAAAAAAAATTTAATTGTGTTTAAAATACTTATGTATACAAATTATCTACATTGGTTTAGAGTATTTAAAATATCTCCTAAATTAATGTATAGATATTATGTACACTTTTCATTTCTCTCTCTCTGTCTTTCTCTCTCTCCCAAGTAGCAATTTAATACAGCCAATATTTAATTTTAAAAAATTGACAACAACTATTCAGATCATGATTATGTAACCTAGCTGAGCAGTTGAAGGGTCATAAAACAAGGATTTTCACTGTATTGAATAGACAAGCAGCACAAACCAAATTAATGCAAGATTTGACAAAAGTAGAATAGACTCACCGCCCAAAGAGGAAGCGACGGCGTCCGGCCCGTGACGATAAGCCAAACCCAGCCATACCCGATAAAGTTTTGGAGAGAGCCGACAAACAGCGCCGCCCAGAGAGGGAGAATCTCACAGAGAATGCCAGCGAGAAATCCGACGCTGTCGCCGAGGTCCTTGGCGACACCGAGAGCTGTGATCTGGCGCTGGTTATAACCCATGGAGTGCTTGATCACAGGTGAGAGACTGCCGTAAACGTAGCCGATGCCAGCACATAACTGCATCCACATTGCCCCAACGAAGACCAGCCATCTGTTGTTGAAGAAGGAGGAGAGGCGAGATTGAAATCGACCCATCCGGAAATAGATGGATTTGAAGGAAAACCAGAAAATTCTCTCGTTTTATTATTATGTTTGATCGATGGCAAGAACTTTATTGAGTCAGTATAAACTAGTTCAATCTACGGAGTGCTACTTAAGTTCTTCTCGTCTTCTTCTGAACCACCCTACTTCTTCCGCTGTAACTTCCAGAATGATATTTAATGCCATAACTTTATTTGTATTTTACTTATTGGTGCTGTTGGAAGATATGGTTCGAATTCATGCAGTTACTATGATCACAACTCTGGTTTTCATAATAACAAAGTGGTCGCCTTTATTTGAATGCCAACCTATGACTTTGATTGTCATTAATTCTGAAAGAGCTATGATGTCATTCCTTGCGGCAAGGCAATCACAGGAATCTTAGCGGGAGATCAAAAGAGAATCATAACTTGTTCAACTTACAGTCAATTAGATCATATGATCTTTGCTTGCAACTTTCTAATTTTCCGGTTAGTGTTATTCACTTAGGGGCTATTTGATTGCCTGAAGTGCAAGTTAAAGTAATATATTTGAATTACTTTAAAATTGTTTAGGTATAAGTTTTATAAATACATGAGTTTATTTTTTCATATTTGATAAATTGAATATAATATAAAGTAAATTTTGGGATTAAGAATAGTATTGTTGTTCGCGGTGGTCACTAGTATGGGTTATGTCGCGGTATGTCTGGCCTACAATGGCTATATGGTGGGCGGTGGACGGCGGCGGCAACAATGAAGATTGGCGGAGAGCGGTGGCGGCGGTGGGTGGTAGTCGGCGTAGGATGGTGGGTGGCGGTCATTCTCACTTTACTCGTGTATTTAAAATTCACCCAAATTGGGCGAATTATAAATACACCACAAAGACAATTTCTAGTGTATTTCAAATGTACTAAAAATACCTTATAACTTGACTTTGCACCATACCAAAGTCATCAAAAGTTTAAATCCATGCATTTTTTTTAATTTTTTTTAATTTTTTAATTTTTTTTTTTTTTTTTTTTTTTATCCATGCATTTGATTTACTTTACTTTACACCCAAAATGCATCCAACCAAACAAACCCTTAATGAATTATGCATTTTTCAAGCTTTACTCTTCCTAAGTGCAAGTTCAATGATTCATGCCATGTGAGATGAGCAAAAGTATACCATCAGTGGTAACTTTGTTGTTGACCTCCACACATTGTCCATAAGTCAATTTAAATTTATGAAGCAAATTCGACGAATCACGAAGGTGGCATCACACAAATCGAAGCTGAAATAGTTCGAGCATCATTGAAACAACTTGAAATAACCTCCGATTGAGGAACAGACTTCACCGAGGCATTCAAAACATCAAAAATTGATTGAAATACACATCCTACACAATATGACGGTCACCAATCGAAGAAGCGCATCGACACTCGCTCGAATGTCAGTGGAGGTGCGATAATACCCAAATGACATCCGTTTGTAAAATTGATCACAACGTTAGCGTCAAAATATCAAAACCTATGAAATGAGATTATCCTCACTTGATTTGAACAACTTTATGCCAGTGTCAAGCAATTAGATGCGACATCTAGCATTTTGAGCTGAAATTTTGATTCAGTTCATCGTTGAATTGAGCCGAAAGACATTCGTTTGTTAAATGGATTACACTGTTGTGTCCAGAATATCAAAATAATCTAAAATTGATACTCATATTAACTATGTGATGATACCATCATAAAAGTCTGAATTATGGTTGATTTAATCACTTAAATAAAAGAGATCTTTATAAATACTCTTTTAACACCTAACCCTAAAAGACTTCATAATAAACCGCAACCTCGATTTCTATTGACGAGCTACAACCTCCCCCTTGTCGTTCGGATCTCTCCAGATCGAAGGCTAGCCGCAACGCACTCTCCCTTGCTTTCTGCCTCTCCCTCTGCCGATCAAAGGTTGGCCGGCCAACTCTCTCTCTCTCTCTCTCTCTCTCTCTCATTCTCTTCTCTCGGACGGGAGTCCTTGCCATTTACACAACCGAACTGCACAGAACTGAAACCCAGCCGCACGACTCATCTTCTTGCTCGATCGCCTCTCCCAATTAGGCGAACAGACAATTCTTGCACGAAGGTTCAATGGGCATTTTACCAGTGGCTTGTGGAGAAATATCCTTTGGTAGACAAGGAACCAGTGGAGATCGAAAGCATTAAGATCCCCGTCGATACGTCCAAGCTGAACCCTAACAGAATTGAATACGACAATCTGTATCTCAATATGAATGGCATCATACATCAGTGTTTTCATCTAGAGGACCCTGTAAACAACAATCCTCCTTCTTCCTCTTTTCTCTTGATGATTATCTTGGTTGCTTCCATCTAGAGTGGAGTTATAGGGAAAATATACAATTCTGTGAGTTAGCCACTAAATTAGGGTAAACTAGGATTTGTTGGTCAAATACCCGTATTTGAATATCATATATATATAGTTGAGTTTAGCTATACACAAATTTAACTAAATTTACTTTTTTGGTTTAATTTCATAATCATTTATATCTTTTCAATATATGATATTTTGAGGCTCCTACATCTTGTGTCGAAAGGTGATCATTGACAATGAATATGTATCATATTGTAAAAAGCACTTATGATAGATTTCATACATAAGCTTGTGAAATTCATACTGCTTATAAATTCTCTATTCTCCTATGATCTGAATGACTCCTGATCACTCCGGCTAGCTTCTCTTTTCTCATACCTTCTCATCTCTTCTTATAGAATAATAGTTCTAATTCATGGATTGATCACTAATATTTTATTTAATTATGATATATTTTATATAGATCAGATTTCTTGTCATTAGGAAATCATTAAATGCTCCAAATAATTTTGATAGACTTTCTTCTTTTTTATTTCTACAATTTGATGTGATTTTAATATTACCTTCTAAATGATATATCCAATAAAAATAGAAAGCTGGAAAGAAAGCATAAGTACTGGTAATTTCATGGAGTATCTAAATCTTTTAATATACATTTTTTTAGCAAAAAAGTTCTTTTCATCAAATGTGGGGGTTGTGCTAATAAAATCAACTTCAATGATATGTTAATTCCTTTAGTAATATTTTCTTAGCTCTTCATGATTGCTCATTTTCAAAACTTGTCATTTCTATGGGAAAGAAATTTTTTTGACGATTTTGAAAGGCGTCACACGCATTGAATGGTTTGTCCATATTGTTAATATCTTTGTCTTCTCTTTTGTGCAATCCTCTATGACATGATTTTTAAGTTGAATTGAATTATTTAGAAGATGATTATATAAAAACATGTTGAAAAGTACACTTAATTCATTTTTGTCTTTCAAACTTCATAACTCATTAGTTATGCTCTGAAGTTGAGGAATATCTAAAAAAAATGAAAAATCGTTGTAACTAACTATTAATGAAAAGAAGCCTAGAAGAATCTTTAGGAGTCTATAAATATTAGTGTGTGTTCATAATCAAGAAAAAGAAGAGAGAAGAAGATGAAGAGTTTTTTAGCCAAATTTGGCTAGTTATCATATATATTGAGAATAGTTAAAAAAAATTATATTATCAACTTGATTTATGAGTTCATAATATCATATATATTGAGAATAGTTAAAAAAAATATATTATCAACTGATTGGCCAACGGACTTCGCCATTGTGTTCAGAATGTCGAAATTGGTTAGAATATAAATATTGCACAACCTAATGATCAACCCAACAAACGATCGAGTCGTCAATATGCCTATACGCATATCGAGGTCAAAAGGTGCCAACTTAAACCAATGACCTCCATTCGCAAAATTGATTATGTCATTAGTTTCAAAATATTAAAATATATAAAGTAAGACTGTTTGCACTCAACTCGGACAATTATGCACCAAAATTGAGCAATCGAAAGTGATAACACGCATTTTGAGCTGAAATTGACCCAATTTGATGCCGAAATCAAATCACCTACGCTGAATCGGATCAAGGCTGTACGTCCAAACATCTAATAATTGAAGATTGATATACATATTAACTATGTGATTTTATCAATGTAAAGTTTATTTAAAATCGATTAAGTGTTTAAACAAGAAATTATTAATTAGCTAAACACATTTATAACCAAAATCACTTAAACTAACCTAAATCCCTAAATCCCCTCATTTCCCACTCACCCGATCTCCCTCGGCTTAGCCCGACCAAGCACTAGCTTCCCGTTTGATTTCTTCGACCACTTAAAGCTTCCGTTGATTTCTTGCGACGAGCACGCGGAAGCTTCTCGCCGATTCTCCTCAACTCACGCCTTCTCCTTCTTCAACTATTCTCAGATTCTTTCCGTTTTCACAAATCAATCGAATGGTGCCTTGATCTAGTCCCTCTCTTGATTTTTTCTCAACCCCCAAGGATCAAACTGAAGAAATGGATAAACTTCCATCATTTCTTCTCAAAATAAAATGTTCTTCCCATTTCATTTTTTCTAAACCAAAATTCTTTCTATTTTCTTATTTTCTAAACTAAAAATTCCTTCTCCATTTCCCATTTTCTTTCTAAACCGAAAATCCCTCTTCTACTTCCATCATTTCTTCCTATCCGAAATTTCCCTCTTTCCCTCATCCCCAATTAGCCAAAAACTCCCTTCCCCTCTTGGTCCATTTCCTAAAATAATAAGCATAATCTTCTTCAAATTAAACACACATCCACTGATTTTCATCCCTCCGACCTTTCCTTTTGTCATAGCCGAAGAGGAACACCGTCATCAGGCAGGTTCTTCTCCTAGTTTCCGACATCTCCCTCTCCGTCTCCTTCCAACCTTTCATTTTGCTGCAACCGAAGAGGAAAACCATCATCAGGCGGGTTCTTCTCTTGGTTTTCGGCATCTCCCTCCCCGTCTCCCTTAGCTTTGGTGAATGTGCAATAGATTTGAGTTTGAATGTATAAAAGAGAAAATATATGTGTATGGATTGTTTGTTATGTATTTCTTTGCAGGTTTAAAGGCCTCGTCATGCTCATCAGGGTGTGATGAGATAAAAATTGACCGAGGTGTTGCAAAACACCAACCGTCATGCTCATGAGGGCGTG
Source organism: Cymbidium sinense (assembly GCA_021442155.1). Lineage (NCBI taxonomy): Eukaryota > Viridiplantae > Streptophyta > Magnoliopsida > Asparagales > Orchidaceae > Cymbidium > Cymbidium sinense. The sequence goes on from CM038215.1 coordinate 28,062,519, forward strand.
ACGGGAATGCCTCCAAATCTGTTAGATGGGACCCCTATCTCGAAATGTTGCCAAATTTTTTACTGAAATTCTGGACTTAAGCAAATTAAAATGAAAATCATCTAAGCTTAAAACTAAAGAAGAAATGCATAATAAATACAATGATAAGCCTTAAATAAAAAAAAGAAATATATGGGGAATAGTTAAAGAAAGATTGAATGAAATAAAACACTTACTCGAAATGGAATTAGGTTCTCTCCCCTCTTAGACTCCAAGGCAACACAACTTCTCAAACAAGTGGAATGAAATGAAAGACCCCCTCTCGGCCTTATTTATAGAGATTGGAGGGAGTAATGAAGGACTCATTCTTACAAAAGAAATTAAGTAAGTGAGTCTATGTTCTCACACATTTCAACAAAAAAAAAGGAGGAGAACTAAATAAGTTTTAAGCGAGATGGGGGGGAGGGGGAGTTAAATGTTAAATTCATAAAAGAATTATAACAAAACTTGAAGTCCAGTCATTTACTAAATATGAAACCTAATGTGGAGTTAGAGATATTGGAGTTGATGTTTGTTTATGTGAATAGAGCCTTTTATTGAATACTCAAAGTATTAAATTGATAAACAAGTAATCATAAAATTGATTGAACAATTGAAAATTAGGCCTGATATCGAAAGAAGTAAGAATCTTGATTGAACAACAAAGCATAAGTCGACCTCTTGGAATTAAGACACACACTTCAAATATACTCAAATAAATTGTTGAAAGTTAAATAATTCATCAGAGATTTTCCATAAGATCGAATGATTGCTACTAAGCATAATCGATGATCCTTGGAAAATGTTTGAAGTATATTTGTCGCTTTATCAAATACTTGAATTAGATCAAGAAGAAATTGAGTATAGTTGTTGATGAATTTGAGAATTGTCATAAGGGAGAGTCTATTGAATATTCAAAGACTAATCAACTTGGAATAAAAAAAAGTAATTCAATATTAATCCAAAAGATCTACTAAGATATTAGTTCAGATTACAACACCTTAAATGCCACCGAATTTGCAACACATCATACAAGCAAATAAAAGGCGTTAATTAAGGCATTCTTAAGTACACCCACATGGGCCTTGATACTATGCTAAATGCTTAAATTTAGTGTAATGTCAAGGCAGTTGCTTCCTAGTTTGGTCTTAAACTCCAAACAAAACCTAAAATCCAATAATAATACTATAAGAATATCAACTTATTAAAATATCTTAGAAGCTAATTATATCATATGACAGTAGATCTGATCCTCTATTATTAAATTAATAGAATTGAGAGGATCTGAAATAATAAATTAAATGATCAAATAATATATCTATCCCGATGATGGCTGTGTTGAATGGTGATTTCAACCGGAGGGGATACTTCAATCAAATTGTGATTCTAATTTCAAATCAAATTAACTCAAATTAAATATCATTCTAAAAACCTGCTTAAATAAAATTCAATCATTAAATGTTTAAAACAAAACTCAATCTATCCACCTTCAATAATTATTTATCGAAGGTGACAAATTAAGAAAACTCTAGCTTACAAAGGAGTCAATGTCAAATCAAGTGTTCTACTATGTTCACTCTCAATCAATCTCACGTCAGTAAGGATGTGGCTCATCTCCTTTAACTGCATGGCTTGGCCAGTAGGCTCCACATATGATGCAGTTATGACTAGAGTCCTCTGATTGAGTGGTTTGGCTAACATGCTCCATTATATTACGATCTCGATCTAGTTCATATGCTCCCCAATAACTCTGCCCTTTGACTTGCGAATCATAGGGTACACCTGATTGGATAAAAAGCTCTCTATCAATTAAAGTAGACTTAAACCTGTCTCCTTAGACAAACACCACCCCAAGTTTACATGGATTTCTTGGACGACGTAACCCATGTGTTGCTGATGAGGATCTTTTAGTCAGGTTGGGTCGACTACTTCCTCTGACTAAGTAGACTAAAGACCGCGACAACCCGGGATGACGAAACCATGGGATCTAGATCGGGCACGTTGTCATTCCCCCAATCATCCGCTTTAAGGTAATGATGATGAATTTCATAAATTTTAAAATCCAAAATTTAAACTCCACATGCTGCTATTATATGCTACACATTAAACAACATAATGACTAGCTTTAATTGAAAGTTCTCTCTCAGCATTGAGAGGAGTAATTAACTATATGTGCTTGCGCCCATAGGAAACCTGAAACTAGATCTAAAGTCCTCACAGAATGAGGACGAAATCTCTGGGTGGTGTCTTATTTACTATCTCATCTGACTTTTGAAAATTATGTCGACACATTTAAATCATACTCTCATCAATTGTTGAGAGGTCAGTGGTGAATTTTTGAAGCCCACAGATTTTTGGCGACTCCACTGGGGACAAGATTCTCTCTCCATCTTTGGCTAGTTGAATTTGAGCTATAGTAATAGTGGAGCATAATAAAAATTTAAATTTAAAATCAATCATCAATGAAATTAAATTTAAATCAGTCTTCTCCTTATGTCTAATATGTTCATCATAAAGTTAGGTCGCGGAGCCCATATCTATCTGGCTAAAGCTGTTATCAATATTGAGGATGTTGGAGCTACCATTCAATTTGATAGAGTAGACTTCCCAGTCATTGCTGCTACAAATAATCCTCTACCTGAAGCACCTGCATATTGTACACACCAACCTATGTAGGGGAGGAGGACAACCGAAATGGCCACTACTGCTACCGAGGTTTGTTGAAAGAAAGCCTCTATATTTGAAGGATTGGGTCATTTTGAAGTGCTAGTCATGAAAAGAACCATCACTTGCAAAAAGTTTCAATCATGTCTATGAATGCGACCACTCTGCCAATCGAACCTTTCACTAGGAAGGCATGATGCTGAAGCTCCCTCTTATAGAGTAAAGCTGAGTAGAAGGCAGAGAAAGAAGGAATGATGAGTTGCAAGCTCATCAGCTCTCACATGGGTCATTTATTACACAACCAGTCTTATAACTTGAAGCGAGCATTCCTACCCACAATAAATTTGAAATTTTGAAATGGGTGAAAAGGAATAGCTCTAGTGGTGATGTTAAGCAGTCTTTCTGGGCTCAACAGGAGTCAGCTCAAACCCTTCAGAAGAAACAACCTGAAACTCTATCTGCTTGAGTACATAGAGTCCTGAAGGTTGTCAAAAAAATGCCTTATGAAGAAAAGGTATCAAAGGTCAATTATTAGAGAAGCAAAAAAATACTTCACTATAAAAGCTACCATCAGTGATAGTAAGAACTCATGATCATTTTAAGCAAGCCCTGCACGGTGACCATTAGGGTCTAACACTTGAACCGCATGTTCAGGAATCTGTTACAGAAAGGTCCCGATAGAAAGAAAAATAAATATGGAGGCTGAAGCCTCGAGATGAAGTAGCGACGCAACAGCTTCTTCATCTGGTAACAAGCTAACTCAGAAGCAACAGAGAAAGAGAAATACTGAATTGCATGCTCAATAGTCATTGTTCAAGTAGAAAATTGTACAACCAACTGTGGAACTAGAAGAAAGTGTTATAACTCATAATAAGTTTGATAGCCTAAGATGGGTAAAGTGGAATAGCTCTACTGGTCAAATCAAATAGTCCTTCTGGACTCGACAACATTAGGTTCAATCTTCTCAAGTGAGAAAAATTGAAATTGTATATGCAAGAGTGCATCGGGTCCTCAAGGTTGTTAAGAAGAAATGACTGATGAAAAGAAAATATCAAAGTCTTGTCATCAGAGAGGCTAGAGTTGCTCTTCCAAGGAAACCTTTTGCTACAGCCCCAACAAGATGTCTACTAATTCAAGTCCTACACGGTGAACATTGAGGCGTGACACTTGGACCACAGGTCCAAGAATCCACCATCAAAAGGTCCCGATAAAAAGGTAAGCAAATTTGGAGGCCAGAGCCTTGAAGTGAAACTGCCTTAAAGAAAGACAACGACGTGACATCTGGACTATATTCTGAGAAAAACCATTCTTTATGTGCTAGTATTTAGAGCTGAAGCAGTATTGTCACTTGAATTTAAACTACATTCACTCCGAGTAGCCATTCAACATGATTCTACATAAGATGATAATGTCTATCTTCGAATGGAAGAGCTTGATGCGCTTGACAAGGTTAGGCTCCTAGCTCAGCAAAATTTAGAAATCTATCGAGCAAGAATGCCTAACATTTAATCATACAACGCGTCCTCGAACCTTTCAAGAAGGAGAATTAGTTTTGGTGTTGAGTAGACTAATTATTCCTCACCGTCATTACATGTGTAAGTTTTGCTTGGAGATTATCTTGCAACGTAAGAATGCATTTCTGAAATAAAGCAAATATCTCCTTGCAAGATAGGAGGCATTTTTTTAGTATATTTATTTGGGTCGATATTTTTCTTCATGCTAAGACCCCTAAATAAATATACTTACTCAAGATAAAAAAAAAAATTTTCCTGCAATTTCCCCTATTACACAGGGGGAATTTTTTTAGATCTCTATACATAAATGAAATCAAGGTTTCTTGTTAAAACCTTCTTAAGATCAAATATATCAACTCAAATATTGATATAGTTTCTTAAATTATTTTAGACCTCTTTCAAAGTGCTTTAGAATTTCCCCTGTAAGATAGGGGGTATTTTTATATATCTATCTGAGTCAACATTGTGCTTCAAGCCGAGATCCTCAGATAAATATACATGATAATCAGAGTAAGCTACGTTTATTTATACTCAAGGAGTTCAAATTCTATGATACATTTTTGAGCTAATCTACAATCCTCTTGTTAGAGAGGAGCTCCTTTTTTATGATCAAGGCTATTCAATCCTCTCCTGTGAAATAGGGGGCCTTCTTATATATATTCAGGTTGATATAGAGCTTTATGCTGAGATCCTTGAATATATCTATAATTATTTTTATTAAAGTTTCAGGCTCTTGCAAGGAGCAAAAAGAATTTATTTCTATGCATGAAAAGATAACCCTAAATATCAAGAAAAAAGCATCTTTCCAAGGTTCATCAAATGTCGAAGATAAAGTCAGAAGAACTCCTAATTTTGGAAGCTTTAATCAACTGAGTTGGAAAAACATCAACCTCTATATTCTGAAGTCTAGGATGCAAATGGGTTCTAAATATTGAACTCAATAAGCCCACAAATGATCGAGTTGTTGACGCTCTCCTCACTCAACAAGCCATAAGAAAAGGCTGCAGTGAAAGAGTCTCGTTTGTTAGTCCAATAACCAAATCACCATTCCATCATAGCTTAAGTTGAAGACTCGAGTAAGTTTTAAAGGTAGAACTCAATAAACCCAAATGTGGCTGAGTTGTTGATGCTCTCCTCACTCAATAAGCTGTAAAAAAAGGCCGTAGTGAAAGTGCCCCTGCTCATCAGTCCAATGATGATAGCTGTTCAATCTCAAACTAGATCCAGCTTAGTGACTACAAGCCTCTAGAATCCAAGAGATCTTTCTACTTGATCGATTGTCCAAGACAATCTGAAGAAACTCTCAATTCAGAGCTGCCTCAAGTCAATCTTTATATTGCCTGATGGGTGATATTTCAACCTATTCTCGAATGATCTAATCAAGCACAAAGTACAGAGCAAAGCTAATTTTCTCATCAAAATCCACCAAAATAAAAAGAGCAAGAGTGGTAGAGGAATGCTGACTTTTCACTAATATAATAAGATAATACATGACTGATAAAAAAGGGGGAAAAGTACATCATAAGAGTCTAGACTATAGCTCCTGAAGCTGTGTTGAATAAATAGCTGAAGACTGATGCTCACCCTCAACCAACTGTAAAGCCTCCCTAGTCCTAGTCAAAGAAGCCTCAATATCCACCATAGCTCTATGGTATACTTGGTAATGGTGCTTCTCCTGCTATATAGCCTGAGTTCTCATATCCTGCTTAGCCTGCAAGTCTGACTTGCAAGATATCGCATTTGCGAGATCCCTCCTCAACTTCCTGATCCGGGCAGCTTTTCTGCCTAACTCAGAAGTGGCATCTATCGACCTCTGATGTTCGTGTCGTAGAGCCCCAACACTCTTCTCAAACTCATCATGTGCTAAGTCAACTCCCTGGCGTTGCTCGCTCAATGAAGTGTGAGGCGGCGATCTTGAGTGATCTCATCTGGTGGATCAAAAACTCTACGTATCTACAAAGTGCCTCTAAGTACCTAAGAATCTGCTCCTCCAAACCAATGCGAGCTAGAAGATCTAGAATGAGATTTGCATATGATGTGAAGCAGTCTAGTGACTCTGGTGAGCCTAGAGAAAGCCTAAAAATTACATCGTTCAGAAACATCAAGCCGTAATCCTGCATGACTCTGTCGCATGATATCAGTGGTAGATCTCAGACTCGTAACCCAACTCAGGTACTACAAGAAATAAATAAAAATAATCAGCATAAAATAGAGCAGTAAATGTAAAGAAGTGCAACTAGAAATAAAGAGAGGAAGAAAGTACCTGAACATGATGAATCTGACTGAACTAGTGTGTTATAAGTGGCATAGTCCTCGGTGACCTTCACTATCTGATAAGCTCCAGGGATATGTACTGGCTCAACAGAAGCTCCAAGTACGAAGTCTCTCACCTCAGAAATCTCCCTAGGATAGTGGACAGAGTTAGGCTTAGTAGGGAAAAGTGACTCCATAGAAGGAGTAGTAAAATCTGAGGCGATAGTACCAACGATAGGCACACTCGACGGCTCAACTCCAAAGTCCTCAGTAGCATAGCTGACACATGTGGACCTCATCAGAAGTCAGTAGTCCCTGTGGAAGTGGACTGATGGAACAATCAACTGAAGCTTGAACAAGCTCTGTAGGCTTACTACACTTACGTTTGCGAGCTGACAAAGAAATCTTAGTGTAGTTAGGAGTAGATTCCCTAGCTCTAACTCTACTATGAGGAGTGACGTCCTCAGCCCTGACCTGCTCATCAACTGGTGCATCTATCATGAATCAAATTAGAATATAAAATACACTGAATATATTTTAGTGATACAATAAAGAAGATGACATAAGTATTGGAAGAGAGTAAGATATTAATTATACCTCTAGCGTTGTTATCTCCTATCGATGGTGACCAATGATGGGTCCTCTGACCTTGAGGAACTCCCAAAGACCTCACTCTGCACTCATATCTCTTCGCGACATGCTCCAAGACCAAAAGATAGATAGGTACCCAAGTGAGTGAGTAAAGCTAACCCTTGTGTGACTCTATGGAGGAGCTATCCGGAAATGAGAGCCAGTACCAAGTCTCAGTTAATATAGCCAAACTATAGAAGCGGCATAATAGCTTGTCTCCAGAGGCACTGCACTAGTCTTCTTGATCTATTATCTCTGGGATGAATGGTCAGCCATCATGAGTAGTATACTGAAAGAACCTAAACTATCATGCAACACTATTGGACTGATAGCCCTCATTGATAACTAGCTGACCAAATCTATAACACAACTAGCCTAGATGTAAGCTGCAAAGGTATTCGACCACTCTTAATGTCCGTCGACTATAAAGTAGTGAGTCTCTACCACTCTCATCGAAGCCATCGGTAGGATCAATCTCTATCAAGTCAGGTGGAAAACCAACTATATCCAATTGGTGAACTAGCAAAAATTGATCTCTGACCAACCATGATGCAAAGATGAACAAGCGTATCCGATCTCTCTAAAAAGTAGATGATGCTCTATATAGCTGAATAACTGTGGGATATCCCCGCTCTAAAAAGTATGATGGGCACTCGAAACAAGCAAAGGCACCATGTATATAAAGGTGAATCCAAGCATTCAAATAGTGCCAAGACAAAGTAACATCACGTCTATCCAATAAATCTGCCTCAAAAATTGCCCCAAGAACTCTATAAACTCTAGCTAGTACTGCTGAAGTTAATGAGATCCGCTCACATCGTGAAATCTTGCTAGCTACTAATAGAAAACCTAGGCATAAAGATCTCTCTGTAATCGAAAACACAAAGATGCAAAGCCAAGTAGCTATGAATCCTACTCAAAGTAACTCCTCGCTCAAATCCCGTATAGCTGGCGAAGTGTACCCAACTGATAAAGAAGGCTCGGTATCCTCGAGACAAACCATCGATACTAATCCAAAGGATCATGTTGCAATACATACTCCTCAGACAAAGCGTGCTATTGTAATAAACACTAAATCCATGTACTCATGAGAAGTGTAGCGCGTGAGCACCTAGGATACCCCAAAGCTCTGAAGGTCTGGTAATTGTGGCTCAAAGATCAATGTAAGCAGGTGGCATGGCTAATCTATCTCATCGATCACCGTCAACTAAAGGCTATCTATGAAATAACTCCTCAATGAAGGGAACACACTCCTTATAGCAGTAGCCAAATACGGGAAGGCCTGATACTACATGTAAGTCTCAAAGTGTAATTGTCAACTCCTCTGAACCTATCCAACATATGTTCTTACTAGTATCCCAAAACTCTACAACTCCGTAAGCCCAAGCAGGGGGAATGCCACTAAAGTCAAGCATAGACTCATAAATTGCTTCGTATATGCCAACCGTCCATAGAGTATCTCTGTGTGCTCGTAAAATATACCTAGCCTAGGTAATATAGCCACGTGGAAGAGTAGAAATCTGACCCGCTAGCAAATCTCTAAGCAAGTCTGAAGTGCTCAACTATAACTGACAATGGCTTAGAAGTCTAAACTGTCCTCAACGCTATCGGCGTTATAAAACATCGCGATCCAGTGACTGAAGCTCGGCTATCTAGAGGGTTGTAGTCTCTACATTTCAACTTAATGATAGCCACCCAATCTGCAGGATCCTCACATTTGAATGTATTAAGTAGTTTAAACAATTGGTAGAGATCTAAATCAATGAAAAAAATAAGACTCGTACATCAGATGGAGGAGAATTCAATTCAGAGAAGTTTTTATTATATTGCAAGAAGAATAGAATCTAGAGACAGTTAATAGGACCACACTCTCCACAACATGACGGAGTTGCAAAAAGTAAAAAATCACACAATACTGGATATGTGCAGATGCATGTTGAAGTCAAAAAATTTAAAGAAGGAATTATGATGGGAGAAGTAGTAAATTGTGCAATGTATATACTCAATCATTGTTCAATAAAAGTATAGAATGACATCATATAGTAAGAAGCATGCACATGATACAAATCATCTATAAGTCATTTACGAGTATTTGGTTATATGGCATATGTGCAAAATACTAATCTGAGCGGGAAAAAGCTCGAAGAAAAAATAATAAAGTGCATATTTCTCGAAGATTAAAGATCAAAAGCGTATAGATTTTATGAACCAAATGAAGGAAAAATAATTATAAGTCAAGATGTGCCTTTTGAATTAAAACTAAAATGCATAAAAATTCACAACATATTGAGGAAGAGATGCCATCATTTGCAGAAGAAGCTCATGTGAGTACAAGGGAGATAAACAATGAGATATAAAGTCTAACAAAAAGAACGAACTCTAGATGATTTATATGAGGTAACCACACCAATGAATTTAGTCTATATTTACACTAAAGAAGAATTTATTACTTATGAAGAAGTCACAAAAGACCCAAAGTGGAAAGAAGCAATCGAGAAAAAGGTTGTTTCAATAGATAGAAATAACACATGTGAGTTAGTTGAGTTGCCCAAAGAACATAAAGCAATTAGAGTGAAGTTGGTATACAAACTAAAAAAGAAGCTTGATGAGTCAATTGAGAAGTATAAAGCAAGACTTGTAGCAATAAGATATAAACAAAAAATCAAGGATTGATTATGAAGAGGTGTTTGCACCAATAGATTGGATAGAGACATCTTGACTACTACTTGCTATAACTATATAAGAGGAATGGATGATTTATCAAATGGATGTCAAGTCAGTATTTTTGAATGGATATTTGGAAGAGGAAAATGTTAATCAACCTCTAGGATTTATTAACAAAGGTCAGGAGAATATAGTACTAACACTAAAGAAAGTATTATATAGACTAAAATAAGCTCTGAGAGCTTGGAATGATAGCAATGATAAATATTTGAAGAATAAGGATTTCAAGTGATGTCCATATGAAGCAACACTACATATAAAACAATACGGACAAAATATTATGTACGTATCCTTATATTTTGATGATATGATTGTTGTTAGGAGTATTGAAGAGATGATTCAAAAGTTCAAGGAAGAAATGAAAAAGAACTTGAAGTAACTAATAATGATTTTTTTTTACTTTCTCTAATTGGAAGTAAATCAAAGTAACAAAAGAATTTTTATCAATCAAAAAGAGCTATGCAAAGGAAATACTAAATAGATTCAATGTTGAAAAATGTAACCTAGTAATTATGTCAATGGGACAAGATCAAAGCTAAGAAAAGAAGATGGAAAGGAATTGATCTGACATTATTTAGAATTTTATTTGGAAGTCTAAGACATTTGGCATGTATGTGCTTGATATAATCTAGGTAGTTAGAATAAGAAGTCTCTATATGGAGAAACCAAAGGACCATCACTAGAAAGATACAAAGTGAATAATGTATTATATAAAAAAAATGATCTTGTATGATTTGTTTTATTCAAAACTTAATAAATTTTTTCTTCCAAGTTATGCAAATAGCAATTATGGAGGCGATACTGATGATAGAAAAAGTTCAACATGATTTATATTCAACATGAATGGAACTGCTTTCTCATGGATGCTTAAGAAACAACAAATTGTTACATTATCTACATGTGAATCAGAGTATGTTTTGGTATCAACTTGTTTGAGTCATGCTATTTTCCTCATAAATCTACTACTAAAGATCAAAGAGAAACAAGGGCCAATCGAGATTTTCAACGATAACAGAACCTAGTCTATCATCAACGGATCAAACATACTGATGTTCAATTTCATTCAATCAGAGAACATGTAAATCAAAAATATGTGAAACTAGTACATGTAAGGACAAATGATTAGGTTGCTAATATCTTTACAAAAACTTTAGGAGCAGAAGTATTCAATTGCAAGATCAACTCAAAGTCATATCAAAATATAAATTAAGTTTAAGAAGGGATGTTGAAAAAAAAAACACTTAATTCATTTGTGTCTTTCAAGCATCCTATCTCATTGATTATGCTCTTAAGTTGAGAAATATCTAAAAAATGAAAAGTCTTATTATTAATAAAAAAAGTCTAGAAGAATCTTTAGAAGTCTATAAATAATAGTGTGTTCATAGCATAAAAAAGTGTGTGTGTGTGTGTGTGTGTGTGTGTGTGAGAGAGAGAGAGAGAGAGAAACATAAATACAGAAGAACAAGAACAAGAACAAGAAGAAGATTTTGTAGCCAAATTTGATTGTTATCATTTATATCGAGTATAGTTAAAAAATTTCTAATGTCAACTTATTTTATGAGTTCGGTATAATAGTCAACTCGATAAGTGTTTTGTCGAGTTGATGAGATCCACAAAGTACATTAGCAAGTTTATATGAGATCCAACATATATGTTTGCGAGTTAATTTTTAGACCTCAAGTGTGTTGGCAAGTTTGAATTGAGGTGTTCTACCAACTCCTAATGACTTCGTTCACCACACTTGTAACAAAATATGCCATCATTCATTTAGATTCATGGATGTATTGCAAATCTTATCAAATTACATGGTGCAATCATTTTACCCATCAAAGCTTTTGAGTAGGGTAGATTAATTATGAAATATTCAAATTTAGATAATTTTCTTCTTTTTTTGAAATATATTTTGCTTTGCTAAAGTGTTTGGGAAAGAGATGTCCAATAACTTGTATTTGAACAATCTTTGCCTCTTAGCCTTAAGCATCAAAGCATATACAATATACAATATAAATAGTGGTCAGCTTTGTTTTTTTTTCCCCTAATTTCCTTACTCATTATCTCTTTCTTAATTTATTTAGCTTGTGTATTAATAACAAAAGAGTTCTAAGAAGAAGAAAATAAGTTGTGAACTTATTAAATGGTCATCATTAAAGTCAAACTGTGGTCCTTCTCTTTTCCTTTAAATTTGTAACTACTGAAATTCTCGATATCTGATCCCCTTTAAACAAGAACTTATTAAATGGCCATAATTAAGGAATTCAGTGCAACATATTATCTACTAGTTGTTATTTTCAATACCTTATTTTTAAATCTTTTGTATAGTTCGTATTTTAAGAAACTAATTAATTTATGATATTTAAAAGATAATTTTTAATTTTATTTAATTCTAAAATAATTTTGAAGTGGAAATAATAAGCAAATATGATTATAATTTTTTTTATACAGAATATTGTTAATGTATAAATAAGATTTATTTATTATTAATGATATCTGATGACATAAAAATGTTGACTTTATGTACCTCCAAATACATATGATTCGCAAAATATGCTCATTATTTTTTTTAGAGAAATGTGCTCAAAAGTTAAAATATGAGTCATAAACATTGAATAAAGACTCTCAAACTTGTAGATAAGGAAGTTCTTGAATGTTCCCCCATCTCGTAAACTTTTCTATCTCTAGAAACCTCAAAACCTGTTTAAAGTTAGAAGTATATCCAAAATATGAAATCTTAAACTCAATTTTAATGATATTAAATTTTTTTTATTGTTTAGGTTTCAATGCTTCATCACTGGTAGTTGTAAGTTAAAAAATAGGAAGGAAACAAGAATAATGCCCTAGGTTCAAAAAAATGTCTAAATTTGAACATATCAGGGAGTTTTGATAGTTGTTCAAACATTGCTCATACACTAAGCCGTAAATCCTAAACATTAGTAGACTTCATATTGTTAGTTATAATCACGTTCGAGCCATATTTGAGTCTTGCTTGGACCAAATTTAAACCATGTTTTAACTAAAGCTATTCAATCACTATTCAAATCATACTCAAAATTTGTTCTAACCATATTCAAAGATGTTCAAACAATATTTGAAATATGTTTCAATTGTTGCTTAAACCTTGTTCAAAGCATTTCATACCTCTCAAAAATCATATTTGAAGTTTGAGCATAATTCAAGCAAGATTCAAATATAGTTCAAGCATGATTAAAAAATGAATCAAACAACTTTGAGATAGTTAAAGCAAGTTCCACTAAGTTTTGAACAAAGCACAAAAAAGATGCCCTAACCTAATAATGGCCCTTAAATACAATATAACATTGTAGCATTGGGCATAAGAAGCCATCTCAAGACATGAAAGAAATCATGCAAAATACCTTAGACAGACACCAGGGATGTTAAGCTAAAATAATAAAAAATACTCAAGGAAGAAAATATTTTCATTATTAATTAATAAAAATATAAGTTATGTAACCAAATGACGGCATTTGATTAAGTATTAGGTTATGTTAATAATTAATGTGCATTAACTTTTAAATTTTTAAAATTTTTTTTTACAAGTACTTATTGACTCTAGACTATTGTATAGAGCTGATGAAAAGTACTTTTATAAGTCCATTATACATATTTCTTCTAAACATCTTCTAGTTAGGATTATAAAGAAGAATGAGATCATAATATATTTTGTAGACAAGTGTGCCAGTCACATTGAGAGAAAAATCCGAAAGAAATAAATAAAAGAGAAACCAATTGTTAGTTGGTTATATCCTTATTGAATATTTAAAACTTATTATCATTATTAACAAACTAAAGAAAAACCAACTTATGTTAAAGAATAATATATCGAGGTTATAACAAAATTTAAGTGTTTTAATCAAATTTAATCAAAATTTTATGTAAATAGTGTTTAAGTAGAAAAAAAAGATGAGTAGGTTATTGTTATGGACTCTCCCATTCATGTTAAATTTAAGGAAGAGATGATAGAGAGGATGAGGATAGATTGAAGGTCCTTACCATTGATTTTATCATTCCTTTAGAGACTGATCATGATGTTGTAAAGGATGCAAGACAAGTTTGCAAATATCTTGGTATTTTATGCTCAAATAATGTGGTAATGAAGTAGAAGGTCACCTATCTTAGTTGTTGTACCAAATAATGTCGTACATAAAGTTTAAAAAAAATTATCAAAAAGATGAATAAAATAATAAGTATTTAATTGAAGATTTCATATATTTATTAGACAATAGGTCTATATCGATGGATTCATATATCATTAATCTTCTCTACTCGATTGGTGAAAAACATTTATTTTTTTTTCCGGCTTGGTTGGTTGGACTTGAAGGAAACACTAAAGTGAGAAAAAATAGTAAACAATGGAAGAGCAATATGATTTCCATATTCAAAATATTTTAAATTATTTTTATTATAATCATTTCATTTTTTCTATTTAAATGTGTATACTAAGAAATTTTATAATGTGCAATGAAATTTTATACTAGTATCTAAGAAGCTATAAAAATAAACATTACACTATATAATCAGCTTGATAAATGATCAGCACTAGAAGACTCAAACTTAATAAAATCCCTACAAAAATATAAAGTGCCAATCCCTACATGAACATAGGCTATTCTTGTTTTCCATTGGACCAATAGTTCACATGTTTGTGCTAGAACATAAACTTTTTCTCATTGCAAACTTTATATTGCTCACACTTTATAACTAGCTTAGTTAACTACCATAATTACAAGCCCTAAAACTATCTTTCTCTTTGCTTCTTAGGCACCATCTCATGTTGTTAAGTCACCAAGTATAATTTCAATTAGAACTTGACATTATAAAATCTCTCTAAAATCATGTCATTACCTACCATAATAACTAAAGGCTAAGAACTACCCTAAACTAATAAATTGGCATCTCTCAAGTTATTCATTTGATGTCATTTTCTATTATTGATGACAACATAATATAATAAATTCACTGTTAATTCTCTACTCATAATTAGTAGATTGTCAACTATAGAAATAACTAAAACTAATAATGATGATGTCTCACATGGCTTCAACATTTTTGAATCTTTGAAACACTTTGAACTATAGCTTTTTAGCACATAAATTAGAATACCTTATTATGATAAGCTATATTGACTGTTGACTCACTTTTGGAGCGAGTTCTCAACTTCCTCATCATAGATCTAGGACTCTTATAGACACTAAGAGTTCCTTAGTCTTAAGACACTTCTAGTGATTAGGTGAACAATTAACCTAAGCCTAGAGACTTAGAATGGTTAGCCATAGAAATAGGTTATGCCTTAGGGGCTTAGGAAAACTTGCCTACCCTATAGCCTAAACCCAATCCATGCTTCCTTCCTCAAACCAAACCTTAAATCCAATTCAAATCCAAATTATAAATCAATTCCAAATCAAATGATTAAAACCCATGATCAAATTCAAATTCCAAACCCCCTCCTAAGCCCTTTGATTTTATCCTATGAACTTAGCCTTAACCAAATTCAAATCAACCCCAATTCAATTGATTTTCCCAAATATCAGATTCAATCTCAAATCAAATTATAACCCAAATCAATTCCAAACCAAATGATTAAAACATAAAATCAAATTCAAATCCCAAAATCCCTTCCTAAGCCATATGAACCACCTTCATATACTTAACCAAAAACCCCCTTTAAACCAAATCAAACTTGATTGATTTCTTTATCAATCAATTATTCCTTCATTATATTTATAAATATAAATGAAATCCAAATTAAATAACCAAAATAAAATCAAACTAAATCAAACTAAATCAAGACCTTCCTTCAGCCATATGGACCTACCTCCATAAGCATGATCAAATCTCAACCCAAATCAACCCAAACTTAATTGATTTATTTATAAATCAGTTATTCCTTCTTTTATATTCACAAATATAAATGAAACCCACCTTCTATTGACCAAAAATAAATCAAACTAAATTAATTCCCTATTTAATCCCTTTTGATTTGCATCCTTAAGCTTGATCAAATTTGCTTCCAAATCACTCCAAACCCAAGTGATTTTCTCATGAATTATTATATCTTCATTTATATTCACAAATATAAATGAAATATAAATCCAAGTAGCCAAAACCAAACCCAAATCAAATCAAATTTTCAACTTTAGCCCTTTTAGCCATTTTCTTGAATTTGGCTAAATGACACCCAAATCAATTCAAAACCCATGGATTTCTTCATGATTCAATCATTCCTTCAATCATTATTCTAAATATAAACATAAACTATAATTATCAAACTAAACCGAAGCCAACTCAAGTCAAGCCCATGTTGACCCCTTTTGACTTTAAATTATCATATGAACCAAAATCCATTTGATTCCAAACCAATTGCAATTAGATTTATATTTTCATCCTAAATCCATGTATAAGCCAAACTAAACTTAAATCAAGCCAATTGACCCATTTAGGTCCACTTGACCCAAAGTGACCTAAAAGACCCTTTTGAGCCAAGTTCTAATTCAACCCAAATTAGATTGAACCAAGCCCATCCAAATCTCATATCATGATCAACAATCATCCTAGGGTGATCAACTACCTTGAATTGGGTCAAACCAAGTCAACTTTTAGCCCAAATGAAACCTAAACTAGCCAAAACTCACAATATACCAAATTGATTGAAACTATTGATTCAAACCAATTCATAATCAATGATTGAACATGACCAAACCCTTAATTAAGCCAAACCAAGTCCAATTGACCATTTGACCTAAGTTGACCCAAATTGGTCTAAATAGCCAAAATGGGTCAAATCATGATTTCACCCAAATTAATTGCATCCAATGGCCCAAGTTCATTCCAAATCATTTATTGAACTTGACCAAAGCCATGATTGAGCCTAATTTGACCAATTGGTCAACTTGACCCAACCTAGCCCAAATTGACCTAAAGGGTCAAATTGGTCAAAATGCAAATTAAACTAAACCAAAACCTACAATCATTTTCAATTAATAAATTGAACATGAACCAACACCTAACCCAACCTAATTTGGTCAAATTGGTTAAAATGGTCAACTTAGCCCATTTGACCTATTTGAATCCAAATGAGTCAAAATCAAACCTAAGCCAAATTAATCAAAACTACTTGAACCAAAACACTTCAAATCATCATTTAAACCTAACCCAAGCCTTGGTTTGACCCAATTTGGCCAATTGATTAACCCAACTCAACATGAATCCATTTGAATCCATTTGACCATATGAAGTCAAACCAGCCCATGGGACCCTAGGACAGCAAACCCAACCCAGACATGGTTCCCAAACCAATCTAAGTGAGACCCAATCCATGGGGATTAACCATTGAACAAGCCTCCCCACATTGGATTATTTCCATATAAAGCCAACTCCACTCTCCCATCCCAAGCGACCATCCAGCACCAAATGGGGTAAGCTTCAGCCCACCCTAGAATAGCTAGGATCAGCCATGGACCAAGGAGTTCACCTCCTCCCTCTCAAACCAGCACCCAAAGGACCAAGCCAACCCAATCTCCCCATATCTTTCTTTGAGCTCCCTGCCACCACTTTCTCCAACCCTGGCATGCCATGTGGAGTTGAAGGCGACCCCTCCAACGCCTTGATGGCAACGAATCGGTGAAATTTTAGGGATGGATCACATCCATCCATCACACAAGATTGAGGGCTATACTCCCTCAATTCAAGCGAGATTGAGCACGATTCGCATTCTCTGAGTTCCTTGAGTGATTTCAAAATCCCTCAGAGCTTCTTAGAGCACCACAAGCCTCCCTCGATCGGCCATTGTTCTCTATGTGTGAAACTGAAATAGGAGAGACCTCTCTTGATTCAAACCCACCCATTTCTCAACCAAACTCCAATTAAACTTGCACACACCTTCACTGCACCTAATCGAAGCTAAGAAAATCATCCTTTGAGTTCCAAAGCCATCGGAAGCCATACTTTGATCAAGACTGAATGCTCAAAGGGAGGAGCTTGTTCTTGGGAGCAATCTACCTCAAATCAAAGCTCGTGTGGCTCAACAGGGCTTTATTTCTACCAAACGAAGCTTCCTCAATCGTTGGAACCATCGGTCATAAGCTCTGGTGAGGTAATTTCTCAAAACTGATCTTTGAATGAAAATGGTTTGGAGCTTTGTGAAGGAAATTTGCATTTGAACCCATCCTAGCTGTTGGATCCTTTGCGCGAAGGTGTGAGTTGAGTTTGGAGTGGATCCGACCTTGGGTGAGGTCGAATCGAGCGATCCATGGTAGACGGGCTCCATCGTTCGTCGCTCGTAAGAAAATGGATCATGGGTCATTCGTTTTGCATGATTGGAATGGACAGTCATGATCAAATAACGCGTAGATCCCTTGATTAATCCTTCAGAATTACAGATCTAATTGTGGTCGTCTGACCTTAGATCATACGGTCCACGAAAGTGTCGCCACTACTTAAATAATATCCCTACATGGAAAGCACGCCGCATCGGTAGCATGGCACCGGCAATGAAATTATAATTAGCTTAATTAATCCTATTTTAAGCTTAAAACTTTTAAAATTTATAACTAATCCCAGAAAAATCCAAAAAAAATATAAATGAGGGCTCATTTTGAAGATATTTTAGAGAGGGATCTATTAAAATTATTATTAATTAATTTTGAGCAGTAATTTTTTGCTTAATTAAGATTTAATTAAAATTTTAATTAGCTTAATTACTCTCTGATTAATTATCTAATTAAATTCAAAATTTTCAGAGATGTTTAGGGGAATGACCTCTGCCTCCCCTATTTTCTTGGGAATTATTGGATAGCTAATTAAAGAAATCAATGGATTAAGCCTTAATTACTCTCACACCTTAATTAATGATAATTAAGCAAATGATAGTAAATAAATAAATTAATTAATTAAGCTTATTGCCTTCTGTTAACAATGAAAAGTCTTAGAGAAATGGTTTGGGTTTATTCCTTATGATCATTTCATTAAGCCTCTTCATTTGTTTCAAATTAATTAAGGCTTAATTGATTAATTAGCCACATAATTAATTAATTAAAATAAAAGGATATTTTAATTATTTTAGAGCCTAATTGGTTGTTTGAAATGACTTAAGGATTGGGATTAAGGCCTCTTCCTTGATCTCTTTCCCGAAGTTAATTTCATTATCCTAATTAAAAGATATAATCAAAGGATTTAATAAACCAATCAAGGATTTAAAATTCTTTTCATTTGTAACTTTGATTAATTAACCTTGGGTAGCTCTTTATATGTTTAATAGTCTAAAGAAGTCTAATGAAATTATGATTAGCTTACGCATGTGAGAAAATCATTAAAAAAAATTAAATAAGTCCCTTAAGCTTAATTAACTATTAATCATGAGTTAATTGCATTAGGCCCCTTTCATTTCTTAGGAGCATTGCTAATTTATTTTCCATGTGGTTGCATATCATGTTGGTTCATTATTAATTAGTTAGTTAACTTAAGGTAATGTAAGTAAGGGCTTAATTAATTGATTTAATTTTTATATCAACCTAATTAAGCCATAAGATCAATTTAATTACAATTAATTAAATCAAACTAACTCACACATGGAGAATGGGATTACAATTAGCAAACCCCTTTCACATCCCTCAAATTAAATCAAATATCAGATCAAAATGGCTTTAAGAAACTTTAGTTTATTTTAAATAAGCTTGTTTTAATGTGTTTGTCCTTAGAAATTAGTTTGATTGAATGAAATCACATGCTTGTGTTACTTTTTTTCTTTATAATCATGTTAAAATATTGCATGTCACTTGATTCATGCATTCATCTCTTTTAAAAAAAAATTTAATTCAATAAAATGATTTTCTTTTTGTCAAATTTGCATGTGTTGACTTAATTAGAAATATGTGTGACTATTATCACTATTAAATCTCAAATATATTTTCAAAGGCTTGTGAATGAATAATTATATATATATATATATAGTGACTTTAGTTACATATACATAGGAGGTGCATGTGAATATAACCTTAGTGTGTGAAGTCAAATCTCTTTCTTACATTCATATGTTGATTTGCATAAGTTTGAATGTTAATGGGTATATTAGTCTGGACATCCTGGGGATGCACGGCTTTAAGTAGCCCAAAAAAGGTTCCTACCTCACTCTCCTGGTGCGAAATAATGGTGACGTACCTATTTGATTTCATTCTTATGCATCTTAATATTAGAATTTGGACAGAGCGTTAATTCATTTACAGAAATAAATCAATTAAATCAAACTCTACTTTTGCATAGTTTTTCTATTCTTATAATTTCTTATACATCCATAGGTATTTAAGAATGGCGGATATATTAGTCTGAATATTCTGAGGATTCACGACTTTAAGCAGCCCCAAGGATGTTCCTACCTCACTCCCCTAGTGCAGAACAATGGCGACATACTTGCTTAAAACTTTCATACATTTGAATGTGTATTTAGCCAATGAATGAAAATCCCCTCTTTCTATTAAAAAGACATGCATTCATATTTTGTTCAAGTGGTTGGATTAATTAGTCATTTGATTTAGAGTTCTTTTATTATGCTTTTGTATAAGAATTTAGATAGAGCTTTAAATTAATATAACAAAATAATTCAAACATCAAATCCAAGTACATTTACTTTCATTCATCATTTAAGCGTGCTAAGATATAAATTGCATGTATAGTTAAATTTTGGATTTAATCATATGGATGTTATATATGATGAAAAGAAATAAACAAACATGTGTTATGTGATAGTAGTTCATTCCAATTAATCTTAAGATGCCTTTCTTATTGAATGAGATTATTTAAAGTGAACCTAAACTTAGGATTAATTTAAAACATATAATAAGTCATTCACTAAAGAGAATTCATTTAATTAATTTTCTTTATATGTGGCTTAGGGTAGGGATAAAAGAGAGTAATCATCTCTTTCCTTCTCTTTAAAACACTTAGTTATTTTGTGTAAATCAAATGAAACAAAAAAAAATATTAAGTAAAATTTACAAATCAATTAAACCACTTAAAGTGAAACCATCCTTTATAATTAAATGTCATTCATACTTAGAGAATGATAACTCTAAAGCCTAGTTAGAACATACCATACAAGCCTTAATACACACACAATAGATTAATTCACCACTTCTAGCTTCATGTTAGGGTGGTGCATGGTTTGATGTATATTTGTTCTGTGATGCATTGTTGTAGATTGGATGTTAGGGTGTATGCTTCGTAGACTGGATGGTAGGCTGTGATTAGCCTAATCATATTTTCTGTAAGAGATTATGCTTAAGGGGTGCTTAAAATAAATATAAATGCTCTCTTTTGCAGGTTGCTTAACCCCTAAGCATAATCTGAATTATGACAGGTGGACTTAGTTACCCATATACGAGGTGTTAAGTCTAAATTATATTTATATATATATGTGTGTGTGTGTGTGTGTGTATATAACTACTTGGGTTGTATGGTGTGTTTAGCTAATACTTATTTTGTAGGTATAGTAAGATTTACTTTTTCAGTCTTTTAATGTAATTGTGCATTAGGAATTTGGTTAAGTATTATGGGGGTTAAGGATGAACATTGGCCAAAAAGTTTAATCCTAGGGTGTCATGTGATGCCTAGAAGCCTAGCAAATCAAATGAAGTAAATCAAATGAAGAAATGGAGGAAGCATGAAGACTTGAAGACCTCCCCATAACACTTATCATTTATAATTTGTAATTATTATTTCATATACAAGGTTGTATAAGGGTAGAGCTCGGCTACCCATTTCTCTTTTCGGGTTATATGGTAGTACCCGACCACACCGGCCTATTATTCTTTCGCATTAAGTTTATGAATTATTTGATGATTTATTTACATTGTGTAATAGAAATGGCATGTATTTTTCTTAGTTTCTTCATGTGTGGTGATTTAATGTGTGGCCTAGATCCGCTTATGCTCTTAAGAAAAAATAAACTTTTTACCCCATTCACAACTCATAATCTAATTTTCTATACAACTCATAACCTTATTCAAAGTCTAGGCATTAAATCAAGATAATTAAAAATTTTAGCAACCTTTTAACTGGATGTTGTATGCTTAATATCATGCATATCATCTTGAATCACTCTTGTAAAATGAGAGTCTCCGTTCTTGCACATATGGGAACTGTTTGACCTGTGAGAGCAACTCCTACTGACGCAGCATCACCCTCTTCTCTCTTGATTTAGCCCATAACTCATTTCAACATGC
Source organism: Cymbidium sinense (assembly GCA_021442155.1). Lineage (NCBI taxonomy): Eukaryota > Viridiplantae > Streptophyta > Magnoliopsida > Asparagales > Orchidaceae > Cymbidium > Cymbidium sinense. The sequence continues at coordinate 28,084,552 of CM038215.1, forward strand.
ATTTAGGCATATAAAAATCCTATAGCCTTTATCAAATGAACAGTCCAAAATCAAATAAAATTTGCATTAGACTAAGTCATTATTCATACCACTCATGCTATAGTCTCTTAGAGAGTGGGTTTAAGGACTTTAATTTTTTTTCTAAATAATAACAACCTAACCATCTTGCAAAACATATGACTTGGCCACATAGTTTTAAAATGTAGGAGGAGTTAACTGGCTGTCACTCCAGACAATTATAAGTCCAACAGTCGAGTGGTTTACTCTCTCTTGTGGAGGTAAACAATATATTCATTTTTTGCCTTAGATTTAGGACGTACTTTGGTCCTCGCTAAAGCTTCCTAGATTTAGGATCCGAGATTGTTGTTTCCCCTCAGGCTATAAGCATAAATCCTCATCTCTTAGGAATTTTACAATTTTATGTTGTGGAATCATAAGTCCTAGTCTTCTAATAAAATGTTAATTTTAATAAAATCAATCCTCTCAATTTTAAATATATAAAGCCCAACTTTAGGATAGTTTGGGATGCTCACTAGGTTTCCTAATATCATGAGCATCCCCTACTCATCTCCTTTTTGACTTTGATAATAAGTCTCTCCTTTCGATCTATCCCATTTGATTTTTCAAACATCTCAAATTTATTGATAGTCCTATCTTTGAAATCTTTGGAATCTTTGGAGACAATAATTTTCTACTTTAATCGAAGTATTCCTAAAAAACTCACCTTCCTTAGGATGCAATTAACTATGGGGGCTTGCCTCCATAGAAAACTTTAGAACCCGATTTAAATAAATCATGCTTTATTCATCCATGTAAAGTAGGGTAAAAATCTTTGGTACATTTGAAGACCCATCATGCCTTAAGAGTCCTTATTAGGTGATTAGGTCCATCGTAGGATAGTGATTTCTATCTTTAGAGATCGTACACTATTCTTTGATGTCATATCTGATCACCTCAATAAGTACACCCTTAGATCCGTGTGGTGTCCCCCCCATATATATATACATATAATCTAAAAATAAACACCACATTGACATGTGTGGTATTTCCTACTAAAACCACCGTTATTGGGGCCATATTTGATTTTTTTGAATTTTATTTATTTATTTATTTATTATTATTAATTATTATTATTATTATTATTATTACTACTACTACTACTACTATTATTATTATTTGTAATAATGTGGCTTCCATACCCATCAATGATTCCTTATTGCCTTGAACAAAACCTATAATTGATATGGTTGATACTCATTCATTATTACCCTTATAATAATTACTCAAATATCTTAGTTAATGATCACTATGTCATTTGTAAGATATATTTTTGGCATCTTTATTGATGACTTTCATCAAAGATAGTTGACATCGTGTCATGGCTAATAGCCCTATCTTATTTCTTAGTTCATATGTTTCCAATTCTCCAAGTGATTATAGCTTAGCTAATATCTTAGAAAGCAATTTTATGGAGATTCATTTCATATATTTTTCCTTTTATATATGAAAAATTATAAGTTAACTACATCTTACTATATTAGTGGATCTCATGCCATCACCAAGTGAAACATCAAGATCTCACAAAAATTTGTTTTTTGATGAATTTGATAATGACTATCTTTGAATATTTCACATATCTTTATATCTTTAATAATGCATCATATCCCTATCATTCTCTATTGTTTGTAGCAATATATGTCACAGTAATAAGATGCTTAGCTCTTTTTAATTATTTATACACCTAATCATGAATTATCATAAGTTTATCCTCTTAGTTTCCTTCAAATAGAGCTCTAAAGTAAATAGTGAGTTAGATTCATACAAGCAGATATTGATAACTCACCTTGATAATAACACTAGGTGTCATTAACATCTTCCTAATGAATTAGCTTTTATTTAACACAATCATACCACTAGGAGTCCTGATAACTTGTGGTTGTAACTCTATAGGAGATATCAACTAAACACTTTTATCCATTTTAGGTTACATCAAATCCTCTCCTTTTTATCATTAACAAATGTAAAATTTGTCAATCCATCTCTCAACATCATCATCTTGATTGGCCAAAGAAGGGCTAGCATATCACTAACCACCAAACACTAGATTTTTGTTCCTATAGGTAACCTTTACAAACATTAGGAAGCAAGTTCTTACACACACTAAAGCTATTAAAAATTCTTTTACCCAAAGTTTTTCATAATTTTTCCAATCAGTACCCTTATTTACTTTCCATCTACCAAGTCATAAGTCTAGTCACCTCACTCAACAGCTTTTCTAATCATAATATATTAATTGTCATCAATCTTCCAAGATATATTTATTATTGCAAACTAATTGATGCCTTTATGTCCCTCACCAAGGCATTGCATCATCTCCTATCACATGATGATCCCACTTTATACAATAGTGTAATGACATACTGATCATCTTATTACTACATCCATCAAACTACTTGTAAAAGACTTACCATATGACAAGCATACTAGCTCCTATACCAACACATATTCCTTAGCTCTAACATTCTGACAAGTTGCACCTGCTTATAATGTTAGAGTCCTAACTTTTTAGTTGTTGTCTTAGGTCCCATATATTAATCATCAATCTTAAACAAATCTTTGGAGCTATCCTACACTTAACTAGTTCTAAATTGGTAGCTACTTGGTAGTCTATAAACCTATCAACATCTTACCTTTGAGTTTTATAGTCTAAACTATTGGTCATGACAAGTTTTACTTAGATTACCTATCCATCAATTTTGTGTCAACTTTCTTGTAGATCTTTACCTAAGGTATAACATTATACTTGTTTCTATGACTTAGTGTTACATAAAGATATATATATATACATATATATATATATATATCATTTTCATATTTTTGAACAATGATAAAATGTTTAATATTTATGTTTGTGCTATTTGATTTTATGGTTTTCATACATGCATTTATATCTTTTTTATGTTTAGTTTATTAATTGCTAACACTCTTAGTTCTACTTATGACACATCTTAAACTATGAACTCCAAATACATGGATAACACTTAATCAAATGTATTTCTTAAGCTTTAAGCTAAAGATGTAATTAATCATGGGAGCCTATGCTGATGAGATTGAACAATAATACCATACAAGGACTACATAATGCATATTATTTTCATCATTTTCAACCTCAATAAAATATTCTCTCAAAACATTGATATAACGCTTGAAGCTACCTTCTAAAAATTGAATTAGGTTAAATTGTGGTTGACATTTTAGAATGCATTAATGTATTTAAATAAATCATCATTCATATATTCAATTTTATGTTAGGATATAATTATAATTTATATTTTTATTGAGTTTATTTAGAAAAATGGCTACCAAGTCAATCCTCAAATCAATATCTCTAATTTTTTTCCTATATTATGTCATGCACTAATTAGTATAAATGTTTTTCACCTTGTAAGGTTATCCATGTGTTAAATGCTATCATATGTGCTTTAACTATTTTATCATTAATTCATTCTTTTGATGCTACTCTAATTATTACACCATTGAACATTGAGTCGTGCTCTATCCAAAAAGGAAGGAGTGCCAATATAATTATTATTATTTTCTCAATAAAGAAGCAATGTAATCATGATAATTTAAGACCATCTATTTTTTAGGATGACATTGTAACATGCTTTTATTTATAACTAAGTTCAGCACCTTTAATTTTATTATTTTCTATATAAATTTTAGTTTTAGTAATCATAAGCCTTTTTACCATTTATATGTTTTTATAAGATAATGGGTATATATATGTTGCGTGCCGGAAGACCAATTGAGAGAAAAGTTTCGCCAAGCTTCTTTGAGTCCAACACCAGGTTTGGTGCCATCGTGGGATGCGATTCCCATCATTTCATCTTGATACGACCAAGTTTCCAACAAGATCAAAACCACCATGTGGATCATTTCAAGCTTTTAAAGGCATGGAGAAGAATGAAAATTCATCAAACTTTGTTCCTTGATTCGGACGGGGCAACTCTCAATCTCAAGATCACCCATGTTAAGAATCTATTAATTACCATCCCACGAAACAAGTCAAAGTTGGAGGATATTTCAACATTGAGAAGAGATATAGCTTTGCAAATTATGATTTTCTAATCATACTCATGGAAAAATGAGGTGCAAGGAGAGGAGAGGGTCTAAAGATCCTCCAAGCGACCACTCGGCGGTTGCCGCTCGCCATCACCGCCACCCGATCACGTCATCGACCCATGCCGGTCATCATCACCGACCATATCGTTGACATCATCGTCACACAACATTATTTGTCAACATTGTCGACATCGTAGTCAACATTATTGTCAAGCCGCCATCAAGCCGTCGTCAATATTATCTGTTACTAGCGTTGTCCTCTCTATACAATTCTATAATCCGATCGGAAGATCTTTCAAATAGATACATAGTGGAAGCTTTTTTCTGGTGGTTTTCCCTCTTTTGAGGTTTTCCGTAAAATTTTGGAGTTTTCTGTTGCTCTTTAAATACCAGTGTGTGTCTGACTCCCAAAGAAGCTAAGTAAACTTTTCTCTTGATTCTCTGACAGCTTTACCATCTGGGAGATAAACTAAAAATGCAATAAGAGTTCTTATTTTGAGATTCTTAGCATTCCAAGTTCGAGGTAGAGTTTTCCTTCTAGATCCTTGAGCTTGAATGTTCTACTTGTAACCACATATGGACCATCCCAGAGGTGAGAGTTTATTGCGTTGAGGGCCTTTCTGCTGACTTTGTAGAACCAAGTCACCGATATTGCGAGGTTTTACTCTTCATTGAAGTGGTGAGCTACCTTTTGGTGATAGAGCATTGAGTAAGATGTCATGAGTTTGGGAGTAGTCAGGTCTGTGAAGTTTTTCTTCATTGCTACCATGATCAAAAATTGGACTCTTGGACTTGGAACCCGATATCCACGGTATGATAGCTTATGCTACAAGTTATATGGTGTCTCATTGGGGTGTGGATGTAGTGGTAAGCCGGAATTGGAAAGCTCATCAACCCATTGCCCCCCTTCTCAAGAGGCGTGTTTTAATCCTTTTGAGTATAGTCTATTAGTAGCTTTCTGCCGTTATTGTGGATGAAGAAGCCACGCGATTTCAAACATATAAAGGTTTATCTTTAGTTATGCCGTTCGGGTTAAAAAATGGGTGCTATCGGCGTCTTATGAATATGATTTTCAAAGGCTGTTAGGCAACGATGGAAGTATCGTGGCGACATGTTGGTAAAAGCGGAAGAATCATAACATATCCGACTTAGAAGCGTGCTTCAATCTTCTTGGCTATAACATACGGCTCAACCAAATGTGCCTTTGGAGTTACATCGGAAAATTTCTTGGGTTTATGGTAACCCATGTGAATAAAGCCAACCGAAAAATTAAGGCTCTCAGAGATATGACCCCTCAAAGAATATCAAGGAAGTTCAACGTCTAAATGGACGGATCACCTATCTCGTTTCTTAGCTCGTTAGGGACAAATACTTGCCATTCTTGAGAATATTAAAAGGAGCAAAAATAATAATTTTCAATGGACCGAATGTCGTCGCTTTTGAACAACTAAGAGTACTTAGCATCTCCCCTCTGCTAAGCCTATTAGAAATATACTTATATCTTGCGGCCTCTCCCACGCAATAAGCTCAGTCTTGATACAGGAAGTAAATGGGATACAACGACCAATTTACTAAAGACAAAATACTTTCGGATATAGAAAGTCGTTATCCACTCATGAACAAGATGGCATTAGCCCTAGTTTTTTCAGCTCGAAAATTGCATCCATACTTTCAAGCTCATACTATCGGTGTTTACACTAATCTACCATTAAGAGCTATCCTATAGAAACCGGAAGCATATGGAAGATTAATTAAGTGGTCGATTGGATTGGGAGAATTTGACATTCGTTTTCTCGACAAAATATACTTCATAGATGGAATCCCAACTCCAAATGATATGTCTATCACACGTCCTTTATTTCCTCAATGGACTCTCTATGTTGATGGAGAGAAATCGGGCTGAGTCTTACTTATTTCCCCGTGAGAATACCTTAGTATGGACTTAGTTTAAAATTTCTCAACTAATATGGTCAGAATCTGAGGCCCTCATCGCAGGTTGAGACTCACCATCGATGCAGCCAAGACTTAACGATCCATCGACTCTCCTCCTCTCAAGTCGAGGTAACTATGATACCACAACCCTCGGTTGGCCAGTCGTCGACTTGGTGAAGTCTCCTTGCCCATCTTAAGGCGCATCAAATCACTCACACCTGCGGAGAAAAATACCGGCGCCCTACATTAAGCTTCACCAGATCTATTCAAGAGAAAGCATATTGAAGAAATATATTTCCCCAGTATTCAAGGACCGTGGGTAAGACAAACGATTGATGAGGTGAAGGAACCCTCATGGATGGACCCCATCATGTCTTTCCTGCAAGAAGGAAGCCTCCCCGAAGACCCTACGATGCCACTATCAAGACAAGGCAAACTTTGTTATTATTGGAGGTGAACTATATAAACGAAGCTTTCGGGCCATACCTCAAGTGTCTTCCACCATGGTGACTATCGCTAGAGAGGTTCACTGGGAATATGTGGAGAACACCTAGCCCTTAAAATTATAAGGCAAGGATTCTATTGGCTACGTGAAAATAAGATGCCACAGGTTCACCAAAAAATGTAGTTGTCGGTTGCATTTAAACCTTCCTCACATGCCTGAGCTCTCATCTCTTCAAAGCCCGTGGCCTTTTTTGCTCAGTGGGGAATTGATATAATGGGACCTTTTTTAGATAGCATCGATAAAGAAAGTTCATCATTCTAGCCTTCGACTACTTCACTAAATGGGTGGAAGCCGAACCACTCGCCAAAATCAGGAGGCAACGCTAAACAATTTGTTTGGAAAAATATAGTGTGTCGATTCGGTCTTCTGAAGATCATCACCGACAACGGACTCAATTCTTGGAAAAGTCTTTCGTCCTTTTGCAAAGATCTTCACATTCGCTGCATCTGGTGTGGCACATCCACACTAACGGGCGCAAGCTACCAATAGGACTATACTCAAAGGATTAAAACACATCTTGAGAGGGTGGGGCAATGGGTTGATGAGCTTTCCAATGTTCTCACGGGCTTACCGCACTACCGCACCCCAAGGGAGAGCCATATAACTTGTGTTTATACGAAGCTATCATCTGGATGGATATCGGGTTCCAAGTCCAAGAGTCCAATTTTTGATCATGGTAGCAATGAAGAAAAACTTGACCTAGACCTACTCCCGGCTTCGTGACATGGCCCTACCGGTTGCTTCTTATCACCAAAGGGTAGCTCGCCACTTCAACGAGAAGAGTAAAACCTCGTCCAATATCTGGGTGACTTGGTTCTGAAGTCTTGCAGCAAAGGCCCTCAAGCAATAAACTCTCACCTCTCGGGATGGTCCATATGTGGTTATAGCTTCTGTCGAGCCGAGAACATTCAAGCTCAAGGATCTAGAAGGAAAAACTCTGCCTCGAACTTGGAATGCTAAGAATCTCCGAAAATATTATCAGTAACTCTTATTGCATAATTATTGCAACTTTTAGTTTATCTCGTCTATCACTTCATCCTCGTATACTCGACCCCACTTAATGGGATATAGACTTGTTGTTGTTGTTGTTGTTGTTGTCATTTTCTCTTGAAGCTCATATTCGTGTCTTATGATTGTATCGTCGAACTTATCAAAGTAAGTGAATTTGTAGCTTTGTTCTAACCAGATGTTTTTTCTCTTTTTTTCCTTTTTCCCCCACTTGAGAAATATACGACTCACGTTATATCTCAATCATGATCAATCCCAAGGGGACTTGATCGAACCTCTTCCATACGGGTTAATGTCATTGAGCAAAAACTCTGACAAACAACCTAGGAAAGGTTAAGAGGTCCTTGGTGGACTTCCCACGACCTCTTCCATACGGGTTAACATCATCAGTACTCTCGATGAACAACCTTGGATAGGTCACAATCCCGGTGGATCCAATTGTACATATTAGCAATCAAATGATATTCGACCAATCACCCCGGATGGGTAAGAACAAGACAAGGGTGTATAAAAATAATCATAATAAAATATACATAGATATCATCAGATTAATACGATGCTAGAGAATCAAGATCACACTAATAACATTACATAGAACAAAAAACAAAGAAAAGACATCTACAATTGACACTACGATATCAACGTCCTCCTCACTACTAGAGATCCTCCGAGCCCACTCACAACTCCTTCATCTTACGAATGCGAAGGATCTTGGATGCTTGGCTGGAGATATATCCTCAATTAGCTCCAGTTTTTTGCGATGTACCACGGACTCCTTTCAGAACCCTCGGATGAAGCCCTCCTCTAAACATTGGGCTCCAAGTCCTTCACTTCAACATCAAGTTTATGATTACGAGCTTCACGAACATAGTCTTCGATTGTACGATAAGCAGTTCTTGAAGTCCTCCACCTTCAAGGAGATTTCATTTGCTTCCGCCCGACCATGCGCTCTTTCTCCAAAAGATGATCTTGTAATGCTTTCTTCTCCACCGCAAGTACCTTGAGCCTTTTTCTCCGCGAGCCTGTCCTTGCATCAATTAGCTCATCAGTGCTCCACCTCGACAGAAGAGAAAGAAGTCGACATGTATTCGCTAGCTCAGTCCTACCGGTCGGTGATCCTCCAAAGTCGCCACTTCTTTGGCCTTAGCATTCATCTTTTCGCTCACTTTCTTGCGATACTTTACCTTCACAAATTCTTTGTTCCACTCATCTAAGGCAACACCCAGATGAGTCATCAATCCTAATGATTGAGTTACCTAAAAATAAAAATAAAAATAATAAAAAAAAAAATCAGCACCAATGTTACATAAAGAATGAGGGAAAAGAAGAAAGGAAGAAAGAAGTAAAAATAATGTACCAATTCATCCGCCCGTTGACGTCCGGAGCATATGTGATTTAATACTTCTTCAGGAATTTGCGGCTGAACTCCCCATCGTGAGTTAAAAGCAGTTAAACTCGAGGCCAACGAGGCGAGCATCTTCTCCTGAGATATATGGCGTGGTCATTTCAAAGACAAGTCTTCTTTTTTCCGTAAAGATGAATCATTGTTATCATGATTCATTGGCTTCTCGAGAGAACCCTATGAGTATGAGGAAATACCTCATCTTTTTCGACCTCTTCAACGGAAGAGCGTGAGATCTTCTGGGGATGGAAAGACCAACCTTGAACATCCTATCTTCAATTGTATATTTGCTAATGTGACGTAACTCATGTTGCAAGCTTCCTACGTCAGGAATATTAAGAGTTGCTAAGATATCATTCTTCGATATCAGCAATGGATCTGGAAGATCATTCAATCTCCCCCATCTCTGAAGTCCCCACTCATTCTTCACAAAAGAATCCATTGGACCAATTTTAGATGGATCCCGTGCGAAAATTCTATCCAATTCTTTATAGTCAGATAAGAAAACGTCCAGCATCACATGTGAATCTACACACTGCACAAGTATTTGATGTTCAAAGTAACACCACGCTCTCTGAAGAAGGTAGTCAAACCAACGATGACCATTAAAGCTCGAAACGAGAATTGTGGCAGCTACGCACGTTTTGAAGATCTCAATCAACTGGGAGCCAAAGGGAATCAGTCTCCTGAAGAGTCATCTCGAAATAGTAAAACCACGGGGTGAGCAGACTCGATCAAATTTTTTTGGCAACAATAGCCACCAACTGGGAAGAAAAATTTTTGCGGAACACCATTAAGCTACTCGATGTGACGATTGGATGATATATCATCCATAGCACACTATGAGTTTTCTTCGCCATCACCATAAGAATACATAATAAATAAAGAGGAGAAATAATAAAAAATCGAAGAATTTTGTGAAGCGACTCACTCACCTCAATATCTTGGTATCTTCTTATTTTGACCCTCTAAGCGCAGTTTGGGATAAAATTCTTCTCCTATGTGACGAAAGAAACACATATATATGAAGGGAGGGAAAGAGAAGAAGAAGGGATATATAGAGAGAGAGAAAGAAGCTATCCCCTAAAGGCTATGAAATTACCAGTCAAACTTTTCGTGTGCGGACGATGGCTCCTAACGGGTCCTCCCCATCTTGGCGATTTTCAATCGAACCGTCCATCCAAGTTGAAAGAAAGCTAATTTTCTACAAAAAGCAGAACCCATGAGCTTTGATCACCTCAGAATCGGACGGTCCGGCGAGACGGTTGATGTCTCTTTCAAGAAAAATCGAACAACGGCGTATGCAGGTGGGCCTTGATCGCCTCCTAACGGACGGCGACGGTAACCAGCGACGGTATGTACTATGGGCCTTGATGCCTCCAACTGACGGTCCGAGGCCGGAACTGATATGGTGGGGATCGCCTCAACCGACGGTCGGCGAGTGGAACCCGACGTATGTCGTGCGCCTGGCCTCTAAGACGGTCGATGATAAACCGGAATGATGTGGGCGCCTCAAATAATCTAACTCAAGAAGAAGAGGAGATGAGAAAAGTGTGCCTTTTCTCTTTGAGGGGTTTTATAGACCCCATAGGGATAAAAGGGTAAAACCCCAAAAAACCGCCAAAGCCGAAAAACTCGGTCAGACGTGGCGCAGCCATGAAGACGCGCAGCCGCGCACTGCCAGCCCGCTCTGGCCGCGCCTGCCGCCCGCCGGTCGAGACCGCGTCGTCCTCCCGCGTGACGTGCGGGGGCGTGCCGCGGTATGGCCGTGGCGGCCCGACGTGGTCACGAATGCCAGTATGGCCCAGCGGCGTGGCCAGCAGGCGACATGGCGTGACCAGCGAAGCCGGCCGTATGCAGTGGCGCTGTTGACCGTAACCGACCCGACAGCGCGATACCATTGTTCGACCCGGTCATGCCCGCCCTTCGCTTCAGCCGTTCTGTGACCCGTGTGACAGCATAGCCGGTTCCGACCGTCGCGGAGGTACACCTTCAGCAGCCGCTGCGCATATCCTTCGCGCCGCGCCCGCGCCTAGCTATGCCCGCGTATGGGTCCCGTGAAAACTTCCAGTAAGTGTCCGAACAGGTCCATAACCTCAAAATATCATGCCTACGACCTTACATCTACTTCCATAATCATAATATTGTACTTTTATGAAGATTTATTCTCCCAAAATGTATGATTCATGGGATAAGTTTCATTAAAGAATTTGTTGTTTTCAAGTATTTGGATATATTTTTGAATGATCAAGATGATGCCATCCAAAATAGGGAGCAATATGACATTCAAATTCCCACATGCATAAATCTTAAGGGCAAAGGCAAGTGATCCCAAGTCGAAATCAATCGAGCACACACATCGAAAACTTTGGAACATGAATTAAACCTCAATGATCATCAAATATAGTATTTATAGTCAAATTAATCTCGACGAGCCGAATCTAACAACCTAAGATCTCACAATTGACCTCATTTGAGCATCCAAATGTTCGAAATACATCAAATGATCAAAAGGAATCGTCCAGAGCCGTCCGATGGGGAGGAGTGGTTTGGATTTTCCATGTATTTACAAGGCACTCTCCAATCATAAATAGCCTCATTCTCCATATGAGGGACACTTTGGAGGCCAAGTGAAGAAGGAGAGGAGCAAGCAAGAAGGAGAGAGAGCTCAGCTCGAAGATCCCAGAAGCATCCTGCCGCCCGACGGTCGTCAACCACCACCGTCGACGCCGTTGTCACCGACCCTCGCCGTCGTCAATCACCTAATGTCGTTCCTTAAATTTAGGTTGTTCCTATTTACGCGGTGTTCCTACATTTTCACGCGTTCCACCGATCACTGCCTAGCATTATTACAACGTGGTTACATACATTGTTCTTTTCTTGTATATCATCTTGTAATCCCGTTATCGGAAGATTCTGCCGAGGCATATACATAGTGGAACATTTTTTTTCTTGGGCGGAGGTGGTTTTCCCTCTTTTCGAGGTTTTCCACGTTAAAATTTCTGGAGTTCTCTCGCTCACTCTTTAAATACCTGTGTGTGTGCTGGACTAATCAACAAAGCTAAGGCGTAAACTTTCACTCTACCGCAACTGGTCTTCCGGCACGCAACAATATATATATATATATATATATATATATATATATATATATATATATATATATATATATATGTGTGTGTGTATTATTATTGAGTATGCTAGTAATCAAAAATATATTTAATTATCTAATGCCTTTTCAAGCTAGCTAAATGATATCAAAGCTAAAATTAAATACTTAAAATTTAAATAACTTTCTTAGGTTGGATTTTAAAAAAATATTTCTAAAAAAATTAAGTTAAAATTTAGTCACACACTTTCTTAAATTGACAAGCTAATTTACAATTGAGATCAACTCTTTTTCAAATAATTATGTTCATAATTTCTTTATAATCAAGTAAAAATATTAATGTTTTTTATTTTAAAGATAAGAAAAGTTTTTTTTTGTAATTTGTAATATATATTTATCAACTATTACTAAAAAATACAATTTAATAATATTATTTAATAGCATTTACAAGAGGTTAGGAATGAAACTGAGTTTTAATATAATAAAATTATAAACCTACTAGAGCTATTAAAATATTAGAAGTGTGTTTTTTTTTCACCTCACTACATGATAGAAATGATTGTCAATATAAGAAGTAAATTTTCAAATAGTATTTTGTTTTAAAATAATGTTTTGTTATCATTTCATTTTGAAAGGGAAAGAAAATATTTATATTATACACAAGGAATGATACTATAATAATTTTTTTAAATTTTATTGTAAGAAATGATTGTGCAAAATTCTAACATGAATTTTTAGCTCAAATAGGTTGGATTAAAAAAATGGTTATATTTGTAAATTTAAACTAAAAAATTATGACTTTTTTATTACTTTAATATCTCCTTAATTTGGAGTTAGCAAAATATGAATAATCAAACTATCATTAGTCAATTATATGAGGTTCTGACCATGACATCCATTTAATAGTTGATGATCCAATTAAAAATGCTTCTAAAGCTTTACTATAATATGTAATGAATAGATTGTGAAACATAGCCATTCAAATAGTCTCCATTTAAATTGCAATGTAAAGGAGAACAATAAATAGATTTACTAAAATAATTTAATCAACTTAAAAAATAGAGATCTATTTACTAGAACAACACACCATCTCCAAAAGGAGTTTAAATTTTATCTCCAATCTAAACTTAATTTGACATATAAATAAAGATAAACTTCTGATCTCTCAACCAAAAGTTATCTTTGGTGGTTCTCAACATTTTCATAAATAGCAATAGGGAATGACTTCAAGTAATGATGCATGAAATTATTCCCAACATAATGCATAATCTCTTCTCTTGTTGAGAATAACTTTCTCAAACTATTTTATTCTAAATACATTGAAGAAAAATCTCTAGATATTAGTTTATGGAGTCTTAACTTAATTGACACAAAAACTCTCCAACTTGATCTACTATGAAAAAGATTGTTAAAGCTCAAAAACAATGATAATTTAGTGAACCATTAAGTTGTTGTTCAGATAAACTATTATTTTACAAATCTTTTTTATCATCAAAACTAATCCTTGATCTATATGAACATAAAATCATGTGTCATTTTTAATATTTTATGTTAATTGGGTGTATCTAATCAATAAAATTGATATAGTACTTCCCTCTCAAAAAAAATTAAGTCCTAAAATATAAATCAATTTTTTTGTAAACAAAATAGATTTGTAAGGTGTAAGACTTCTATTTTTAAAATATAATCCATACTTTATGATGGTTAAGAATAAAATTTATCTATTCTAAGTCTTTATCAGTAACTTTTCATTTACTTATACCAAAATTAAATGGACTTTCTTCCATTGAGCATCTTAATTAGATATCTTAACTTCAAAATTTTCTCTCAAATTTTTTCTTTAATTGTACTTACATATTTTGATATTTGATCTCTAATTATTAAGTATGAGATACCATATTGTAGTCACATGATAGAAAACTATTTTAATCAAACAAGATAGTCATAACCTACTGTACATTAATAATTTCTTTCAATACTAATTTTAGTGTTGCCTCTTAATTTGCGATGTATGTTGAAAAGATTTTTATATGCCAAAAGATATGGTCAAAAAATATGAACAATTTATAGAAGAAAGTAGAGCAAATAACTAGAAGTATGCAACTTTAAAACTCCAAATTCCCATCAAAATCTTTGACACATGTTGAATCACATGATGTGCACTAAGAACTTGTACTTGGTAAACCCAATTTAGCATCCACCAAACATCTACATCAAGAATATTATCACTATTAAATAGCTCCATCTATCCTTCAATCATTATTTTAAGCTTAATTTAATTTAGTTACACTAGTGTTAAAATCTAACAAATTATAAGCCAACTTGTCATAACAATAATCAATCTATATTCTATTAACACTTTAATCCAAAAAAATAAAATCGATCATTTTATGTTTTACAATAGGCATTTCAAGCACCATACTTTCCAAAGAAAGGGTTTATATAATAACAAAGCAAGGGAGATTTTATAAGAATGTGGGGAGTCTATATATATATATATATATATATATATATATATATATATATATATATATATATATTAAACCACTTTAACAAATTATGACTAAGATAGAAAGTGAAAAAGATGAGTACAATGATGTAAAAACATAGTATTTTCAGAGGAACTCAAATAAAGAAATAAAAAAGGAATGAAGAAGTACTATAAGCAATTAAGCACATACTCTCCATTATTTTCAGAGGTTCACAAGTATGTTTTTAGATGAGTGCAATTCATTATATATAAAATGCTTATAATACATAAGCAAAACTTTTAGATGTCCATAATTCAAAACAACTTACTATATGGAGAAAATTTCATTTAAGAAGCCCATATAACTTGTGTTATTATGTAGTTTAGTAATGCAAGTTAAGAAAAATGGATAATAAAAATATGCCTGAAGTATTTTAATTTATCATTCTTAGTTATGATTGATGAAGTCATTAGCTAGTTATAATATTTACATCACTTTAAATTTTTGATATATCGCTGAAAACTCTACTAGTTGAAGCATGAATCTTGATATCAAAAGCAATCTGATTTTGAGTCGAGACTAGCCCAGATCAAACACTTAAAATATTATTAAAAACTTTGGGATATCAGTCAGATCCCTAAATAGCTCTTAAATATGGAGTGTTTATAATCAAATTGAGCATCTTGACGAGTCGGGTCTAACAAGCCTAAGATCCTTTAACTCTGACTTCATTTGAGCATTCAAATACTTAAAATACATCAGATGATCAAAAAAATTATTTTGAGCCGTCTGATGGAGTGGTTTGGATTTTGTCTGTATTTACAAAAATGTCACTCTCATAATCAATAAATATCCCCTCATTCTTGATATGAGGCGGACCCTAAGCTAAAGAAATGAGAGAGCTCTAAGACTTAAAAAATCTCACAAAGATAACGGCCAACCGTCGGTTGTCGGACCATCGCCACCACCACCGCCGACCATCGCCACCGGCCACCACCGCTAGTCATCGCTGCATCGACGCACCTTGCCGATCACCGCCGCTTTACCACCGTCGATCATCGCCGTTGGATCCGGATCACCACCGGTCAAAGCCGCCCACCGCCATCGACCACCATTCATATTGGTCCACCATCGTCATCACCGCTACCGCCACCACCAATACATCATCATCACCACCGGCCGTTCACCATTGCTTACCGCTACCAACCGTCAGTTGACCATCTTTCGATAGTTTTCGTCGGAGCATCAGACTACCACCTCAAGCAGGGCCTTTGTCGCTAATCCAGTGAAGCTTGTCACAAAACTTATTCTTGTAAGCTATCCTTCTCTAACTTTGGAGAAAGGATAATAATTGTAACATAAGCTGATATAGTGAAATAATTTTTAAGTGAGCTACGCCCTGTGGTTTTTTCTTTTTTAGATTTTCCACGTAAAAATCCTAAGATCTCTCAAACTCTTTTGTTATGTTTCAGAATTTTTGTGCAACGCTAAGACATCAAATTCTTCTACTCTACCGACCCGAATCTTCCTGCACGCAACAATTTTAATAATTTATTTTTTGTTTTATCCTTTGTTATTGGTAGTACTATATGTTCTCAAGACTCTATTTGATAATTTGAATAAACTTATCTTAATAATATATGATCATTACATAAATACTTAGCATGCACTAATAAAATCATAAAATAATTCAAATTATATTGCTAATTGTTTTCATCAATAACATGGCATTGACTTCATTAAAACCTTCAATCTAATCATAATCAGATCTTCAACGAGATATCAATAATGTATTTCTTCATAGTAATTCAAGGATGTATTCATTGCTTAACCATCTAGATTCATAAAAACATATTTGCAAACTTTGTTGTTCTTTATATGGCCTTAAAATGCCCCTTGTGCCTTGTTTCCAAATTCAAGACATTTATTCTTTCATTGGGCTTCATCAACACCACTTTGGATCTAACCTTAGTTACTTATTGTAAAAAATTAATGTTAATTTATGAAATGATTTTGTATTAATGATCAACTCATTATAAGTAACTCATCATCAAATGTTATTCATAAAATTCAAGATTTATCTCATTTATTCTCCAATAATGACCTCAACAATCTCCAATTTTTCTTTAAAGTTTAAGAAATTTAAATTAATAATGTCCTTCTCCTCTCTCTCAATATTTCTATATTTATGGTATTAATTTAGGAATTCATATGGACAACATAAGAAGAAGTTCCACATCTATAAGTTCATTTGTCTATAGAGGTAAAAAAAAGTACAACAATGGAACAAAAGGAGTTGAAGATAACAACAAGGAAAATTTTCCTTCAACATAATATTTCTTTTTCTTCTCATAAAACCTAATAACTTCAAAACCTTAAAAAGTAAGGGACATCCAATAATATGTAGAGGCTCACTTTTTCCCTCCTTTTTTCAACTCTTCCACTTCTTATAATTAATAAGACACTCATGATAACTAACAATCAGCCCCTCAGCATACAAGAAACTTAAACATTACAATTAAAAAGAACTTGAAAAGACAAAAATAATATGAGAAGACAAACTACTTAACATTAAACAAAAACAACTTGAACATAAGATGCCTCAAATTCCAAGTTAAAGGAGTCGACTACTTCATGATAAAACCCCTCATCTTCTTAAGAATGGCATGTAAACTTGCCACTTCATTGCAAAGCTAAAACTAGTCAATAAACTTGGGAGCTTAGATTAATTCTAAATTTAGCATCCCTTAATCTTAGCTCCTCCTTCATTAGCATATTAAATTTTTCCCTTAACTTAATAAAAGTATCAAGATTGAGTGGTCTAGTAAATATATCAGCAATCTGATCATTTGATCTCACATGCTCAAATACAATCTTATTGATAACAATCTTTTCTTTGATAAAATAAAATTTGGTGCCAATGTGGTTTGATCTTTCATGATAAATAGGCCATAGCCAGCTCAGTAGCTGATTTATTATCCACATATACTACTGTAGGTTGACATCATCAATATTATGGACTTCATAAATCTCTTAAGTCACACACCATGACAAACATAAGACATTGCTTCCCCATATTCTTTCTTATAGGTACTAAGAGTTATAATTTTTTATTTCTTGTTGAACCATGTAAATGGTGTATCTCCAAGGTAGTAGAAAAATCAACTTATGATTTTTCTTTCATTTACATCATTACTCCAATCACTATTTAAAAAAACCTTTCAAAAAAACATTTCATCACATTTTTATAGAGTAATCCAAAGAAGATAGTACCTTTGATGTATCTTAAAAACCTCATTGTACCTTTCAGTTGGAGACTCCATGTATCTACTCACCAAAGGAACTAAGTACAATATATTTGGACTTGTACATATCAAATATGTAAGGCATCTAATAAGGCTTTTGTAGTATGTAGGATCAACAAACTTTCCATCTTCATATCTTGCTAATCTTACACCAACCTTCATGGGCGTGAAATCTGAGTTAAATTCACTATGCAAAACTTGTTCAAAATATTTTTAGCATATGATTCTTGAGTTATGAAGATTCCATCCTTTATTCTTATAACTTGTATGCCCAAAAAATAGGACATGTGACCACAATCTGTTATATTAAACTCTTCTTATATGTTCTACTTGAATTCTCTAATCATTTTTTCACTACTCCTTGTCATAATCAAATCATCAACATAAATACATAAAAACATTAGATCCAAACCTATTCATAAGATATAAAAAATGTTCATGAGATGATTTTATAAATCTAATTTCATGCAAGTAACCATTAATCCTTTTGTTTCATGCTCTTGTCGCTCCAACCCATGAAGTTTCTTTTCACTTTCAAAACACCATCATTATTATTTGAATCTTCGAAACCTAGTAGTTGCTATGTGTGATCATCTTCTTCCAGTTATTCATTCAAAATTGTTGATTTAACATCCAGTTGGTGCAATTTCAACCTTTTTGAGATGCCAATTCAACAAACAACCAAATTGTCTCCAATCTAGACACTAGTGAAAACACCTCATCATAGTCAATTCCTTTTTTTGTTTGTATCATTTGGACACCAACCAAGATTGTATTTCATCACTCCACCATTTATGTCTTTCTTGATCTTGTCAATCCATTTAACTCTAATGGGACTTTTTTCTTTAGGTGGATCAATAATTTCTTAAGTCTTGTTCTTCATGATGGATGTAATCTCCTCTTGCATGGCTAGTTGCCAAGCTATACTTTTGAATGTTTCTTTATAAGACAAAGGTTCAATCTCTAAACAAAACAAAATAAAGTAAATTCATCAGCAGGAAGAGGCACTTCATATATTTTTTCAATGTTCCTTTTCTTTTGAACATTTGGCTTTGCCTCTTTAGTGAAGTGTGGAATTGTGTTGTTGATGCTTGCTCCATCTGATGAAGAGATTCTTTGTTTCACCTCCTTGACTTTGAACCAATCCCATGATTCTTTTTCTTTCACTTTTAAATTTCTAGAACTCACTATTTTTATTTCAATTGGGTCATACAGTTTATAACCTTTTGATATTTGATCATAGCCAATAAAGATCATCTTTTTTTACCTTTTTTTTTTTGACTTTGCTTTCTCAACACCATTTTTTTGTACATAAGTACTACTAAATGACTTACAAAAGGTTTGAAACCACCCCATGCTTCTTGTAGTGTGATATCCCAAAGTGCTTTATTACACAGAAATATATGTAGCTATTTTAATTACTACAACTAGAACTCTTTAAGCAAATTTCTTGACACCCAAGCATGCAACTAACCATTTCAACCAAACTCCTATTCTTGCTTTCAACAACCTCATTTTATTAAAGTGTATAGAGAGTACTTAATTGCCTTATAATTTCATTTTAATTACAAAAATCAATAAATTCTATGGAGATATATTCACCAACATTATCTATTCTCAAACATTATATATTATGACTATTTCATTCTCCAAAGGCTTCTTATATATTTTTTTAACTTTCAATAACTTTATCTTTAAATTTTATAAAAAAAACCTATATTTTTCTACAATAAGCATAAATAAAATATAAAAGTAATTATTACTCTCAATTGAAGATGGAGTGAGAAGATCACATAAGTCTAAATGTACCAACTACAATATTCTTCTTGCTCTGTACTATGATACCTTTGGAAAGGACGTTCTAGTGACTTTTTTAAATGCACATGCCTCACACAGTTGTTGTGGATCAACAATCTTATGTTGAATACCTTTCACTCTTGCATTCATTGAAATCTTCTTCAAGTTTTTAAAGTTTATGTGGCCATATCTCAAGTGCCATAGTCACCCTTCATCATTGATTGCTACCTTCAAGAAGTCATTTTCTTAGTATTCAAATTCAAAAAAAAATCCTATTTTTTTCTCATTTGATCTCTTATAATAACCTCTTAATCCAAGAATGGTTAGGGTTCCATTCTTTCTGTTAATTTCACACTACTTTTCAACTACCTAACCCAAACTCAATATGTTTGATGTAATCTATCACATAATACACATTCTCTACATATTCAACTTCAATTTCTTTAGTGATCAAAAATGCAATCTTCCCCTTTTTTTTTTCACTAGAACACTAGTGAATTTTTTAAATGTTGCCTTAATAGATATACTCTCATCCATTTCAACAAATAAATCTTTTCTTCCTATCATGTGATTTGATGTAGCATTATCTAAGTTTCATAGATCATGTTTGTTATCATCTTGATTACATTCTAACAACATATTCAAGAATTTATCTTCATTATTTTCTTCCACTAATTTTTTTCTTCTTTTTTATCATTTTTCTAGTAAGGCGTATAGATATTTGAAGTGTGTCTCTCATTCTTGTGATATCAATGAGTGAAAATGTAACCATCTTGATTGCAAGCATAACATTGTACTTCATGACCTCCATGGAATGAGTATTGGTCACCTTTTCTTCCTCTTAAGAGTCCACAACCACCTCTAGTGAATGGAGGTCTCCTTCATTCTTGGTTTTGATTTTGAGCTTGATAATTTTCTCTTCCACCGCTTGATCTTTCTCTTGGTGGATATTGTGCATACCCACAATTTACATTTATTTTGGTGAGATTTAGAGTATCTTAAGAAGGCTTTTGAGTGGTAGTTTCCTTCTATTTATCACTTATTCATTTACTTTGAGAGAACTCCTTAGCTCATCACATGTTAATTTGGTTAATCATTTAACTCTTCTGTTGGTACCAACACATGATTAAAATTTTCTGGAAGTGAACTAAGTACTTTTTGCACAACTATTATGTTCATTAAATCATTTCTATTTTGTTTCATGGTGTTGAACATTTCAAGAACTCTTTGAAATTAATTAAATGCAAGTTCTTAATTCTTCATGGTATATTGTTCAAAACTCGAGTAATTGAAGTTTCATTTGCTTTACATTTTTATCTCCTTGACATAAGTCTTTATAATGCTTCATCCCTCATTTGAGCTTGTGGGTGTGGCTATGTTGTCAATTCCTTCATCACTTAGTTCTTGGTTGATGAAGTGCATGGCTCTCTTGTCCAACTTCATTATGTCTTCTAAAACATTCCTCCTTTGTTGATTCATGATTGTCTCTTCTTCTTGATTGGCCATCTCAAAATCTTGTTCTACAACATCCCAACATTATTGAGTGTCTAGTGAGTTTTTATTAAGTTTATTATCTATATTGTCCACACACCACTCTCTCCATCCTTGATTTGGCCGACTACTCCTGCTTATCTCAGGTGCCACTTTGTAGAGGTAAAAAAAAATGCAACAATAGAACACGAGGAGTTGAAGACAAGAACAAGTAAAATTAACCTTCAACATTAGATCCAAACCTATTTATAAGATATAAAAAATGTTCATGAGATGATTTTATAAATCTAATTTCATGCAAGTAACCATTAATCCTTTTGTTTCATGCTCTTAGAGGCTGCTCCAACCCATGAAGTTTCTTTTTCACTTTCAAAACACCATCATTATTATTTGAATCTTCAAAACCTAGTAGTTGCTATGTGTGATCGTCTTCTTCCAGTTATTCATTCAAAATTGTTGATTTAACATCCAGTTGGTGCAATTTCAACCTTTTTGAGATGCCAATTCAACAAACAACCAAATTGTCTCCAATCTAGACAATAGTGAAAACACCTCATCATAGTCAATTCCTTTCTTTTGTTTATATCATTTGGACACCAACCAAGATTGTATTTCATCACTCCACCATTTACGTCTTTCTTTATCTTGTCAATCCATTTAACTCTAATGGGACTTTTTTCTTTAGGTGGATCAATAATTTCTTAAGTCTTGTTCTTTATGATGGATGTAATCTCCTCTTGCATGGCTTGTTGCCAAGCTATACTTTTGGATGTTTCTTTATAAGACAAAGGTTCAATCTCTGAAAACAAATAAAACAAAATAAATTCATCAGCAGGAGGAGGCACTTCATATATTTTTTCAATGTTCCTTTTCTTTTGAACATTTGGCTTCATGTGAAGTGTGGAATTGTGTTGTTGATGCTTGCTCCATCTGATGAAGAGATTCTTTGTTTCACCTCCTTGCCTTTGAACCAATCCCATGATTCTTTTTCTTTCACTTTTAAATTTCTAGAACTCACTATTTTTAGTTCAATTGGGTCATACAGTTTATAACCTTTTGATATTTGATCATAGCCAATAAAGATCATCTTTTTTACCTTTTTTTCCTTTGACTTTGCTTTCTCCAACACCATTTTTTTAGTATGTAAGTAATACTAAATGACTTACAAAAGGTTTGAAACCACCCCATGCTTCTTGTGGTGTGATATCCCAAAGTGCTTTATTACACATCTGTTGGAAATATATGTAGCTATTTTAATTACTACAACTTGGAACTCTTTAAGCAAATTCTTGACACCCAAGCATGCAAGTAACCATTTCAACCAAACTCCTATTCTTACTTTCAACAACCTCATTTTATTAAAGTGTATAGAGAGTACTTAATTGCCTTATAATTTCATTTTAATTACAAAAATCAATAAATTCTATGGAGATACATTCACCAACTTTATATGTTCTCAAACATTATATATTATGACTATTTCATTCTCCAAAGGCTTCTTATATATATTTTTTAACTTTCAATAACTTTATCTTTAAATTTTATAAAAAAACCTATATTTTTTTACAATAAGCATAAATAAAATATAAAAGTACTTATTGCTCTCAATTGAAGATGGAGTGAGAAGATCACATAAATCTAAATGTACCAACTACAGTATTCTTCTTGCTCTGTACTATGATTCCTTTGGAAAGGATGTTCTAGTGACTTTTTTAAATGCACACGCCTCACACAGTTGTTGTGGATCAACAATCTTATGTTGAATACCTTTCACTCTTGCATTCATTAAAATCTTCTTCAAGTTTTTAAAGTTTATGTGGCCATATCTCAAGTGCCATAGTCACCCTTCATCATTGATTGCTACCTTCAAGAAATCATTTTCTTAGTCTTCAAATTCAAAAAAAAAAATCCTATTTTTTTCTCATTTGATCTCTTATAATAACCTCTTAATCCAAGAATGGTTAGGGTTCCATTCTTTCTGTTAATTTCACACTACTTTTCAACTACCCAAACTCAATATGTTTGATGTAATCTATCACATAATACACATTCTCTATTCAACTTCAATTTCTTTAGTGATCAAAAATGCAATCTTCCCCTTTTTTTTTCACTAGAACACTAGTGAATTTTTTAAATGTTGCTTTAATAGATATACTCTCATCCATTTCAACAAATAAATCTTTTCTTCCTATCATGTGATTTCATGCAGCGTTATCTAAGTTTCATAGATCATGTTTGTTATCATCTTGATTACATTCTAACAACATAGTCAAGAATTTATCTTCATTATTTTCTTCCACTAATTTTTTTCTTCTTTTTTATCATTTTTTTAGTAAGGCGTATAGATATTTGAAGTGTGTCTCTCATTCTTGTGATATCAATGAGTGAAAATGTAACCATCTTGATTACAAGCATAACATTGTACTTCATGACCTCCATGGAATGAGTCTTGGCCACCTCTAGTGAATGGAGGTCTCCTTCATTCTTGGTTTTGATTTTGAGCTTGATAATTTTCTCTTCCACCGCTTGATCTTTCTCTTGGTGGATATTGTGCATACCCAGTTTACATTTATTTGGTGAGATTTAGAGTATCTTAAAAGGCCTTTGAGTGGTAGTTTCCTTCTATTTATCACTTATTCATTTACTTTGAGAGAACTCCTTAGCTCATCACATGTTAATTTGGTTAAATCATTTAACTCTTCTGTTGGTACCAACACATGATTAAAATTTTCTGGAAGTGAACTAAGTACTTTTTGCACCACTATTATGTTCATTAAATCATTTCTATTTTGTTTCATGGTGTTGAACATTTCAAGAACTCTTTGAAATTAATTAAATGAAAGTTCTTAATTCTTCATGGTATATTATTCAAACTCACTTCTGAGTAATTGAAGTTTCATTTGCTTTACATTTTTATCTCCTTGACATAAGTCTTTATAATGCTTCATCCCTCATTTGAGCTTGTGGGTGTGGCTATTTTGTCAATTCCTTCATCACTTAGTTCTTGGTTGATGAAGTGCATGGCTCTCTTGTCCAACTTCATTATGTCTTCTAAAACAGTCCTCCTTTGTTGATTCTTGATTGTCTCTTCTTCTTGATTGGCCATCTCAAAATCTTGTTATACAACATCCCAACATTATTGAGTGTCTAGTAAGTTTTATTAAGTTCTATTATCTATGTTGTCCACACCACTCTCTCCATCCTTGATTTGGCCAACTACTCCGCTTATCTCAAAGCCACTTTGTAGAGGTAAAAAAAAATGCAACAATAGAACACGAGGAGTTGAAGACAAGAACAAGTAAAATTAACCTTCAACATTAAAAATTTTTCTTCTTCTTATAAAACTGAAAACTTGATCAAAACCTTACAAAATAGGGTATGACCAATAATATATGGATGCTCTCTTTCTCTCTCTCTCTCTCTCTCTCTCTCTTGCATTTTTTTCAACTCTTCGACTTCTTACAATTTATAACACACTCATAGTAACTAACAACCAACCCCTTAAAATACAAGAAACTTAAATGTTACAATTAAGAAGAACATGACAAGACAAACTACTTAACATTAAAAAAAAACAACTTGGACATAAAATTCTTGAATTTCAAGCTAATGGAGCCACTTCTTAATCTTCCAACTACATCATCAAGAGACTTTCATGAATGCCATGTAAGCCACATCATCACAAAGTCAAAAAATACTAAATGAGCTTAAGAGCTTATATTAATTCCAACACTACCTCTCTTTAGCTCTATGATGGTATCAATAGCATTGATTCAATGGTTAACGTAGCCAAATTGATAACCTATAAAATCACTTACTCACAAGCCCAAATAATTTTTATACCATCAAAAAGTTAGGATAATTCTATAATTTTGATCATGAATGCATTAATTAGTTACTAAAAGACTATATGGTACCTAATGAATGCCATCAAGCATGGTTTACTTCAATGATAATCTCCATCTATCGATCTTATGGCATACTTTGATGTTGATGGGACTCACCACTATGATGACTTCACATTAATTTTAGCATATCTTTTTTTTAGAATCAAACCCCATCTCATGGTGCTCAAAGAAATAAAGGACCACTACTTCGTGATCACCTCTACCATTATTGACATTTGTTGGTCGATAAACCATTGCTTTAAGCATCATATAATCTTTCAAAAACCTATATTAACATTCTAAGCGATAATCTATGTGTAACTTATGTTTATGCCAACTTAGTCTTTGGTTGATGGTTACCTAAAATTATCACAAATCTCCATTCATGATTAATTAGCTGACAACCTTATGAAGATAATTCCCAAGTCTCACTTTCAAATTAATCCATTCAAGATTGGTCTCTTTGATGGAAGCTACATCTTTAGAGGGTATATTAAAAAAATATTTATTTAAAATTTAATAATAAAATTATGAATGCTATTATTAAGTGATGTAATTATTTAAATATACTGCAATAAGTGATAAATGTTATTATTTTCATTCAAAAGGACTAGCACTAATTGCATATATAATATTCCTTAAGAAATGAATAACATATATCATTTCCATTATCTTCAACCTTTATCGAATATTCTCTTGTAACTCTTATGCCATCTTCTTCAAAATGAATTAAATAGTATTCGATAAGTTTTCTGGTAGGCATTAATGTATTTAAATAAATTTCTATTAGAAGGATCTTTTTAATCATGGATAAAATAAAATATTTTTTAATAATGAGTTTTTTTGGAAAGATAGCTATCAAATCAATCATGAAATCAATATCTTCAACTATTTTTTTGTACCTAATTAGGCCATGTAATTGACATATATGCTATCCAATGTGTCCTATCAATGAGATAAAAGTTGCCATATTTACTTTAATTATAATAACCTTAATTCATTCCCTAAATGCTAATCAAATTATTTAAAGCAGTCCACATAAACTCATGCCATATATAAAGATGAAATGCCAGCCAAATGAAATTATATAATCAGCTCATATTATATTTTTATTATTTTGGATTTGATTGTGTATACAGATCGTGCATGTAATTCAACAATTTTAGATCTCGCCATAGTTGAAGCTTCTGCTTCGCAAGAGGGAGGAGCAACGAGCAAGAGAACTAAGCCGAGATGGCTCGTACCAAGCAGACTGCTAGGAAGTCCACGGGAGGGAAGGCTCCCAGGAAGCAGCTTGCTACTAAGGCTGCTCGGAAGCCTGCCCCTACCAGTGGTGGAGTTAAGAAGCTCCATCGCTATCGTCCTGGTACTGTTGCTCTTAGAGATATTCGCAAGTATCAGAAGAGCACTGAACTGCTGATCAGAAAGCTTCCTTTTCAGAGACTCGTGAGAGAAATTGCTGAGGACTTGAAGACTGATCTGCGTTTCCAGAGCCATGCAGTGCTGGCGTTGCAGGAAGCTGCAGAAGCCTACCTTGTCTGTTTGTTCGAAGATACAAACCTTTGCGCCATTCACGCGAAGAGGGTGACCATCATGCCCATGGACATTCAACTTGCCAGGAGGATTCGTGGTGAGAAGACTTAGATCAATCATTTTCATGCCTTTCTTTTATGGCCTTAGGTTATTTGGACGTTGATCTGGTTTTGTCTTGAATCTTGTTTTGTTGTGAACCATATGTGTATGACTTCTGACCGGGATGCTGGTTTGCTTTGGCCCATAACTCTAGTCTGACGTTTGGAATGTGAACCATATGTTTTATTTTGTTAAAAAAATTTAGATCACAATTGTTCATGTAGTTTCTAAGTTGTATTTTATTTTTTATTTTTATTTCTAAGGAAGTAGAAACACAATAATTCTTACTTATTTTATCATGTTGATGGTTTTGATTAATAATGCTATGTTAGCTATAACAAGATTTTAAATGAAATTTAGACTAAATGATTGTAAAATGGCCAATCTTTTGAAAGAAATTACAATTTTTGAAAGAGAAAGATGGTTTAAGGATGATATAAAAAAAGAGCTTGTTTATTATTTATATATATATTTAAGATAATTTTTAAATATATATATAATTATTTCTTATAATGATGTTGTGACTCACTTTTATTTGTAGATAACCTCAACCTCTCTAACTAAGTTTAATCTTACATTACTCCTAATCTTAATTTTTATTTGTAGAACAGAGAAGTATGAGTCTTCATATCATCAATC
The DNA here is from genome assembly GCA_021442155.1 of Cymbidium sinense. Classification (NCBI taxonomy): domain Eukaryota; kingdom Viridiplantae; phylum Streptophyta; class Magnoliopsida; order Asparagales; family Orchidaceae; genus Cymbidium; species Cymbidium sinense. The sequence continues at coordinate 28,111,852 of CM038215.1, forward strand.
AGACCGTTAGAATACACCCGAAGCCACTTTTTGTAGAACCTTAAAACTCATATGAAGCCAAGCATGAGAATGCGAAAGATCAAAAAGAGAAAAGCAAAAGCTTCAAAACAATTTAATCTGCTAATACGAAAACAGTGCAGTCATTGAATTAAACTATCAAACAAAAATAAAAATAATAATAATGTGTTTAATATTATTTTTTTTATGAATAGGTAAATTATATCCCATTATATAATTTCACCACCACGAGGGCTGCAAATGAACCGAGCATTGGACAAGCTATTGCTTATTTCGATTAAAGCTTCGTTCATGTTCATTTGATTAACTAATCAAACTTAACACTTTTAAATACTCGATTGCTAAATGAATAAGCATAAACAACTTGTTGTTCGGTTCGCTTATGTTCATGAACATTATCATTTAAAGCTCATGAACAAGCTTGCTAAATAGCTCGATTATAACTCAATGACGGCTCAATTAAGGCTTGTTTGTAAATAGTATTGTTCAAATTATTATTATTGTTTTTAGGTTTAATAAGCTTTAATTGGTAAAGCTCATGTATATTTCGCAACAAGCTACTCGTGAACAAGCTCGATTAAGGCTTGATTAAAGCTTGTTTATTTTATTAAACGAGCTGCTCATTAAAAAGCTCGATAATCTAATTTGAACTGTGCTCGCGAACAAACTCGAATCGAGCTCGAACTCGATAATATTAAACAAGCTCAAGCTTGAACATATATGCTCGGCTCGATTTGTTTGCAGCCCTGACCACCACTATAGAGATCTAATTTGTTCATTTAAATTCAAGGACAAAAGGCAAATCTTATCAAATCCGATAGTCAAACAGCTTACCCATTCAAGTTTTTAAGGAGAATGATAGACTGATTAATAATTTCTTCTTCTTTTTGAAACTATTTTGCTATGCTCAAGAGATTGAGAAGAGCTGATGAACAGCTAGTCTTTGGATCATCCCTAGGCCCTAGCCTTTACCATCAATGCATAAGTAATATATAACTTTAATTTTTGGCTTAATTTTTAAAATAGGCCAATTAATAATCATAATTAGGTGATTAGGCATTTAAAAAAAAATTAAAAATAGCAGTTGAGTCGGTGGGCGGCCACAGGAGGCCGCTCAGGGACAAGAGCTTCCTTCGGTCTACTCCCGTGCGATGTCATCATGTCGCGCCAATCCGTCGCCGCCAAGGCGCGCCGCTAAGGAGGGTCGCCGCCGGCCGTTGGTGGTTTCCGCCGGTGAAGGAGCGGATCTCAAACATTTTACACCGATTTAGGTAAATTTTACCCGAAATGAAAAAAAATGTTAGATTTTAGTTCGAATGTGTTGTTTTTATAGGAAATATGGGTTAGATCTGATTTAGTTGATATTTTTAAGCTATGTAGTTTGATTTTTATAGGAAATATGTGTTAGATCTGATTTTGAATGTGTTATTTTTTTTTTGGGGTTAGTTGAATTAATGAGGTTATTTTTATTTGATTAGTTTATGCCATATCTTTTGCTCAATATGTATGATCTTTAGTTGGATTAAGCATTCCTTTTGTGGATGAAAAATTTGATAAGATCAAAGTTTGATTAGTTTGTGTATGATATTTAGTTTATGAGAATTTACTTGTAATGTTTCATTAGTTTGTGTGATATTTGTTGATGAAAAATTTGTATGTGTGATGTTTATATAAGAAATTTTAGTATAAATGATAATATGTTTGTGCGTGTTTATAGATCAAAGTTTATTTCGTGTTTATTTCTTTCTTGTGTGGATTATATTAAATTTGTACAACAAAAGTTTGTAAGGTCACATTAGAGATGTGAAATAGAATATAAAATTTGAATTATTAAATTTCAATAGGTAGCGATGAGTTAGCCCCATCATTGTCTTTATCATTTAAACTATGTAAATTCATCGGTGAGAGAAGGATTACTCTTTTGTTATTATTAGTTAGAAATAAATTGATCTATGTAGTTCTTTACTATGGTGGTAAACTCAGAGTAAGCTATGATTTCATTCCAACATATGTTGGTGGGAAAAATCGTCCAGTCCAAATGCCACGACGAATTAAATTTGATGAATTACAAAAAAGTATAATGAGGTCGTTGAAGCTAGATCCAACACAATTATATTGTCGGTGGATCTTTCTGTGGTGTTGGATTGCCACACACATTATGACAGTCTATGAAGCTATAGTTAATGCGGCATGTGTGCAACTATTGATTTATGTTGAAGTTAACGAAGCGTGGAGATAGGGAGGTAAGCATGCGGTGGAATCGAGATGTCGAAAGCACTAAGTACATCACACCATCTTCTCAGTGGAATTCTATGGGTGCGAAGAGAACATGATTATTTTCTTTGGGACAAGTTCTATGCTATGGGTGAGAAGGAGGCGATATGAATCCACCATCTCCTGAAGATGTTGGATATGAAACTATGCCTAGTAGAGGTAGTAGAGATGATGACGAAGAGAATGATAGCGACCCAGAGAGAACAAATTTGAGGGCCACAGAACCATCCCTCAGGGTTAGAGATTTGATTGCCGGTTATTCATCACACTGAACAGCACTTGATACGTAACAATGACTATTTGCGTAGCGCCCAAACAACTAGAGAATGGGATGAGGATCTCATATTTGATGGCCCATTAGATAATTCAATCTTTGAGGAGGAGAATTGCATTCCAGATGAATTGGTTGAGGGTATATGTTTTCATGACAAGAAACAGTTACAATTTGTTGTTCAGGGATGGTCTATGACAAATAATGTTGAGTATGTCATCTATTTTTCGAACAAATCAAAATTCACTATGATGTGCACTCATCATTTTGACCCAGGTAGACAATGTTTGTGGCATTTATATGCAAGCTTAATTAAGAGGTTGGGTGGTGCATGGAGGATTTGTTCAATTGGGTCACCTCATACTTGTGCTCATTCAGTAGTTAATGCTTGTCACAGGCAATGTACATCAGAATTCCACCACTTCATCATTGCACAGTGGGAGCACAGGTGTGACTCGATTGTCATAGTTGATTCATCGTTGTAGGATCCGAGCCAGCGATCAACCACTATATGAGGTGGTATCGTTCATGGGCATCACTTTACATGCTCAAGGCACCGACAGTACCTCCTGACACATATTACTCCCGAGCACTGGGGGAACGTTTGATGGTTAGTATGTATGCAAAGTATTATAATTTGTTTTTTCTATTAACAACAAAATTCTGATCTAAAACATCTATATGCGGCTCAGGCATCTTGAATCGTGATATATTTATTTTTAGAGATGAAGATGCAATTTCGAAATCTTTCAACGATTATGAAGAGTCGTGGACTTGAGGGCATATGCATATCTCACGACCGTCTGAGGATACAGACATACGAACGCACGCTGTAGGACGCGTTACGTCGATGGATGTGGGGTCATCCGACACAGTGGTAGGCGATCATTACACATTTTCACAACCCCATATTCATATCAGGAGGCAATGTGGTCTCAGATGCACCCATGGCACGCAGCAGTCCATCTGACATATGGACCATCGTCATTCCATATGACACCGCCATACGGAGTGTACCATGGGTATTCGTTGCCTACGCAAGGGTCGACAGATTTACCTCATGTTACAGACTTAAGGTATTCGCAACAACCTGTCGAGCAGGTGGAAGAAGAGGAGGACCATCAACAACATCATCTGCGATCGACCACGGCGACCACCAGCACATTACACTCCAGGTAGCGATGCGATTCCACCACGCAGGCATCGCCGAAGATAGATGTGTTATCTTTCTTATACAGTGGAAGGCATGTACTCTTGGCTATTTTTTATTTATTATCCACCATGTCGTTCATGTTGTATTATCGGTTATATATTTTGATTAAATCATATGAGAGATCAATCGAGAATTAAAGATTCAAACTCAATTTTATATAGAATATAATCGAGTGTTTGATATTATCAAAAAAATAATATATTCAATCGTTGCTGGTGGCGATCAAAAGAAGTTGTCAATTTTTCATTATCTTTCCAACCCACTCTGACACTAATGATCCTGATATGGCCAAAAAATCAAATATCTTGAATTTTGTAACGAGTTGCACATTTCTAAACTCTTCACTCAGATTCGAAAGTTGTTAACATAAAAGTTGTAGAATTTTTCATTATCTTTCCAACGATACCAACGCAGACATCTGTTGAGTCATATCGCCATAAAATTTGGACATTTAATTTTTTTAAAAAAAGGCCGATCAAGCATAGGCTAGCGTGGGCATCTGACCAGTTACTGACTGACCTATTTTAATTTTTTTTTAAATGCCTAATCACCTAATTATGATTATTAATTAGCCTATTTTAAAAATTAAGCTTTAATTTTTCTTACCAATGCCTACAATGCAAAAGCCCAAAGACAAAGACAAGTCGCTCATTATGACACTCTCATTATATCTAGCTTGCTAATTGATAGCAAAATAGTTCTATGAAGACACAAAATAAAATTTCAAAATATTTCTAATCAATCTTCCCTAGAGCAGAATAAAATTGTGGTGCTTCTCCTTTCCTTTAATTTCTTTTAATAACTTTACTTATTGATATCTAATTCCTTTTAATCAAGAAACAATTAAATAAACATAATTTAAATCTTGAGTGCAAAAAAAAATATAAAAAAAAACTATTTTCTATTTTTCAAAACTTATTTTTATATATTTAGCTAGTTGATATTAATTTTAATCATAGCCACTTTTAAATTCTATTATTTAATAACTTCAAATCATAGATTAATATTTCACTTTTAAATTTACTTATATATTTTTCATAGAGAATATTATTAATGTGTCAATAATATTTTTAATCTAATAATGATATCTTATGACTAGAAAATTTGGGTTTTTTATGCCTTGCAATACCTATAAGTGACCAAATATCCTAATTTATTTATTTGGAGAGAAAGTTCATTTAGGATCAAATCACTCTTTTGGTATTAAAATATAAGTCATACACCTTCCATGAAGATTATAAAACTAAAAAAATAAAAAATATATAAAAAAGCAGCTACTCTTATGTCTCTCCATCCCAAAATCTTATATATCTCTAACAATCTTAGAGCTTGGGTGATTAGGGGTGTAAACGAGCCGAGCTTGAGCGAGTTGAACCCTTGTTCGTGTTTGGCTCGTTTGAAAATTATTTTGTTCGTGATCGGCTCATGTTCGAAATGGCTCGAAATGCAATAATCTGAAAATTTTGTAAGAGGGAGAATTCAAATTTGGGCAAATATTTTGCATAACAAAAACTTTAACCACTAAGCAATTCTTATAATTATCATATATATATATATATATATATATATATATATATATATATATATATATATATATATATATATATATATATATATATATATATATAATATAATATAATTTTTTATTTCGAACAAATCGAGTGTAACAGCATTTGTGAACAATGAACTTTTTTTGACTCTACATGTGATCGATCTCCAATAAGGCTTCAAACAAGTAGTTTCTATATTAGAAACATCTTTTATTCAAGTTTACTATGTTGCACTTTTAATTATTTATGTTTTCATATTTCATCATCAAAAATTAAAGTTATGATAGGTAAGAGATGAGAATAGTACTTAGCTTTTGAAAATGAATAAAATATTAACTTTTGAAAAGGGTTTTGAATATTATTCAAACATTGCCCATGCATTAAACCCTAAGCCCTTAATATTAGTAAATATCATATTATTAGTAAATCTTATTTCGATGAATTTTGAACCATATTGAACTATACTCATTCAAATCATTTTAGAATTTACTCTAGCCATATGTGAAGAGGTTCCAACCATATTCAAAATATATTTGAAGCTTTGCTCTATCCTTATTTAAAGCTTATTTGAACCTCTCTCAAGTCATGTTGAAGCTTGAATATAATTTGAGTGAGTTCCAAATACGGTTAAAGCAAGATTTAAAAATGATTCAAATAACTTTAATATAGTTAGATCAAGTTTCAATAAGATTTGAATAAGACTTGAATATGATTTAAATATGGTTAAAAATTAGTTCAAATGTGGTTAAAATAATTTTTTTTTATTTTATTATTTTTATTAGATTGATTTATATAAGAGGCTTTATTGTCTATGCAAATGATATTTCAAATTATATCCATATGAAAACATTGCATTGCTCAAATCACATACAATGCTGGAGGGTGAAATCAAGTCAACTAATTGTCAGTGAGCCCAAGTCAATTCATGAATTAGCTGACTCGATTACACTTCCATTAATAAAGTTTGATGAACAAATGAGTGGATACCTGACCATTAATTTCCTTAAGACTTGGGTCTAAATCGACAAAGAAGGTAGGGAGGGATGCGAAAAGTTGCACTTAACTGAGCAAGTTTCAACACAAGTTATAGGGCTGCTTTAGTGTAGCAATAAAGAAGGTCAAGCAAGTCTCAGTTTGGCATATCAAACCTATTGAGCAAAGAGTAGCCATTCCAAGCCATAAGATGATCTTCAAGTAAGTCTTAGCTTAGCATATCAAATAAATGAACAGATAGTAGCCAATCAAAATACAAAGATAATCCCTTTCAATGACCTATTGAGAAGTAAGCCAAAGATGAATTATTTTAGCCTTCTACTTTGACATGTCCTTATTCCAAGTAAGGGAAACATGTGGATCATCATTACCTTCTTCTTGAGTGTCTTTTGCTTACTTGGAGCAAATGTATCAATTTTAAGGTGGTTCATTTCATTCTTCACTATGTACCGCATTAAAATATATTGACAAGCTATGTGAAACATAATATTATAGAAATCATCCACATTGATGTGGAGACATCATTTGCTCAAATTAGTGCCTAAATTTGGTTCATCGTGTTGATTTGTCTTAAGCTAGCTCATCTCACCTCTATTTTATGTACCACATCTCAATTCGGTAATTTGAATTGGATCTAAATGATTAAAGCTGATGAGCTTGTACTCATGTTCCACGTTGTACATGTGTCATCATAAGTAGATACATGTGTATGTAACATGAGTACACTCATATTACCATGATTTACCATGATCACACCCTTTAATAGTTCATAATATGATCATCAAATATTTTTTCAGAATATAGTCAAAGGACAGTGGTAAAGAGGTAATGAATAGCACGGATTGAATAAAGAAGGAAGTTAGAATTCTCGCCGATTGGTGCTAAATAGTAAATATGTAAAGGCAATTTTTCCAATCCAAAGTAGGGGAATATGAGAGTTTGCACCCTTTACACCATCTCCCCTTCTCCCATCAAACTCTCTACAAATATAGGGCACATAATCCTTTCATAGGATAATTTTCTCTCAAGCTCTAGATAGTTAAATCTTAATAAGTAGTCATTGGCCTTGGCAAGTCATTTCTAGAAAAAAGATTATCTCTATAAGAAATAAGTCTATATATATATTATTATATTATATTATTTCGAGCTAAATCGAGTCGAACAAGAGCTGTTTGTGGACAACGAGTTTTTTTGACAGCCCTATGGGTGATCAATCTCCAATAAAGCTTCAAACAAGTAGTTTCTATATTAGAAACATCTTTTATTCAAGTTTACTATGTTGCACTTTTAATTATTTCTGTTTTCATATTTCATCATCGAAAATTATAAGTTATGATAGGTAAGAGATGAGAATAGTACTTAGCTTTTGAAAATGAATAAAATTTTAACTTTTGAAAAGGGTTTTGAATATTATTCAAACATTGCCCATGCACTAAACCCTAAGCCCTTAATATTAGTAAAGATCATATTATTAGTTAATCTTATTTCGATGAATTTTGAACCATATTGAACTATACTCATTCAAACCATTTTAGAATTCACTCTAGCCATATGTGAAGAGGTTCCAACCATATTCAAAATATATTTGAAGCTTTGCTCTATCCTTATTTAAAGCTTATTGGAACCTCTCTCAAGTCATGTTGAAGCTTGAATATAATTTGAGTGAGTTCCAAATACGGTTAAAGCAAGATTTAAAAATGATTCAAATAACTTTAATATAGTTAGATCAGGTTTCAATAAGTTTTGAATAAGACTTGAATATGATTTAAATATGGTTAAAAATTAGTTCAAATGAAGTTAAAATAATTTTTTTTAGTTTATTATTTTTATTAGATTGATTTATATAAGAGGCTTTATTGTCTATGCAAATGATATTTCAAATTATATCCATAAGAAAACATTGCATTGCTCAAATCACATACAATGCTGGAGGGGTGAATCAAGCCTAGCTTATTAGCTAATTGTCGAGTGAGCCCAAGTCAATTCATGAATTAGCTGACTCGATTACACTCCCAGTCATGTACTTAATAAAGTTTGATGAACAAACGAGTGGATACCTGACCATTAATTTCCTTAAGACTTGGGTCTAAATCGACAAAAAAGGTAGGGAGGGATGCGACAAGTTGCACTTAACTGAGCAAGTTTCAACACAAGTTATAGGGCTGCTTTAGTGTAACAATAAAGAAGGTCAAGCAAGTCTCAGTTTGGCATATCAAACCTATCAGCAAGAGTAGCCATTCAAAGCCATAAGATGATCTTCAAGTAAGTCTTAGCTTAGCATATCAAATAAGTGAACAGATAGTAGCCAATCAAAATACAAAGATAATCACCTTTCAATGACCTATTGAGAAGTAAGCCAAAGATGAATTATTTTAGCCTTCTACTTTGGCATGTATTCCAAGTAAGGGAAACATGTGGATCATCATTACCTTCTTCTTGAGTGTCTTTTGCTTACTTGGAGCAAATGTATCAATTTTAAGGTGGTTCATTTCATTCTTCAACACATGTACCATTAAAATATATTGACAAACTATGTGAAACATAATATTATAGAAATCATCCACATTGATGTGGAAACATCATTTGCTCAAATTAGTGCCTAAATTTGGTTCATCGTGTTGATTTGTCTTAAGCTAGCTCATCTCACCTCTATTTTATGTACCACATCTCAATTCGATAACTTGAATTGGATCTAAATGATTAAAGCTGATGAGCTTGTACTCATGTTCCACCGGCATGTGTCATCATAAGTAGATACATGTGTATGTAACATGAGTACACTCATATTACCATGATTTACCATGATCACACCCTTTAATAGTTCATAATATGATCATCAAATATTTTTTTATAGTCAAAGGACAGTGGTAAAGAGGTAATGAATAGCACGGATTGAATAAAGAAGGAAGTTAGAATTCTCGCCGATTGGTGCTAAATAGTAAATATGTAAAGGCAATTTTTCCAATCCAAAGTAGGGGAATATGAGAGTTTGCACCCTTTACACCCTCTCCCCTTCTCCCATCAAACTCTTCTACAAATATAGGGCACATAATCCTTTCATAGGATAATTTTCTCTCAAGCTCTAGATAGTTAAATCTTAATAAGTAGTCATTGGCCTTGGCAAGTCATTTCTACGAAAAAGATTATCTCTATAAGAAATAAGTCTATTTATGAATCCTACTTATTAGCCCCTTTAGCTTTTATATTATTTATATCTCTACATGAGAGCTTCAATATCTTTCTTTAAATGAAGTCTATTGGTTTATCATTTTATAGTTTTTAATGATGATATATTATTCTTATATAACTACTATGAAATTTGATACTTTGATGTCATTTAATGTTTCATAGATACATAAGAAAATCTCGCCCAACTTCAAGGTTCAGACAAAATCACACAAATGAGACATCTTATTATCTCAAAACAATCATCCATTCCTCTTCAAAATGTGTACACTCTCTCTCAAGAAGGCTCACATTCTCCTCAAGAGTTATTCCCTCTTATGGTGTTATTCTTTAAGCAAGTCACCTCAACTATTTATCTTAACAAATTATCTTAAGATATTCTCATAGCAACAAATTATTTCATATAACATTTTCTCTCTCAATATATATTCTCAATAGATCTTCTCAGTTAATCTTCTTGGGTTAGTCTTTCGATTGCCCAATTCCAGCTATTATCTCAGCTACCTATCTTAGTAAACTCTCTTAGAAGATTCTCTCTAGAAACTATCTCAACAAGTTTTCTTTTTGCATAGAACATATATGATATGGATATTAGACAAAGAATACGAAACTTATGGTTCATCTTCGCTACCGCACAAGGTATCTAAGAAAACTATGAACCTTATAGGTAACATAATATGAAGTTGTAATCCTTTAAGATTACTATTAAATTAACACAGAATTATATTATGTGTAATCCTCTCCTAGTATATGTAGGTTGACTCTATTATGCATTTAGGTGCAAAGTTCTAAACTCTCTCAAGAGGCCTCCACCTACATTGGACGACATGGCTTGATTATATTTGTTCTTATTGTAACTCCAATTATAATGTGTTTGCTTGCTTTATTCTCACTTATTATGAGTTCTCAAAAGAATCACACTTTAATATTCGTTTATGAGTAATATAAAAAAATCATAAATATGTTTTCGTTGGAAGTAGTAATGAATTTATGCCTCTACCTTCAAATATATATTTTAACTTTCGAGTAACCAATCTTAATCTTCAGAAATAAATCAATCTTCATGATAGTAACTCTTATTCCTAAAATTATCCTTATTATTATTATTATTATTATTATTATTATTATTATTATTATTATTATTATTATTTTAAACTAAAACTTTACTTTTTTTCATTGATGAACCTACATGATCATAGAGGTTCAATGCATTTGCATCTTCTTTAACTCAAAACATGCATGATTTATATTGTAAAATTCAATGAAAATTTATATTTAAGTTACAATAAATGAAAGTTCTTCACATATATATGTTGAAATGTTTTCAACATTCAATGTGTTTGCTTCAATATTATACCATAGACTTGTGTTCAAGTAAAACGTATAGATATTATTATTGCTATTTAGTCCATGTATGAGAGGTCCAATGTTGGTCCATGAGCTTATTATTACTAAGAGGTTGTTTGGTTGGAATCCAAAATAAAGTAAAAGTAAAAGTAAACGCACAAATTTTACAATTTTTGGCATTTGGCTGCATGTAAAGTAAAATTTCAAAGTGATGTAATGCATTGGAATTCATCCTATAATTATATTTTGGTATATTTAAAATTCACCCAAATTTGGATGAATTTCAAATATCGACAATTTAAAATATTGTACCATTGACGATATCTTCCATGATTAGCACCGTCGACGCTTCAAATACATCTACCACCCACTATCACCCAAAACCTTTAAAATATTTTACATTATATATATGTATATATATTTTTACCAAACAAAAAAAAATAAACTTATGAATTTATAAAATTTTCAACCAAACAATCTAAAATAATTCAAATACATTACATTCCTTTTACATTGCACTCCCTTTTTAGGCAACCAAACAACCCCTAAGTGGAGAGGACTAATCCCTCCTAAGGATCATGTATGATTTTAAACAATTACAGTAATCTTATATATAGAGGTTTCATTCAAAGATGTGAAATACTTGGAATATGTAGAGGATTATACAAGATGAACTTTTTAATTAATTTGATATTTCTAATACACTTTAATTTATGATATATATATATATATATATATATATATATATATATATATTTAAGATATAAAATAAACTGTATTATCTATTTAGAATTCAAATTATAACACAAAATTAATAAATTCTAATAGAACTTTAATGATTATTTGATATTTTTTGTAAACTTTCCATCAAAATTCATAAGAAAACACTCGAGTTTTGGCTTGGCCTTAAAATTTTCAAAATCAATCAAAATTGAAAAGGCCTTTTAAGATCATCATTTTAATATTATTATTTTATTTCTTTCTAATTTATCATATTTATATTTTAACATCAAATGAGATATATTTGGTATCATTTACTTTTTATTTTATCATATTTATAATATTTTTAGAAATATAAATTATATCTATTTTAATTGAATATCAAATAAAATAATTTTCATTGTGAAGACCACAATAGAAGTAGATTATCATCTAAGGTGGCAAAAGGTGGTCATAAGTCATCGTTGATGTTTAGGTTTTCTCTCCATTCATTGGCAACGACCAACGGTCATAATTTAAGGATCGTAAGCCTATGAGCCTATGGCGCATTAAAATCTCATTTGTAGCAAAATTCTTTTACGAGTTATAATAAGTTGTGGGCTCCGAAAATTTGCTGTCAATCTCTCGACAATTTATTGAATTGAAGATAGCATGATTTTAAGTATCGATATAATTTTCAGAAGGTAGATGAGATAGTAGTAAGACACTACCCAGAGATTTCGCCCTCATTTGGTGAGAACTTTAGATGGTTCCAAGTTTCTATGAAAAAGCCATAGTTAATTACCCTCCCAATAAATGAGAGAACTTTCAATTAACATCATTAGATAATAAAAGATATAATAGTAGCATAAGTTTGAATTTATAATATGAAATTTATCATTTAAAACTGATGGTTGGGGAAATGATGACATGCGATCTGGTCACATGGTTTCATCAGCAATCGTGGTCCCAGTCTACTTGGTCGGAGAGGTAAATTACCCCACGTAAGGATCTCATCAAGAACATGTTACGTAGAAATCCTTGTAGGGCGATGTTTGTCTAAGACATGTTTGTACCAGAGAGGTTGTTCTATCAAGTATATCCCATGATTCACAACTCAAAGGCGAGCATTAAGCATAAATACAGTCGTGATCGTATAATAAAGCATGAATGGACAAACTACTCGGTGAGGACGGTGCTTCAGCCATGAACCTTTCATACGTCACGTCACGTCTTCGACAAGAGATTGATTGAGAGTGAACATAACAGAACACTTTATTTAACATTGGCTCCTTTGTGAGATAGAGTTTTCTTAATTTGTCAACCCCGACAAATAGTTGTGGAAGGTGGATAGATTGAGTTTTGCTTTAAGCTTTTAATGATATAATTTCATTTAGACGATTTTAGATTGATATTTGATTTGAGTTAATTTGATTAGAACAATTGATTAATTTGAATATGTTTAAGAACTTTAGATCATATCAACTCTGCCGCAACATTAGATCTCTGTCCTTAGTTTTCAAATATTTCAGATTTGAAACTCTTATTATAATTTTAGATTTTATTAACGACCCAATCCTAAGACTAAACGGTAGCAACCTGCGGATTCAACACTGAATTTAAGCATTCAGCAATGTTATGCGGTGTATTTAAGAATGCCTTAATGACTCTTCTATTATTTTTCAGTGTTTTAATATTGTATAAATGATCTAATATTTTATTAGATTTTTATTAATATTTAATTGATTCTCATTTAGCGAACCTTTTGACTTTAGAATTTGCACTGAAATCTATGTCCAGAAGCATTACATGTTTATAGCTTAGGTAATTTTACCTAATTAGTGATTTCATTGATTTTGAATATCATAATTTAGAATAAAATTTCTTAATTTTTGTATTGAAAGAAAACTCCTTCATTTGTAGATTTAGTTTAATGTTATACAAGATGATTCTCGATAAGACATTTTGACTTATATTGTAGTTTAAAACATTACTTACACTTAATTTATTTGTTGAGTTCTTGTAATTCTCCCAACTTGATTATGCTTCAATTTACATCACTTTTAATAAGTTATCGATTTATGTTTAATTTTAGCCAACTAATGCTTATTAGCATTTATATAAATTATAAGAGTTATTAAACCCAATTTGATTCATCTTAACTCCATATCAAATTTTATGACTTTAAGTTTATGAGTTTAGATATCTACCTAAAACTTCATTTTAAATGAGTGTTCTATTCTTTTCAAAATTTTCTTTAAAGGCTCTCCCCCTGTTTCTCTTTGATTTAATATTTATTTTCATATTTATCATATATCTTTTTGTTTGACTTAAGTTTACGTAATTTTCATTTGAATTTATTCAAGTATTGAATTTTAATCTAAATTTGGTAACCTATCTCATAGTAATGATCGAGAAAATTTTGCTTACTTGCATCTTGAATTGAGTGGTGTCTTACACCACAACCGAAGTTTCATCTCGTTACACTCGACTAGTCCTTAAGACTGAAGAAGTCATACAATATATATTCATACCCCCTTTTTTTTTCTTGTTTGACGCTTTTACTTTAAAATTAGCGTATTTCTTCTTGCTCTTAAGTCTTCATTTCCTCTCCGTTTTTAAAGTCAAATATTTGGCTAATTTTGACAATTCCTCATCCCTGTAGGGGCTACATTTTGTTTGGCTTCAGTGCACTCTTGAAGAAGGTGGTGTCTTGGACACTGATTTTCATCTCGTCAGCCCTCAAGCACGACTTGACAAAGAAGACATATCTGATATATATTCATTCCTCCCTCCCCTTTTTTAAGTCTAGAAATTAGAAAATTTTTGACATTTCATCTAGGGAGCTACATAACGTGTTACTCCTCGCTCGAGCGTAAGGTGTCTTGCGATACCTATTTTTTTATCTCTCGCTCTCGAGCAGCGAGCTTCAAACTTACAACGAAATGACATGTATATGATATATATATATATATATATATATATATATATATATATATATATATATATATATATATATATATATATATATATATATATATATATATATATATATACATTCAATCTCACATGTTCGACTCATTTTTTTCGCACGCAGCAGAACAAGGTTAGCAAAAATGTAATCTGGAGTGTGGCGGAAAACCGAAAAGAAGAATTCTTCTTCGATATTCTTCTTATGTGAAACAAAAAATAGGAGCAAGGAGTGTTAAAACAAAGAAGAATTCCTCTTGGAGATTTCTTCCAGTTTGTGGCGAATGAAGGCTAAAAGCGAGGAGCGACAATCGAAAAAGAGAATTAGCTATGTTCTTCGGTTTAGCGAGTAAAATTGATTGGGAAAATAGGGGTATTTTATTTGACGGAAAGGAAGTCAGCAATGGTTCATGTGCGCGAGGCAGACTTGGAAGGAGGGTGGCTGTAAGAAAGTTTTGCGGCCACGGAGACGGCACGGTTTAGATGGATTAGGGTCACAACGGAGGTCGACGTATACGGAGCAGAGCGTATCTGGCAGAGCGGAAATAAGGCACAGGATCGGGAAAATCTGAGGCCGGATGAGAATGGAGCCAACCCTGAGTCTGAGTGAACCAGGCGAGTTCTTTGGCAGAGTGGGGATCTTGTGCAGTCAAGCGGCCAAGCGGCGGCAGCTGAAGGAGGGCGCCAGATATGGAAGGATCACTCAAAATGATCGCCACGGCTTTGCTGGACACGCTCTGAGAAACGGAAATCGAGAGAGGAGAAAAATTACCTGTGTGAGCATGGGAATCAAGAAGGAGGAGACTTGAATGTGAATGGAGAGAGAGAGGGATTTTCCATTCTTCTTTTTTTTAGAACCGAATGAGAAAATAGAGATTGAGCATGGGAGGGTAATTTAGAATTTAAATAAATTTTAAATTGATTACTTTAATTTGAATTTTTTTCTGAAATCAAAACACAACACACACACACACACACACACACACACACAATATATATATATATATATATATATATATATATATATATATATATATATATATATATATATATATATATATATATATCAATCAAATATTCATTATTAACGAATTTTACGTTTTGATGCTTTGGTTAAGTCGACATCAAATTAGTCCATTTGACTCAAAATGCGCATCGCCGCTTTTGACCGCTCGATTTTTGCAAACTGTCCAATTGAGTGTGAATAGTCTTTATTTGGCTTTAACTAACGCATCAATTTCTTGAAGAATCTTGCTTTGCTGCGACTCGATATGATATACGCCGAATATTGCGATCGGTTGATCAAGTCATATTATATCCATTTTCATTCGTGATGGAAAAGTTTGTTCATCGATTGGATGTCATTTGAGTTAATTTTGGTGACATCCAGTATATTTCAACCTCGATTTGCATGTCATTTCAAATCATTCGATTTGCATCTCAATTGAGAACGCAAAGTCTCATTTAATAGTTTTTTCAATATTTGAAGCTAATAAACGATCAATTTCATGAGCGGAGCATTATCACAATTTTTTCGACTTGATATATATTTTGATATCTCGCCATCAATTACTGATTGATTTTGATATTTATATTATCAATTTGATGTTCTCAACGCATCGACAAAGTTGTTCCGTCAGGTCTTTTGACCATTTTCAATGACGTCCAATGTATTTTGGGCCCCGATTTCGCGCCTTGTTACCCAAGTCCGAATTTGATTTGTGGGATTGACTTATGGCTGATGAAGGTCGCAAATGCCCCAACAAATGTGATTTTCATGCGAGTCACATTTGTTAAAATTGGTTGATCATTTGGGTTGGTCATAGAACTTGGATCATTTTACGCTTGCGTAATGCTTTGAAAAGGTTTGTCATTAATATTTATTATTGACATGCTAAATGATCTCACGATTTGTCGAATCGACTTGATTGATAAGAGTTCTTACACCATCTACTATCTCGCTTCAATGGCTTTCTGAAGATATCTTTCTTTTATGTCATTGATTTGAGTTTTCTCAACCCTAGTTTTCTTAGGTTTGATGAGGAATTGGTTTATTTGTTTTGATGAATGATTCCACGGGAATTGATTTATATGCGGTTTGAAATTTCTTATCCTAGCTTTGAGCTTAAGCGGACTTGATGAAGATTGATTTGTCCATATTGACTTGTCGGAAGTGTATGCCATGAACCCGTGCTTGTTGCTTTGGAGATTCATTGAAGGTGCATACGATGACCCCCAGCTTATATAGTTGATATTTATTATTAAGCTGCTTTAATGATAATAATAAAATTCTTTAGTTGACTTTTATGAACTATGGAATTCTTCTTCATGATTTCCTTTGGACTTGATGAGGAGATTGGCTTTGATATGTGCTTTGAGCTTGATCATCATTTGAGAATAAATTGAGATATCGTAATATATGATTGATTTGAGGTAGCCACAGTGTTTCTCATCTTGCCTTGATTCAATCAAGTAGAGATCTCTTGATCTGGCTTGTAATCACTACTGGATCGGTTTGAGATTGACAATATCGTCATTGGGTGATGTAGGGCTCTTTCACTACCACTTTCTTTCTTGTTGAGTGAGGAGAGCGTCGCAACTTCGATATTTGAGCTTGTTGAGTTCAACCTTTAGAACTCGAAGTCTTCGACTTAAGGTAGTAGTTGGTGGTTTTGTCATCGACTAATGAATGGGGCTCTTTCAGCGCCTTTTCTTGCGGCTTGTTGAGTGAGGAGAACGCGCAACTCGATCATTTGTTGAGTTCGACCTTTAGAACCCATTATGTCTGACTTTAGGATGTAGAGGTTGATGTTTCTCCAACTTAATTGATTGAAGCTTCCAAATCGAGTTCTTTTGACTTGATCTCGAATTTGACAAATTTGGAGATAAATTTCTTGACATTTAGGTTGTCTTTTCCATGCATGAAATAGATTCTTTGTTCTACAAGACTCTGCAACTTAACAATAACAATTATGGATATATTGAGATTTCATAAAGCGATGTCAACTGAATAAGAATATATTTGAGGATCTCATCTTATAGCTGACTCAAATAAACTTACATAAACTAAAAAATGTCTTAGAATTCTAAAGTACATTTAGAGAATTTTCAAGATGAAAATATACAAATACATCAATATTTGAATTGATATACTCTAAAGGATTTTAACATACAACATTGATTTCATCATATATAAAATCTAAAAATATGTAATAAGAGAATTTTCACGAAAAAATTCATCATCTGAGTATATTTATTTAGGGATCTCATGAAGCGATGTCAACCTAATATATTAAAAAAAAAATATCGCTTGTAGGGGATTTCTATTGTACCTCGAGAATGTGGTCGTCAAGTATAGTACCTTTTCAAGTATCGACCATTAATTGGCGGCATTGGTCTTTCACCATTTAGGTCGATGAGTTGATATGCCCCTCCTTAATATACATTTTCAATGACAAAAGGGCATTCTCAATTATGCTCGAATTTGCCACCAAATTTTCGATTGGGGATAATTGGTCTTCTCAACACCAGGACCAATTCTCCTTTTTGGAATGTTCATGGCCGCACCGTATGGTCAAAAGCCCTGGACATCTTTGCTCGATAGACTTCCAGATTTTGATGAGCTTGTAATCTAACTTCATCAAGCGTCAGTTCCTCCATTCTCACGAGCATTTTGATCTTCGGTTAGATGTATTGGATAAGTGAAGGCAACTCAACTTCAAGGAAGAACTCTTCAAATACCAATGAATAAGTGGCTTTAATGGCATCTTGTAGGTAGTTTGATATGCCCATAGCTCTACTACTGGTATGTCATTCTCTCTTATTTTTAGTGAGAATCTTCTTGAGCGCTTTGACTAATGTCTTGTTGAAGGCCTCGCCAAACCATTTGCTCTTGGATTATATATTGAAGAAAATATCGCCAATCAATTTTGTGTCGATGAATCTATAAATCTTTGCACTTTTGAAAACTATGTCATTATCAATTATTATGTGACACTCCAAATCTATAGACTACATTATGTGAAGAAGTTAATCACTCGACGGTAAATCTTTAAATGGGTAGCTTACCACTTAGAGAAATAGTCGATTAGGATGAAGCGATGTCCAGCTGATGACGGTGGATCAATTGGTCCAATTACATCCATACCCTAAAATTCAAATGGTCATGATGCTATTGTTGGGTGTAAGGGATTTTGAGGTTGATGGATGAGATTTCCATGTACTTGACACTCATGACACTTCTTAGCGTGATTAATACAGTCTCTCACCATAGATGGCCAATAATAACCCATCCTTTTGATCTTTATTGCCATCTTGGGACCTGACTGATGTGCATCACAAAGTCCTTCATGAACTTCAACCATCACTTTGCTAGCTTCATCTACACCTAGGCATCGTAGCCATATTTATTCAAAGGATCTACGATATAAAGTGTTGTACATGAAAATATAGTGTAACATTCTCTTTTCGATTTGAGCTGCCAGTGATTTATTACTTGGTAATTTGCCTTATTTAAAGTAGTTTATGAAGGCTTGCCTCCAATCACGTGACTCTTCAACAACAAAGGCTTCACCTTTTACGAGGCAATGTCATTCTTAGCTCTCTTGGTACAACTTCTTATTGATTTTGGGAGTATGAGGAGCAACAGTGCATCCGATGTCAATTTGGTAACCCCTACAGGGATTGATACTTTACTAGCTCCTCATCGAGTAAATATGCCGATCATGACATAATCACCATTCATACTTGTCATTTCCTTAGCTAATTTTCAAGCAATCGCTTTACTATTCTCGGATCGAGACTTCGAGTTAGTGTGATATTTGGTATCTTCATAAGCTCGAGAACTTGTGATAGAAAGCTAACTCAAGCTTGTTGATTCTATAAATGTCAAGTACTTGATTTATAATAAGATGAGAATCACCAAAAATATGCAGGTTTTGAATGCCTATGAAAATAATTCTTCGACCACTAATGCTTCATATTCAACTTCATTAATAGTTCTTGGCTCGGTCAATCCATATGATCATCTCATTATCCCTCTTTTTAGTGTTATGAAGATGATGTCGATTTCTACTCTTGCTCTTGGAAAATTTAGATGTTGGACTTGTTTGATCAATGAGGCTCCATTAAAGTATATTTTACAAATTTGCAATTTTTCTCTTTCATGAATGAGCATAATTTGCTCATCAGGCAAATCGTCATTAAGAAAAGAGTCCGCCGGGATGAGATGTGTAGCATGAAAATATGCTAAGACTTGTCATTCTTTCTACGAGCATGATGATATCAAATTGTAAAAGCAATATTGCCCATCTTGCCGCGACTGTCCTTGTGTCTTGCCATCAAGTACTTCAGCGGATCGATCCTCGAGATGAGGGTAATCTTGTGAGATGACATATAATGACGAAGCTTTTGGACTGCAAATATCAATGCTAAACATTGCTTCTCTATCGGAGAGTATCTCATTCGCTCCAATCATCATTGATATAATAAAGATTCTCTTTCTTCATTGTGTTGTGCAATAATGCTCCAAGGACTCTTCTAATACAACTGTGTATAGAATGAGGGGCTTCCCAGGAGTAGGCGCTGCAAGGATTGGTGGATTTAACAAGTAGCTTTTAATGCTATTGAAGGCTTCTTAGCACTCCTTGTCCACTTGAATGGAGCATCCTTCTTCATTAACCTTGCAAATGGTTGACAATACGATAATTTGATATAAATCGACGAATGAATGCAAGTCCTTGTAGAATGAGCGAAAACTCTTGATGGAGGCATCTTCTTGTCTTGATTTTAAGGATCAATTTCAATACCTCATGACGTACTGTACCCAAGAATTTTTTGGATACCCCAATGCACATTTTAGAGGATTCATCTTCATATTTTTCGATTCTCTCCTACAATTCTCAAATCTTCAAGTGATTTCATGGTTTAAGCTCTTCACCAAATTGTCGACATAACATTCCACCTTTGATGAATCAACTCATCAAAAATATCGTCATGTATGTAGCTCCGATTTTTCAAGCCAAAGGCATCGTGTAGTAATAGATGTCAATAGGTGTTCTGAACGATGTATATTTTTCATCCTTAGGTGCCATTTTGATTTGGTTGTATCTCGACGATCCGTCCATGAATGAGAACATGTCATAGTTGGAAGTGTAGTTCTGATATTGAAAGCGAAAAGTCATCTTTTGGGCATGCCTTATTTAGGTCCCGGAAGTCAATGTAGAGACAGATTTGGCTCTCTTCCTAATTGGGACAATGTTGGCTATCAATATGCATACTTCTCCTCCGGATGAAGTGCTTCAATTAGTTTTTAGTTTCTAATTTTGTTCTTCAATCTCCAATCTCATTCTAGGAGCTTGCTTAATAGGTGTTGCATCTTTAATAACTAGTTTATGAACTGATTGGGGATAAGCGACATTTCAATATGTCAAAAAACAATCCCCAATTCACAAAGTAGCATTTTAGCTCTTCAACTTTCTCGTGACAAAAGGCACTGATGAAAGTTGGACGATGATCATCCTCAGCTCCTAGGTTGACTTCTTTAAGTTCATCCATAGTATCTATTTGTCCACCATCTTCAAGTTCTTTAGATGAGCACTTGGCTTCTACTTCTTCATCATTTTTACGAAGAATTTCATGAATCATCTTCTTCACTATAGTCTTAATCTCGCCTTATTATATTATAATCTATTTTGATGAGATTTTTGGATGAACCCAAAACCTTTAGTGATAAACTTATCACTTATTCGTGATGCCTGAGGACTCCTTTGGCTCAACATCTTGTTAAAGATTTGTGTTTAGTAATTTCAATATGAATGCCAAGCTTATGCATCATTCTTCATAATTTCTGTGGATAGTATATTATTTATTCTTGTTGCTATCTCATCATAATTTATGTTGAGTAGGCTATCAAATTGTGAGGCTTAGACTCTTGATTTGTAAAATAGAGTTCATATTCCACTCTCACTCAATGGCACATAGAATGTTATCAATTCTTCAATATTATGAACCTCTGATTTCTTTAAAGCACCTGAGGGATGGTATAATTTTGAGTGAGTCATCGACTGCCAAGTGAGCTATCCTCCTTGATGCATATCCGAACTCTATTTTCATAAATAGATTCAAAATCATAGTCATCGAATCACTTATTTCATACTCTACTTTTCTTGAAAGCTTATAAGTTCCCTTAGGTTTGACATATCTTATCTTCTTCCGTGTCACTTCCCAAATGAGGAACGATTTTTTGACTTAGGTGTAGTCAGTGCTTTAGGAGAGTCGTTGCCTTCTTTCTTTACTTCTTCTCTTTCACTTTGTGAAATTATTTTAGTTCCGAAGTGGATGCTACCGCTTCAAAAGGCTCTGTTAGCTTAGGCTCTTTGAGGATGAATATTTTGCATCTTCATAAATCTTTGCTTCATTGACGGTGAATGGTTGTAGGTTACCAGAATTGAATTCTTCTCATCTTTCGGATACTTCATACATTGATGCATAGTTGATGGGACCATGTCATACTCATGCGGCAGAGAGCTCTAAATGATGTATCGCATCGATTACATGAAACTTAGCTATATAAATCTGAACTTGAGGGAGAATAAAACAACCCGAGTTTTTACTTCATTGAAACCATGAACCATCAACTTATCTCTCCCAAGATGTTGGATATCAGTGATAATCCTTAATACTTTAGACTCATAAGATTGATAGAAGAACCTGGATCAATCAATATTATCGATGAGATGTCATCACTCTGTAGTAACATAAAGAGAGGCAGGTTGTTCCCAACATAAGATCTTCTCAAAAATGTGATTACTTGGGAGATCTTGAGTTTGCAATGCTTCATCATGCATTTTTCAAAAAATAAGCTTCATAACTCTGATCTTTGAGAGCTTGTATCAAAGTCTCGAGGTCTTTTGACATCAAAGAGCCTCATACACAATTGTGCAGGATCTTTCTCGTGTGATAGAATATTATAATTTATCTTCTCGCTTGATTTAGACTTTGCCCTAAGATATCTGGGAATAATATCCTTATTGACTTCAATTTATTTGTCTTTGTCTTTATTTGCATTTCCCTTCTTTGATGAAGGTGATAAAACTTTACCACTTCTCAACTGAACTTGAATCACCTTATCTTGCTCATATTCTTCTGAAGAGGTAGTTTCTTCAAATTTCCTTCTTATTCTAGAAGATTGGCCAAAAGGGTTAGACTCATTTTTCAACGTCATACGTTTCATACGTGATGATATCGATGAGTCTGACTCTTCTCCTTCGAGAAAACATAGATCTTTTCTGTTATTTGTCTTGTTGAGTCATTAAACAAAATTGGACATTAGCTCCTCGCTCTTCTTGCTTTCGATAAAAAATTTTGATGGGTTGGTCGAGTCTACTTCCTTATCATTTTAGAGTAGTGATGTTGAAGAATATCGACATCACACAGATGATTCGACATGTCTCTACTGGATAAAATTCACCATTATCTTCTTCATATGATTCAACAATGCGAAGTTTAGGCATGAAGTCTGCAAGCTTAAATGGTTTCTTGTCTTTGGTGATACTCCTAGATTGTTAATGATCTTTTGAGTTGTAGTTCTCTTCTTGATCTTCTTTTCTTAGCCGACTTCTTTGATTTATGAGGCTTGCGTTTAGTAGCTTCTCTTTGTGAGTAGCCTTATCAGAATGCCGCTGAGAAGCCCAAATACTTGGTTTAGGCATCTCTCTTAAGTCCAATATAGGTTCAAGTGGTGATTTCCACTTAACACTAGGGACGTCTTTTATCCTTAGCATCTTCACTCTTTTTTGGAGTTGTTTGCCATTCTTCAATTTGATTTCTCCTTCTATTTGTCTTTCTTTGGATGATACGGAAGATGACGTAATCATCCTTGTAGATTCTCTTTTAGGGTTGACTAGAATACTATCGGATAGTGTAAATTCACCTCGTCGATACTTCCTTTCTAGCCAATCTTTGAAGACATAACAATCTTGATAGATGGGATCATCGATGATAGGGATATTTGGATTCTTGACTTGATCAACTTCTTGAGCCTTTTAATTTTAATTGTAAACCCGGCTTTGGCTTAAATAATTTAGCCACCTTATCCCTTCTAAAGGAATATTCTTTGTTCATCTTTTTTAAAGAGATGGCATTACTCATCATCTCTTGCTTGTTTTGGATGCTCCCCACCACTTGGAAAAGTTGAGATTTGTCATTTACCTCTAATACCAATTTTGGCTAGAATTAGAATAAGGGTTCTTTCCCTTATCATCATTATACATTGGTACTTTCCTTTATCCAAATTGTATATCACCCTTTTGCCATTTGAGCTATAGGCGGCATGAATTTCATTTCTTCTTGAGTCCGAAGGTTTGTTTCTCTTTGCTTTATTTGCATGGACTTAGGGCGATTCAACTTTTCGAATTTAGCCACCCTATCGAGCAAGTCCTGGAATGTTGCAATCGATGTCATGCATAGAAATGGTGCCATTTTATCATCCATATTATTTAATTGGATCACATGTTCTTCAATTATTGTTCCTTCATAAGGTTCTTGACTTATGAATTTTTTCATTGACTCATCTTTCCTCCTTTTCAAAGGCAAGGTCGGTGATTGTGATTTTCTGGTTACCTGAACCTCTTCACAAATATAGTCTCTAATTCAACAAATGTTTTAAGCAAATCATTTGCAATTCTGCATTTGGCGGTGTCTTCTTAATGAATTGATGGCGTGCATCGTTCCCTTCTGTGTTACCACAAGTAGCCTTAAATTGGGCTAGATGTTGCTTTGGATTACCAAGCCCGCTGACAGTATTAAATTTTGCGAGTAACCTTTGAATGACACTTGGTCATATTCAATTTGGGTAAGGCGACCCTCTCACCGACTTTTCAACTTTGAGGCTATGATTGCCTTTATCTTTTCATTGATTATTATTTCTAGGCGAGTATTGTTACCGTTCCGGTGTGTTAGCGATTGTTGGTTAGAGGTAGTGGTTAACTTCATTCATCGCTTCATATGTAGCATATAGCTTGAGGTACACGTAGTGGTATAAGTTATATTATTAGCTGCCTGTTGATTAGCGGACAAAATATAGCTTGCACTTGATGTGATATTCTTCAACATCTCCATCATGATGTTCATTTGTACCATCATATCATTCATTTTGGTACCAAGTAGCAATCTCTTGTCTTTGACCTCCATTTGATTTGCATTTCTCTTTGCTCTCTAGTGTCATGGCGTTATCTCTTCTCTTCTTCTTCTATTTCTTTATTGTTGTTACGCTCCTTGCTCATTTTAGGAAGAACTTGATCTTCTCCTTGTGCATTTGCAGACAATTGTTGTTGGGGTATGATGGCGATTATAAAAGCGTGTACCAGGCTGATCATTTCTGGTTCAACCATATAGACAACTTCGACACCCATGATCTCTTTCTCATTCTAGTCTTCTTCTTCTTCATCTTCAGCAAAGATCGAAGATCCATCCTCTATTTGCTTCTATGAAGACTCTTCTTCATAAGCATCAAATTGATTCGATTCCACGGATTAGCATCGTTGATGGTGCCGAGAATTCATCTATATCTCGACCATATATATGACTTCTATTTCCATAATCCTTCATTATTTTCTTCCTACACAATTTTGATCGACGCTTTCCGGATCTCAAATAATGGAACAAGTACTTCTTCTATTAAAGGATCACATCAAAGTTAACCTTCTCTGTGAATCGATCGATGATGGGATCCCCTAGAAGATTCTCTAGGGTGTCGACCATCATGTCTTTCATCAATGATATCCCTTCTCTTGGGTATCCATTTCTGATGAATTATTTTGAGTGATTGAGTATGTCAATGTCACACCTCCTCCATTCTTTGACTTCATTACGATCTTAGCCTCCATATTTGCTTATCCTTTCGGACCTTTAAGAAGGATTCTTGACACGGTCCAGTGTCGATGCTCACCATGTGAAACGACTGGCTCAGGCTACCATAAGAGATGACAACTTTCTGATTTTCCATCACCACGCCTCAAATCTTCTTTTCATTAAACATCCGTTTGACTACTTTGAGAACTTTATGTATCCCGCACATGTGTTTCTCTCGTGGTGGTGGAGCTTGACGCATGATTCTTCCAAAGATCGCATTTCGCCAAGAGAGTTATTCCTCTTTACCCACTTTAGGTTGTCAAAATTATGGGTGGAATACTCATTTCACGGCGACGCTTGTTCACTGGGTCGCTCAAATCCGTTGATCCCTCACCGCTTCTTCTTTGTCTTCGGTTAATTTTCTCATGATGGGAAGCTTCATGATCATGCTTTCAGTACAAAGGTTTAAAACAAATACCACGAGGCATTAAAGACACGCTTTTCTCACCGACGCTTCTTTTCACCTGAGCTTCGATTGACCTCCTTTGAAAACTAAGTTCTGTCGGAGAACTCCTCGACAACTTGGTTATTGAACTGGTCACATGGCTAGTAGAGCTTCAAGAACTTGAGGCCTTCCAACATGGCCTTGACGAATGTACCCGGTGGATACTTCGAGTTGAGTACGACAGGAAATTCACGCCAACAAAATTGACCTAACATCTCCTCGATGCGACGCTATGCAGATATTCACACCAACCCGAACTGGTGAAAAGAGTGCTTGGTAGATCCATTCGAAAAGTAAAAGATGGATTAGTAATTAACAATTATTATTTCACCACATACTTTCAAGATGTAGGCTAGTAACAAAGTAATGGTGTAATAAAGATATACTCTACGGAATGATTCATTCTACATAGAGCATCATATTAAATTTATTACACACTTAAATCACCATTTTGTTATTTTGAATTTTTAAAGATTTTATTACTATAGACATATATGACTACCAAAGATGGAAAGAGAATCTCCCCCACAGTCGCCAGAATTTAAAATTAGTCTGACCTCACAAATTTATTGAATTAAAGAGAGTATGACAAGTGTTGTAATTTTCAAAAGAGATAGTAGATAAGACACTTCCCTGAGATTTTGCCTCATTTGGTGAGAACTTTAGATATGGTTTCGTTTCTATAAAAAGCCTCTATAATTAATTACCTCCCAATGTGAGAGAGAACTTTCGACAAGCTAGTCATTAGATCGTTGAATGCATACAGATAATAAGATATGGAGTTTTGAATTTAGAATATGAAATTTATCATTGCTTTTAAACCGGAGGAATGATGACGTGCCTGCCTGTAGATCCCATGTCATATCCCTGCATCCCTGCCTACTTAGAAGGAGGAGTAGACTCAACTGATGTAAGATCCTCATCAAGAACACACGTTATGTCCAAGAAATCTCAGAAACTTGGAGTGGTGTTTGTCAAGAGACGACTTAAGTTTACCTAACACGATTTGTTTCTATTAAATATCTATGATTCATTAACTCAGAACATGGGGATACTGCTACGGCCGCGATTGTAATATAATGATACCCACCAGCCACCCAACTCTTGGTCAGAATCTTTCATCGGGAGCCACAAGCCACGTTAGGGACACAGGCCAATCCATTACTGTGAGATTGACAAGACAACATAACATAACACTTGATTTGACGCTCATTTGAAAGGTAAATTTTCTTAATTTGTCACCCCGACAAATACATGTATGGATAAATTGAGTTTTATTTAAGTTTTAATGATGTAATTTCATTTAGATGATTTTAGATTGATATTTGATTGAATTTGAAAAAAATTGAATTAATATATTTAAGAGCTTTAGATCTTCAACTCGCTTGCTACTAATGGAGATCTACTATCACCGACAATCGCCGATATTTCACCGATTTGAAACTCTTATTATAGTTTTTGGTATTAACCTGCACCCGCACCTAAGACTAACCGGATAGAACCCGCTGCAAACATCCTCGACACTAATTTAAAGATTCAAGATATTGCCATGCATAAGAAACGCCTTAATGACGTGTCATTGGCAAAGTGTTGCAAATCTTGGCATAAAATATTGTAAATCGATCTAATATCTTATTAGATTTTCATTAATATTTAATTAATTCTCATTTAGGCACTTTTCGACTTTTAAATTTACACTTAAAATCTCTATTCGAGCACACGTTTGTTTATATATAATTTCACCTATGATTTTGTTGATTTTGAAAATCATAATTTAGAATGAAATTTTAATTTTTTTGTATTAAAGGAAAGCTCCTTCATTTGCAAAGATTTAATTTAGTGCCTTCTATCTGCAAACAAAGATTGATTCTGAAGAAGATTTTGACTTAGATTGTAGTTTAAAAACATTACTTTAGTTTACTTGTTGAATTTTTGTAATTCTCTCAACTTGATTATGCTCAATTTACATCACTTTGATAAGTTATGTGATTTCATGTTATCGCTACCTCTACTACGCTTATTACCAAGATAAGAATCACCTCCATATTCAGATAAAGAGTTATTAAACCCAATTTGATTCATCCTTAACTCTATATCAAATTTTATAAACTTTAAGTTTATTACAAGTTTGTTATGAGTTTAATATTATCCTAAATTTTACTTCAGATTTTAAATGAGTTTATCTTTTCCAAAAAAAAATTTAAAGGCTCTCCCCTAATTTTTCTTTGATTTAACATTTATTTTCATATTTATTATATATACTTTTCTTTTGTAATTTTCATTCAATTTTAAGCCTTAAATTTTAGTCTAAATTTACAACCAATCTCAAGATCATCCTCGTAGTGGGTATCGAGTATTTTAGCCTCTGTATAATGAGCTCTGATACCACAAATGATTTTCTTCACCATCTAAAGACGACACCTTTAGACTGAAAGAAGACATACAACAATATATATATTCATCCCCTTTTTTTTTTCTTTGTTTGACGCTTTAAAAAATTAATATGTGTTCTTACGCTCTAAGTAAGTTCATTTCATTTCTCCCATTTAAGTAAAAGATTTGACAACCTTCATCCATCCCCAGAACTACATCGTGGCTTACTTGATACGCCTCTCGAGTGAATGCGATGCCTTATGACACACTAATTTTTCATCTCATCAGCCTCTTAAGAAGATGATGTCTCGACCTTAAAGAAGACATACTGATATATATTCATCGCTTTTTTTTTAAGTAAGAAATTAGATAAAATTTCGGCAAAGATTTCATCTGACTACATCTAACTGTGGCTTACTTGACACCTCTTGAAGGCTTGACATCTTACCTATTTTTTATCTCTCTCGTCTTCTTAAGACGAAGATTCAAACCTCAGAAAGAAACAATATATATATATATATATATATATATATATATATATATATATATATATATATATATATATATATATATATATATATATATATATATATATATATATATATATATATATATATATATACATTCACGATCTCACATATTCTCGACTCATTTTTTCTGTGCTCGACAAAAAAATAAAGGTGATGATTGAAATGAATAACGACAAAATCAGAGATCTTCGACGACGTTTCTTCTCTGGTCAAGTGGTTAAAATCGAAGCTAAAACGAGGGCAATGCCAAAAGAAAATTCACCTCTCGATGACGTTCTTCCAGACAAGTGAAAATGAAAAAAATCGAGCGGAAACCGAAGAAGAAATCTAATGATCTTCACGAGATGATCATGGAGAAATTCAAATTAGGGAAAAGAGGGCGTATTTTCAGTTTTGGAGAGGGGAAGGAACCCTGCAGTGGGCTGGGTTCGCATGGGCTGCGGAGCATAGACGGGCTTGCGGGAAGGAGGGCTGGCTTGCGAGCCAGGCCTGGTTTACGGGCCGGCGGGACTGTGCGCACGGGATGGGCGGCGCAGCCTGGCTGAAAGTGACAACGGGAGCAGAGGCGGGACGGGCCGGCGGGAGCAGAGGCGGTGGGCTTGCGGCGGAACAGGCCGTAGTATTGAGGCACGTGCGGGACGTACGGGATGGGATGTGGGCCGGAGCGGAGCGGGCAGGACGGCGGGCTGGGGGTGCGCCTGCGGAGCGGGTAGGAAGGTGGGCTGGCAAAGCGGGCCGGGCCGGACGCGGAAGCGCACAGCGGAAGCAGCTCGGAGCGGAGCGGGGTCGCGTGCGGGCTGGTGCGGAGCGCACGGGCCGGAGCGGAGCGGGTGGGACGGCGGACTGGCGCTTGCGGCGGAACAGGACGCGCGCTTGCGCGGTTTTGCGCCGGCGAGACAACGCTTTTAGAACGGGACGCGCCCTTGCGCAGAACAGTGGAAATCGAGAGAGGAGAATGACGAAAATTACCTGTGCAGAGCGTGGGAATCAAGGAAGACAGGCGGAGACTTGGAACGTAGGAATGGAGGAGAGAGGAGAGGAACTGCCGGAATGGAGGGAGAGAGGAACAACTTTTTCTTTTCTTCTTTTTTTTTTTTAAGAACCATCCAAATCGAAAATATGGGAGAACGGCTGAGCATGAGGGAAGATAATTTAGAGATTTTAAATAAATTTTAAATTGATTAAACGATTTTAATTTGAATTTTGCGCCAGTAAACTCATATAGTCAATATAAATATATCAATGTAGTTCGTTGTTAACGCGAATTAACAGTCCGCTTCAGATCGGGGCCGTTTGGCTCAAGTCGACGCCAAAGTTATTTCAAATTTCCAAACGCCGACCGCCGATTGCACTCCTTCTGATGGCGACATTTACACGATAGATTCGCGTTTAACGACGCAATCAATTTCAAATCGTTGCCGATCTCGACCTCGATGGCGAAAGACGCTGACGACGTGGCTGATCTTGATCATCAAATCGCAATATTTATATTTGACTGTTTGACGCGATCTAAGGTCTCAGATAACGGAGGTCATTTGAGTTGATTTCCGCGCCTCGATTTACGTCATTATTTTCAAATCATTCACACTTACACAAACTCATCCTGAGCAGGCCTCATTTTTTTCGAGTCCAAACCAAGACGATCAATTTGAATAGGTCGTTGGATATGTCATTTCCGCCTGATATGACACTTTGAATAGCTGACTTAATCAAGGCTATTAAATTTGCAATATTTATATTTTGGTCAATTTCAACGCTCAACGAAAAGTAAGTTTCAATCGATCGTTTTAATTTTTCATGATCGCATTTTGAGCCCCGATTGCGTCAAGGTTTGATTTGGCACTTTAACTTAGACACATATTTATATTCTCACAACACATTCTAACGCAGGTGCTCACCGATCGGAGGTCGTTCGACCATTTTCGGACGCCCAAATGCATTTTGAGCGATTTATGTCACACCAAACCGTCAATTTGATTTTTGACTTACTTTTAATAATATGGGAGTCAACATATGTTTTTAAAATATATATCATATAATTTTTATATAATCATATATCTAACACATAAATTTAAATATTTAAGAAAAAGATTTTATTTGTCACCTTTCTTCTTACTTTAGGTTCTTGATAAAAAGGTTTTCTTCTTAGATTCTCAAATTCTCAATGAAAAAGAGACTCTATTTTGACTAATAATAAAGAAAAAGAAAAGAAAGTAGTCATACCTAGAGTATGAAAGAATCACAGATTTCTAGGTTCTATTGAAGAAAGATACTATTGGGACCGCGATTATATAATGAATAGAACAGAATTTCTCCCGAATTGGGAGACGCAATTTCAAAACAGCAAAAAAAGGAAGAAAGTCACTGGGATAAGGAAAAAGGGATATTTTCCAGCAAGTCAGTTCAAAATGTCTTTTGAATCGAGAAATTGTTGACTGCCTATAATCATACTCGCATAACATCCATTTTCTTTCTTTTCGAATCAAAGAAGCTAGCATAGTGAAAAGATGCTCTAAATTAGAAAAACCTAAATTCTTATACAAGTACAAGATGCTCAATCATTGAGTTAGACTATCTAACTAAGAAATGCTACACTCACTGGTAACTAATAGCAGGAATCGCATACAAAAGTTCACAATAAGTTGAAGTGGCACACCTTAGATGGAAGCCGCGGCTCTAAAGATGCTTGTAGATCCGGTAACCCTTTCTTTTATTGGTTCTATATGGTTCGCAGACCGGAATATATGGTTACATCCGGTTACAATGATCCTATTAGGCGAGCAAAGAAGGTAAAAGTGGTTAGCTTGGTTCATAGCGCCTTCTCCCTATGAAGGTCTCTTGGGTGAAAACAAGGCCTGAGTTAGAAAATATTCTCCTCTGAAAACTGGCCAATCTAGGTATTCCCACATTGTCCATTATGTGCTTGAAAGTTAAAAGAGATAAATTTCAAAAATGGTGCTCACACTACAATATGACCAACTGGTCGGGATGACAGGAAAGAAAGGTGCATAGCAAGAATTACTGCTGCGAGGACATAAATATAATTATCTATATAATATTAAAATGAAGATATTAAATAATTAATTATATAAAGAATAATTTAATATTTATGTAAATCTCTCTTAACAAAAATAAAATAATGAAGTAAGCAAAAGAAATAGGACATAAATAAATAAAAACTGAGCCTTGGGAGTAGCGACCATGAATCAGTGTTCCACATCTAAATCTAAGCAATAGAAACACGTGACATGCAGCAGTATGAGAGAGGAGAGTACTGGCCTAGATTTGAACTTGTCCTAAGGTTAGCAAGCAAACCCATGTGCATCAAATGTCAATTTATGTGGTACCACTCACCAAAATACCATCACATCCTTCAAAGTCCCACAGTATATGTATATATATATATATATAATATAAGGTGTTTATGATAATAATTTATGTGGATTTAATCCTTTAAAAGGAGTGAGAAAATTGGAAATTTTAATTTTAATTTCTTATAATTTATATAAAAATGTATCTTACCATTAGAGCTACAAATGAACCAAGCACTCGATTCGATTAGAGCTCATTCATGATCGTTTGATTAACTAATCGAATGAAACACTAGAATTTCCGACATAAAAATAAAACAATGTTTTTCAATTCAATTACGTCACGATCAATATTAAAGTTTCTAGAACAAACACATCAAGTAGTTCAAATAA
The DNA here is from genome assembly GCA_021442155.1 of Cymbidium sinense. NCBI lineage: Eukaryota > Viridiplantae > Streptophyta > Magnoliopsida > Asparagales > Orchidaceae > Cymbidium > Cymbidium sinense. The sequence goes on from CM038215.1 coordinate 28,144,336, forward strand.
GACTGATTAAAGTTCGACAAAGGATTGTTCGTGGACAGTATCATTTAATTTTTTTTAATTTTTTAGATATAATAAAGTTTAATTGATATAACTCATATATATTTCTCAATAAATTGCTTATAAATAAACTCAATTAATGCTTAATTAAAATTTATTTATTTCAATAAATGAATTGTTTGTTAATAAGCTCGATGATCCCAATCGTGAACAAACTCGAGCCGAGCTTGAACATGACTTATGATGCAAACGAGCTCAAACTCAAACATAATCGTAAAAACTCAATATTAATAAACAAGCTTAAACTCAAACACGCGTCACATACTTGACTTAGCTCGGCCTATTTGCAACCCTACTTGCTATCTAACAAAGCTATTATTTGACATTAAAATATAAGGCACAAAGCATACAACCTAACTCAAGTGTTGCTTAAAGGGTACATTTAAAGTAGTTCTTTCATATATTTATTTTCCAGATAATTATCATAATTTCTTCTACAACTTTCTTATTATTTTTTAGAATTTTTTAAAATGAGAAATAATATTTTACAATAAAAAAATGATTATATGGATTTTTTAAAAGTGAAAAAATTATAAATTTCATGAATTTTGTCAAAATAATCTACAACTGTTTTATAGATGTTAAGACTACAGTCTTATCACATGCAATATTCCCTTTTCTTTATTTTGCACATATACCATGTAAATAAGCAGAATGGAGATGTGTGCTGATACAGTATCTGCTCCTGATTCAAAGAGCTCCTCACAGCAAAGGTCCATTTGATTTTTTTTTTTTTTTTCAAATAAATATTACACTTTCAGTTTTAATATAATTTTATTATTACTCTTTAGATATTTCTATGACGATGAATTTTTTACAATCAGATCTATTAAAATATGATAATTATAAGAAAATCAATACCCAACTTCTTATGAAAAGAAACAAAATTACCACACACAGTAAATGGAAATAAAATTTACTTTTTAACCACAATTCAATTAATTATCATCACAGACAATTACAGTTCAGCCTAATGGACCCTTCTGCAGTACTTCTATGACTTTCTTAAACGTTTGCTTTATGAAAGCAAATGCCTAAAATCTGTTTTCAAAAGCAGCCATTGGACAGCAAAGAAATATTCCATTGTCCGACAACTAAACAGAAAGATATGCAGTGTAACAGCTACTGAATATCAACAACTCGCTATAAGAAACACCATGAAAGGAAAGAAACAGAAGAAGAAGAACTATAAATCATAAGGCCATACCTCTCTTAGAGCTGGACTGAAAGGAACCTCTCCAGTGCTTATAAATGGGAGTGTGGAAGAAGAATCGATTGCTCTCCACAAGTCTCCATATTTAAAGAGCGAAGAGATGAAGTTCATGTTTCAATGCCCATGCTGTTCTTGCTTCTGCTTCTTGAAGACTAAACAGAGCAAGCCGAAGGAGAAGGAAGACAAAAAAGACTGATAATAGTGTGGTTGATCGACTGACGCTGAAGAAAGTTTTTGATGCTGTTTAAGACATTGTTGAGCAAATGATGGCTGTAAAATGGTCTGAGTTCTCTTTTTCTGGGTGTTTTCTTATAGATTGTGTGCAGTTTATTGAGTTATTTTTTCTTGTTCTTAACGCGTTCATCATTTTGTGAAAGACCCATCTCCTCAATTTGTTCTTCTACTGATACCAGACCAGTTTGTGCGAGAAACCTGCAAAATAAAGTTCATATCTGGTTAGGAATATTTGTGCTTCCATTATTGATTTATGAAGCAAATTAATTTGATATCGAACTGAAGGCCTCATGAATCGCAAAGCAGAAAATAATAACGACATCCTAGAAATTCAGTTTTTGAAGAATAATGTGAATGCAGATGAAATGAAATTCAGTATTTTGAACTCGGGGAATTAATTAATATTGGCAATACATATCTATTTTGAACTGATGGAATTGCTAATGTAGTTAAATCAATCATTTGTGTGAACTGCAAACATTGTTAAATTTCAAAAATATTAGAAAATAAAAAAAAAAAAACTGTGAAATAGCTCATGATGGAGTTAATTGTCTCAACAGGACGCAGTACAGTAGAAATCAGAGTTTCTGTGGATACGGGACACAACTATTTATTGTTTTAACAATGCCTTGAAGGAACATTATCTAGCTAACAACAAAACTCCCACTGAAAAAAAGAGAGATAAAAGGAGGCAAAGTGTAGAACTGAACAAAAAAAGTTGAACCAGTGACCGTAAGAGAGACTCGAGAGAGAGAGGAAGCATGAATTTAACAATGGCATAAAGGATTTTTAGTCAGAGAAAAAAAAGTTAGCTGCTTCTAATTTCATTGTTTAGCTAAAGGAAAAAAAACGATAAAATGATATTTGAGGTATCTATATGATTTGAAAAAGTCAGATGGAGCACTGTTATATAAGTGGCAAGCCATGTAAGCAAGATCAGAATAACGAATAACCATGTAATTAATTAAAAAAAAAAGGTAAATTACACTATAGACCACACTTTACATAGATTCATATTTTTAAAAATGACCGGGTTGGATTCTGCGCGCATTTTGAAATATCATTAAGGTAACTTAGATTGGTTTCCAATATTCAAGACAATCCTTAACGGATAACATCGTAAAATTTTCAACATTAATTAAAATCGTGTAGCCTTGCACGTGATTGATTTAGGTTTTCTGCATAAAAACTTATCCGCAGTGACGGCAACAGTAAGTAGGCATAAATCTGGTGAATTCCAATAAAAAAATACATAGTGCGGTTTCTTTGGTAGGTTTTATTTTCTTCTGTTTATTTTCATTTGATGATTTGAATCAAGTTGTGATCCTATTCCCAACATATTCACATCATCTCAAATATTTCTGAGTGATTTTTGGTGGATCTGTAATAAAAGGTGGCAATCCTCATTTAAAATAGAGGTCAAAGAATAATGCCTCTAGGCGTGCCTCGATTTGAGGCATATGAAAATGTCTTGAGGCTTAAGCCTCGATCGATTGGGTGAGGCTTATGCCTTTTTTAGCTAAGGTGTATGCCTCTAGGCACATTTTCCCTCGAGGCATTTGAGGCTACACCTCAAGTACTTTGAGATAAAATCTAAAGAACTATATTGTTCGAGCACAAAAGTCCTTCGAGCAGAAAGGTCATCTAAGCAACGATGGCTTCTAGCAAACAACTTAGTGGCGGTCTTCCAATCAAGGTCTTTCATTGAGGTCCGTCGACGACAGTGCCTTCCAGCAAGCAATGACATCTTTGACGAGGAATGACTCAATGAAGTCTTCAACCTTTCAAGTCTTCTAGTCAAGCATCTTAGTGTCCGTCACTATCTTCCTTATATTACTTCATAATTTTTAATTATTATTCCACATTTTTTAATTATTACTTAGATGATTATATTAGATTTAATTTGACAGGATTTTAGCATAAATATAAATCATTTTGATGAATTCAAATTCTTCGCATGTGAATTCTAATAAGCATAATATAATTAATAACTGCAATTTATAGTTGTCTTAATGAGTTTGAAAATGCAAAGTTTAAAACATTTTATAAATAATTCTAAAGATTTTGAGAGTGAGGAGCTACTACTATAGATCATGATCATTATGATTTATTTTATTTTTAAGTGAGTACTTATTTTAAATTTTATTTAAAACTTTTATTTAAAATTTTTATTTTGAGTTTTATGATTTAAATCTTCCTGATGATAAATTAAGTAGATATGCTGAAGGTTTAACATATTTATGAATTATTTATAATTTTATATCTTTTTTTAGATTTTTTTTAGGCTAATGCCTCACCTCATAAAGACAAAATGTGTTAATTCCTATTTTCACCTTTTAAACCTTTATGGCAATAATGGCTTCTGACTCTAATTATAGATTAAATGCGCATTGCATAAACCCCAGAAAAATTCATAGAAAAAACCACAAAGAATACTACACGATCATACAAAGAAGGAAAAAATGATACTTGCTACAGAATATAATAAAAAATTCTTGAACTTGAACAAATACTATAAAATTTCTCCAAATGTTGATCAATCATCAACAAATCTGAATAAGAATGGTGAGCACTAAGCCAATGAGAGAAGGAAAGTGAAGCCATCAAAGATTTATGCAAACATATCCCAATAAGGTCTCTAGGTTTAAGTAAAATTCATGGGTCATAGGTGTATTCTAGTAGAACTTAACAAAGGTGTTAGAGAATAATAAATTGAAGGACCTCAATAAAATTTTTAAAGGATATACCTATTTGAAGTGTGATCTATAACTCAGAAACTTGAGGGTAATTTAACCAAAAATTTATTACACTACCAACTCAAAATCTCAGCAAAATTCACGTCAATCCAAAACCTTATAGGAATACTTGATATGTGGTACCTTGGCGTATGTCATTTACAGATTCAAAATTTTGATCAACGAGATTAATTCCAAAGTGAAAGATTTATACAGTTGAAACATACCTAGAAGATAAAATGTGGGATTAGTAGAACAAAACTAAGCTAAAAACAAGCTATTTATTGGATCAAATTTAATAATTATCAATCAATATTGCTAGATGAATATGTGACACTGACAAAATTCACTCTCTTGGATCTAAATGTTCTTCGTGTCACCAAGCTATTCATTTTTAAATATATGACTCCCAAACAATCAACTTTTGTGGTTTTCTCTGGAGATGAAAAGGGCAATCAAGGACATGATATCAAGGCTAGTTATGATCATGAATGGTGCCATAATACCTTTACCCCTCGCCCTTAATGCAGCTGCACTAATCATCCTCCTAAACATTGATATGAGATATTTGATTACCCTTCCATTTAGTTCATTTCATCACATGTCATCTCGACTCAACATGTTTCCATATCTAGTCCAACTTCACTTACCTCTCATGATTTCTCCTCTTTAGGATCAATTACAATGTCTCATGAAGACCATGACACATTGCTTAAACAATCACAATCACAAACATTAATCTCTACCTCCTACGATGCTACATCCTTTGGATCCATCACAACTGTCTTCATTGGTATATCCTATGTTTTAGATTTAGGTGCCACTTCTCATATCATAGATAATTTCCATTTAGTCCATTTCATCACATGTCATCTCTACCGCATGTCATTGTTCCTACTAGTTCCCTTTCTCCCATTTCTAGAAGGGATGGTGTATATTCCTCTAAATTTATCTCTTTCTCTACCACATGTCATTGTTCCTACTTTTGTCAGTCCCAAGTCCGGATGTGAAAAGTAGAGGGTTGCGTTAGATAGTCGACATCCAGCATAAAACTTGTCGAAATAATCATGACATGAATTCTTTAAATCATTTCTGTCCCCGAAGAACGCTGCTTTAATACAAAAAAATGTGCATGCGATCTACGCGGATGCAATGTTAAATAAGAAGGTTCACATTATTAGAAAGCAAGAAGTTAGTCCATGAAACTAGAATTAGGTTAGATCTTAGAATATAGTACTCTTTAAATTAAATTAAGGAATTAGATATTATGGTTCATAGAAAGATATATATTTTATGTAAAGAACCAACTGGAGAGATTGATAGTTTGGCTTTAAACTTTGATTTTCGGTAAGTCAAACTAAGAAGTGATTATAGATAAAAGTTTGAAATATAATGTTATAAATATTAATAAATGTGAAGATAGAATTATACTTTAAAGATTATTGATACAAGATTATCAATGTTATATATTTACGAATTCAAGTAGGTTTGGATGTAGTTCTAAAGAAAAATTTTGGAATGAATTAGAACTAATACAAAAGATATCTCAAAAAAAAAAGTATTTATTAGAGGAGATTTAAATGTTGGACAGCAAGATTTTAAAGAGTATTCACGATGGATGATGGAGAACTAAGAAGATAGAACTATATTAAATTTTCTTAAATTTTACGATTAGAATACTAATACTTTATTTAAGAAAAGAGAATATATTATTACTTATAAAAATGGATCTAAGAAAACACAGTTGATTATTTTCTAATAAAAAAATAGATCATTTAGATCAGAAAAGATTGTAAATTCCGTGAAAGTTTAAGACCCAACATCGATTAATTTTAAATTTTAAGATGAAAAGATTGTAAGATAAAAATAAACCAAATTATCATTCTTGTGATGACACTTAAAGAACACAAATAAAAAATATTTTAAGAAAAAGCAGCTTAGAATTTGAGTAAAGAAACTAACGTTATGTGAGAAAAGAATGTAACAAGTAAATTAAAAAATTAAAAATCAAAAAAAAAACTTCTTAATAAAAATAATGAAATGACTAAAGAAAAGATAAATAAATAAGAAGGATTATTATAAAACTTAATTTAAAAAACTCTGAAAATTGGGAAAGATATAAAATAAGAGATTCTAAGAAAGAATATACGACGCAAAAAATTTAAATTTTTAGTGATTTATACAATAAATTGGGATACCAAAGAAAGAAAGATGATGTATAAGCACCAACCAAAGAGATAAGAGAAATAAAGACTAGATCGGTAGATTAAGGATAAAATAATATATTTTTCTTAGAAAAGATATAAAATAATGATGGTATTTTGATAAACTTTTCAATAAATGATGAAAGTACAATTGATTTTAAAGAACCTTAATACCTAAACATAAATAGAGAATTTTATTTTTATCGTCAGAATAAATCGAAGTTAGAAAATTTTAAAAAAATGAAATGTGGAAAACAAGAGGACCTAATGATATTCCAATGAAGTGGAAATGTTTAGAGATCAAGAAATTTCGTCTTACAAATCTTTTAATGTTATTTTAAAGACTAAAAGATGACGACAAGAAAAGAGTTTGTTGATTCCTATATTTAAGAATAAAGGTAATGCACAAGTGCAAATTAAAGAGGAATTAAGTTATGTGTCATACATTAAAATTATGGAGAGAATAATTGAAAGCATAAAGTTACGAGTGATACAAAAGTTTCACAATCATTTTGGTTTCATGTCGCAGATCTACTATGGATGTTATACATTTGTTAAGAGGTTTTATGGAGAAGTAAGAGAAAGTAAGGAGGATCTACATATGATATTTATTGATTTAGAGAAAGCTTATGATAAAGTTTCAAGAGATATTCTTTGAAAATTTCTAAAATAGAAAGGAGTTAATATTGGTTATATTCAAGTAATTAAGGATATGTATACTAGAGCTATTACTTGTGTCCAAACACAAGGAGGATTGATAAAATATTTTCCCATTTCAGTTGGATTACATCAAGGATCAGCTTTAAGCCCTTATCTTTTTGCTTTAGTTATGGATATTCTTACTAGGCATTTGCAGGAAGATGTATCTTGGTGTATGCTTTTCTTTGATGACATTCTTGTTGATAAGACTAGAGAGTCCAAGAGAAACTTAAATTATGGAGGTTAACATTAGTCTAAAGGTTTTCGTTTAAGATCTAAAGCGAATATATGGAGTGTAATTTTAGTTGTAGAAGTTAGTGGTAGTGTTGTGACATTAGGTGAACAAATCATTAATAATAGTGAGCGATTCAGATATTTAGGCTCTATTGTTCAAAAAGATGGTGAAATAGATGGAGATATTATTAGTAGAATTCAAGTTGGGTGGTTGAAGTGGAGGAATGCATCCTTTGTTGTGTGATAGAAAAGTTCCACTTAAACTTAAGAAAAATTTTATAAGATGGTAGTAAGATCTATGACTTATGATGCGAGAATGTTGGCCAATAAAAAGAAGCATAATACTAAGTTAAGTGTTACAGAGATAGGATGCTCAGGTGGATGAGTGGCTTTACTCTTAGAGATAAAATGCTAAATGAGTATGTTAGAAAAAGTTGGAGTAGCTCAGTGGCGGATAAGATTAGAGAGAGTGCTTAGATGGTTTGGCACATAAAAATCATCCGATGACGGTTAGAGTAGATGTATTATATTTTCTTATGTTAAGAAAGGTAGAGTGACTAAAAGACTTGGTTAAGATGTATAAAAAATGACCTTAGTATACTTGAATTAAATGAGAATTTGACACATAATAGGACACAATGGAGAGAAGGATTTGTGGACCACTTAGTGGGATAAAGGCTTATTGTTGTTGTTATTGTTGATATGTTTAAATGTCTATGACATAATTGTTAAGTAGCCTTTTATCCCTCATTACATATTTCATGATCTTTAGAAAGATTAGTGGAAGTGTTGAAACCAACAAAATCTACTACTAGACTATTAATGCACCTTCTAACTTCTCTTCATTCATTGCTCCACATTATTGGCACTATCAATCGAGCCTTCCTACTTCTAACAAATTTTTAGATTATGTTTTGACTCTTCATCTCTCTCAAAGTTTGAATGTCCTTGTGAAGTGGGAAAACATCATCATATGTCTTTTCCTTTCTCTCTTTCAAATCTCCAATATCATCCTTTTGATATTCTCTACTTAGATATTTGGTGCCTTAGATTGACTCTTACTCAAAATTTTAATATTTTGCTACATTCATTGATGAATATTTATAAGTTGCTTGGATTTATTTATTCAAATATCAATCAAAATTTCTACATGCATTTCAAACATTTTCTAGGAAAATAAAAGTCTAATTTTCTTTATTAATCAAACTTTTATGCATTGAAAATGTTATAAAATTTTTGTAGTATTATTTCAATCTCCCTGCTCTAATAATTATGCATCAAATTTCTACCCTTGTACTAGCAACAAAATGATATTAAACATAAAATAGCCATCTACTTGAGGTCACTCAAACTTCAATATTTTAAATGAACATTCTTCAACTATTCCAAAGTGATGCAATCGTAATTACTATAGACCACACTTTACATAGATTCATATTTTTAAAAATGCTCAAATTGGATTCTGCATGCATTTTGAAATGTCATTAAAGTAACCTAGAAGGGTTTCCAATATTCAAGATGATTTGTAACAGATAACATCGTTAAATTTTCAACATTAAATAATGTTATATAGCCTGTCACATGATAAATTTAGGTATTCTATAGTTGAAGAATAAAACCTTCTGAGTCTCTCCATTGCCATCGATGTTTCTATGAATTCCACTTTTTCTTT